>CM075769.1:29224138-29824138 GCA_037974665.1 Ehretia macrophylla
ATTTTAGGGGATGGGACAGGGGATTATGTATTCTTCGCCAAATGTAGACATGTTGAAAATGAGTTTAAAGATGCCCTAGAATTTAGGAAATCACCTAGAGAAGCTGTTGAAGTTCATTTGTATCATGCCCTTCCCTACATGTAAGGTAGAGAAGTAAATAGGGATGCTATTGGAGTTGGTCTAATAATCACACAAGGAATTACATAGGGGAAACAATAAGAATATAAGACTTCGTTTATTTGTCGTAAAATAACTTACCGATGAAAAACATTTACAGTGGGAAAGTGATTACTTAGAAAATAAAATATTTTATGGTGCTTGGATGTCAAAGTGACAAAATTTGTTAACATTACTAATTTATTAATATTATTAATAATTAATAATTAATCACTATTAGTTAATTAATTGATTAAAATTATTAATGTACTAATAAATAATTTTAAAATCATTAATTAAAAAAATATAATTACTAAATAATAAATAAATTTTAATAATTAAATTAAATATTTTTATAATTCTAAAAAAATTAGTTAAAATTATTAGATAATAATTTTAAAATAATTAATCATAAAATAACTTGAATTAATTAATAAATGGATAATCTAAAAATAATTAAATAATTAAATTAATAAATAAAAAATCTTAATAAGAAAATAATTTTAAATTAATTAAATAATTAGTTACTAGTAATTTATTTGATTATCAATTTAAAATGAAATAATTACTTGATAGTAATTAATAATTTTTATTAACTATTTTATTAATCAATTATTTTCTTATGTAATTAAAATAAATAAATTCTTTTTATTATTAAATTAATTAATAATTATTAACTAAAAATGTGTCGAGAGTGAGATCAAGGGTGGGGTGGGTGAAGGTGTGTTGGAATGAGTAGAAAACGTTTTCTTCTCCTTTGCAAAAGGAAAAGATTATCCACTTTTTTCAACTAAATATTTTTTTTTAATTATAAAATATTTTTTTGATTAACAGAATTTTCAGTGCTAATAAACACTGAAAAATTTAAAAAAAAAATCAAGAAGATTTTTTACAACAAACAAACGAATCCTAAGATTGAAAAATATCTAGTGACCCGAAAAAAAAAAAGGAAAAAAAAAATATTGAAAAATGTCTAGATTTGGTAGTTGGACCTCAGTCTTAACCACCATGTCCAACCCTCTGATCCCACTTTGATAAGTCACACATGATCAATTCTAATCTATTTATATTTGGTCTAACTGAGAAATTTAGTTTTTGAGTTGTAAAGCGTTTAACAGTAGAGTTTCGATTAAAAAGTGTTATTAAACAAAATTCGTTTTGACTGTTTGGCCTATGTTGGCCAATGTTGAGTTTTTAGACATTTTGAGGGTAACGATTGACTTTAAAAAATATGAAGTGATATATTTTGAAAAAAAAAAAAAACTTCCCCATTATTTAAAAATAGTTTTACAAAAGCGTTTATTTGGAGCTTTTTTATTTTTTAGTTTTTTTCAACTTTATCTTTTATCTAAAAACACTTTAAAAAATGGATGATTAATAAATTTACCTTCTAAACTCAAAAAAAATATTTTTAAGTGTCTAAAAATTAAGCCAAATAAAACCTGAATCATCTAAAGTTGCTTGAGGTTGCCGAACTTACCGAGTTATTACAAGTAGTAGAAGAGAATACTTTGGTAGGTGCTTATAAACTAAGCCGCATGATGCAACATAAAATATTATAACTGCTTGTAGACTAAATTGAAACTTGAAAATTTTAGAGATTAAATGAGTTACTTTGTAATAATAAGGATGAAAATAGAAAAAAAAAGTGTAAAGATTAATGGCCAAACGTGTAACTTTTGAAAAAATAAAAACGAAAATTAAAAATGTGTCAACATAGGGAATCATTAGTGAATTTTGCCATTCATGAATTGTGATTGTGCATATCTCAAGTTTGTGTTTTTATGCGAGAAAATTACGGCAAGCATAGATTTCTTGAAAACAAGCAGCTTGTATTGGTATACTAAGAAGAATGGTGATGCTTTCCATCAATCAAGTGAGTCACTATTCGCTTTCGTTTAAAGCCCTGCTACTGCTGCTGATTCTCACATTTGTCGCCCCCTTCTAACTTTCTTTATGATATCAAGGACTTTTTTCTCTTGATCCAGTAACTCTATAAAAGGCTGGTGGGTGGGGGTAAAGCCTAATGCGCCAATGTCGATGAATCGAAGGTGTCTGTTTATGGTATGGAATAGGAACAACAAGAATGGAACCGCTATCGCTTGTCCTATCATCCACGCAGAGCTTCTTTCATTCATCCAAAAAGATCTTTTGAGTCTTGGATGAATCATAAGGTTGAGTCAAGGGAAGGGTCAAGGTCAAGATAAGAAACTACGTCCAAACCTCTGGATTGAATCCTGCATGATGGAAATTCCCTCTTCCCCTAACCAACAAAGGGGCTAGCTTGCTTCAGCTGGTGAGAACCCCACAAAGTAAGAACTCTTAATCGACCTCTAGCCAATATGGCCGTTGTCGAATTTTCATTTCTCGCCATGTCACATTTGATGAAACAACTCTATATGATCCACCTGACACTTTCGTTACCACCTAATGTAATTTGTTCTCCAGATTCTTCTCAATCTCTTGCATTTTGCTCAAAAAAAAAAAGAAAGAAAATATAGTTACATTCTTTTTGCCAAGTTTTGTATCATTATGTTCAATCTTTACATAATGTTTGAAAGTACTTGAGGTGTGGAATTTATTTGATTTATAAATGAATTCTTTGAGAATTTGTATTTACAAATGAATTTCCTTACTTGGAAGTGTAAAATAGTATTAAGTCAATTCTATTATTTGCAAATACAAATTATTTTTGAAACACATGTAGAATTGAAATTAATACTTGTATTTTATTTAAATGCCCTTCTTTAATTTATTCTATTCAAATTAGGCTTGCATATAAAGCTTATTATCTCATCCCGGTATTGATTATTGGTATTATCATAAAATTGTCTTTAAAAAAAAAGCAAAAAAAATGGCAAAGAATTTTTTTTAATAAAGTTAAACATTACAAAATAATCATAATTTCAACCATTAGTTTAAGATTACAAAATAAACATATATTCCAGTTAGAAACTTTGTGCATGAAGGAATCTTTCTTTTATTCTTATTGATGATAATTTTGGACTATTTAACACATAATGAAGCATTGGCCAAAAAAACACACACATAATGCAGCATTTTATGGCATAAGAAAACTCTTCTATAAATCCGAACAAATTTCAACTTGTAAGAAAGGAAGTGCGTCCACATGTGTGTGGCAACCAGTAAATTAAAGATGAGTAAGTCTGAACTGGAAGTAAACACAGGAAGATGAAAACTTGGTCTATAGGAAATGTATGAATGGGATAAGATACCCTTATAATTAACACTTTATTCTATTTTTTTAAACATTGTTTTTCAGGTAACAAAAAATAAAAGAAAAAATATAAATATTTAATAGTTTGAGTTAAATAAATAATTAAACTATAGTATAATTATAAGTCAAAAGCGGATCCTAATCTGTACGTGAGATCATAACCCAAGTTGCTTCGCTTCCAGCATTATTTTATAGGAAAAAGCACCATGTATTAGAACAACTTCAATAGTAGATAGTAAAGCCCATTTTTTTATTGGTCCAACAAGCTCGCTAGTTTTTTTGGCTTTGCTCGCAACAAGCAGCGAGCCGAAAGTTACCGTTGGTGAATACTCTATAAATGGAGATAAATACAGTAGAATTTTTTTAAAATTAATAATAGTTTTTAATTAATAAAAATGTTCAGTCCTGACTTGAGATCAATATAAAAAATTGATAAATTCGATAAAATTATAAGATAATATAATTTTAAAAAATTCATTTATATTTTATTAATCCAAATATTTCATAAATTAATAATTAACTAAAAATTACATAATAAATTAATTATGAGGTTTTCTCAAAATATAAATCAAGAGTAGCTTGTCTTTTGTTAAACTTCAAATCTAGCTGAATCTCATCTTTAATTGTGCGCAATGTACCTAAAAGTTCTGGGATTGCTTTCTCGTATTGTAACAAGAAATTTTGGAGCATGTTTGATGCTCTAAGTGCTTCTTTGCGTGACACCGGTTCCAAATGTTGTGTACCATTATTAACTTCCACTTCAGATTCAAAACATATGTACAAGAATATCCTCACACGTACCACCCCAAATCTTAGTTCTAGTGTGCCATGATAAACTTTAAAGTACAACAAACCATAACATAAACCGAAATAAAAGAATACTTATCGTATTGTACAGATTTTGGTAGATCGGTATGATTTCAGTATGACGATGACTCACAAGACCCTTCCCTCAAGATTAAAACTTCACACAAACTAACTACTAACTAAAACACTCAAAGAAATCACTCACACGTAATAACAAAAGAAAGCTATTCTCAAAAGAAAGAGGTACAATTTTCTTTGTTGAAAATGCACTCTTTATAGGCATTCTATAAGGGGGTGCTCAAGCGCCAGTCAGGCGCGCTCAAGCATCCTTCTCCATTAAGAATTATTTATTATTTTTTTCGTCTTTTTTCCTTTTACGCTTTGTTGACCACTTGTCTGCCTTTTCCAATAAAGGGCACTCGAGCAAGAAAAAGTGGCGCTCGTGCACGCTTCTGGCTATGGTAGGTGAACTTTGACTCCGAATTTTGACTTTGACCTGCTTGTTAACTTTGACCATTGACTGTTGACTTTGATCATTGATCAAAAAGTTGACCAAGTCTATTTCAAGATTTTTCAGCGACCTGAATCCGTTTCCGTACTCAGTTTGGCCAAATTCAATCTTGATTTGCTCGTTTTAAAGTTGTTCTACCATTTTTCTCTAGTGTTGCGCTGAATTTTTCGTTCAAGTGTTGGTTTTTGTAGCCATTTTTGCTATTTCTTCTTCAGAACCTATATAGCACTAAATTTGTGTTAAATATACAATTAAGCTTGAAATAATAATGCAATATACATGATTTGATGGGTTGAAATTACTAAAAATGCAGATTTATCACATATAGCATATGTTTACAAGCAAGATCGAGAAAGTTATGCACGGATTCTACTAAGCCATATCCGAACCATACTAGTCTTAACAAAAAAAAAATTTAAGCTTCTAGCAAAGGATCGATATGCAAACTTTCAAACATGTCCATAAACTAGATATACACATACATTATACATCAACCATATATAATGAAACAGCAAGGTTCAAAGGTATACTTCTCTTGAAGACAACTTGAAGATGAAGCTTGTAGACTTTGATGTTCTTGAGTCCTTCTAACTTGAAGGGTCTAATTGGTCCACCAAGCATCCAAAGTTCACCCATGACTCGAAGACAAAAATGTGCTAGTATATCTCCAAGTTTGGAAGCTATATGTATGTGTTATAAAAACAAAAACAAAGCTATATCTTCTAACCTCCAATGGCCGAAATATACACTAGAAGAAGATGAAGTTTTGCACTTTGTTTTGTTAGCTTTGGGCCGTGTAGGGTGTTACACATAAGAGTGAGAAGATTGCTCATTATATATATATAATACAATCTCTATTATTTAATGTATATAATATATACAAGATAACCAATCAATCCATGAGAGATTGACTGTTAATTTGAACTTAGTCCTTACATGTTATTAGATGGTAATCATTACAATCTAATGGATTGGACAAACATTCTCTTTCCTCTTGCTATTTGGCCGAAAAAAGTAGGAGAGATGAGAGAGAAGAGTGGTTTTGTCTTCTTTTGATTTATATATATAATATATATTCACTAATATACATACATACACACACACACACACACACACACACACACACACACATATATATATATATATATATATATATATATATTTATTATTTTTACCCTTTCTAATCTCTATTAGAATAAATATATTAAAATGACTTTTTAATATTTGCAGTTTAGCCCCAAAAGTTTTAGTAATTACAGTTTGACCCCAAAATTTTTTAAAATTATACTTTTGGCTCGAATACCAACATAGATGACTCTTATCACCTTAAAGCCATCAACCACATTATACAAGCTCCTGGTGAACTTATTCATGATACTTATTAGTGTGTGACCTTCTAGATTCATAATCGTGTATCGATGAGGGACCGATAACCTTCTTATATATTTCGAAAATGTCTCCGTCGTTTACCAAAATACTCTCATACTCATGAGTGACGCACTAACAATGAACGTACCATGAGAATGTATACGATAATGAAGATGACGTCTTTAACGAATCCATTTAATCATCGAGAATTAGCGTGCAGTCTGATTCTTATATTAAGAATGTCTTGATTGAGAAAGGACCATGAAATGGTTAAGTCCACCTCCGATACTATGTATAAATCTGAATCGGTGAAACGAGAGATGACTACCATGGAAAAACCCATTTTCACTACTTCACACTCGCCTTGGCCAAGGACAACCTCGTTTAATGACCGATCTTAGATATTATAGAACATCGCCTCACGCCAGAAGTTAACAAATCCTATCTTGACAATTACCTGTCGGTTCATACCATAAAACTAAAATGCGAAAGACCGTAACCCACCTTATGGAAGATGGGTATTGTCCAGACGCAGTATTTAGCCCCTAATATAACTGGTAGTCATAATTTCTCAAGTCTGAGGATTAAAATGCATAATTTTCAACTAAATAGTAAACTATTAACCTGAAATCATGCAGTTCACTATTTATTGTCACATTCAATGATCCGTACACCAACGATTATTCATATGTCTATTAATCCACTCATCATGTTGTTATGGCACTTCGCACGCTATCATTTATCATTAACATCACTATGTTAATCAAATGTAATAACATATGATAACCCGTACTCAATTATTGTAGTCCTGATTGAATAATCTGAAAGGCTATGAATTGATTATTACTGTTTATCATATTGAAGAAAAAGTGCAAAATATTCTAAACACTTTTAGAATATTTTTCTTCTTAGATAAACATGAGGGACACATTCATATCGAAGCGGAGAATATGAACATCCTTGAAATAATATAGTGTATAAAACACATAAATATATTCTTATTAAGCCCTAATTCATGTCATCCAAACTATAGCATTAAGGCATATCTTCAACAATCTCCCACTTGCACTAATGCTATCAGCCATAGAATTAGCGCAATTGTACATTTGTATCCATATACACATCTTCCCTAAGATGGTGATCAACTGTAACTATATTTACAGGATTAATGGGTCAACTATAGAAGCATCTACAAGATTTTTTTTCTGTTAAACCATTTTCTATCAAGATAGTATTTCTTGAATTGACTCTTTTCATGTTCGGATCTTTGATGAGATCAGGTTTTTTTAAGCTTGTGGAAAAAGCCTCTATAACAGTTACCATATTCCTAAATATCGGTAGCTATCAATGGATAGAACCACACAATTTCCAAACATCATTAAAAGTCAAGTAGTATCTTGGCTTAAATAACAAGATAATGATTACTCATTATTATTCGAAACTCTTTCCAAAATTCATAAATCTATTAAACATATTTCCATCCTTTTTAGTGAATTCTTTACCAAGAACTTCAGTATTTCCATAAACTTGAAAATCCTGGGCTATAGTTCATATAGAGATCATTATTATCAAAATAAGATCAATAGAACCTACGTGTATCCTCTCCGATATTTATATCATGTAACTCATTACATCATATCGGGCCTTGTACTTATATTGTCGTTGCATTAAAGAGACTGCAATTGACTGAAGGATTAGGTGTGAAACCTTTTGCAACCTATCCCTAACAGTCAGAAGGAAATCTATAAGAAAAGACAGATACCCTGCCATAAATACTAGAGACCAAAATTTTTTAGATTCCTCCATCTTAAAGAAAACTTTAAGATCGTGACTTGGTGTACAAGCCATGAGAAAACAAATAATCAGATCATTGTACTTCATAGACATGATACTACAAGACATGATTGGTATACCCAAGATATGCATCATGATATTTAATTTAGTTGGACCTTGGTAAATGAAAGTATCATAAATTCACAAGATCTGTTATGGGCGAAAACCTCCCACTAACTTTTTTTATAAATTTAGATATCATCTTCATTTATTAATGAAAACAATCTCTATAGTTTCATTTTAATACACTTATTATCCATTCATCATAGTTACTTTCACTAAAGAAACTATGCATGAAAAAGTTTAAATTCCATCTAACTATAGAATTAAACACATGGTATAAGTTCAAAAACAATTTGAGAGATTTTTTGTGATAAAAGATGCATTCTCTAATCTTCTTTTATTACCAAAACATATTATGTACAAGTCTCATAAGCTCCCTTTTCTTTCAATTATTTATTTTGAACAAACTATTTTGTCAAAACAAACAATCAATCCATCAAACTCATTTGAATAGATACATAAAGAATTCAAATCTTTAAGTCTTGACTATTTCAAAGTTTCAGACATTTTAAGTATGATTTAGTATTTAGCCATTTCATTGAATGCTAAACAATTAAATATAAATGTTTATGTGGTTTAAGTTTGAAGACACTCTTTCTTTAGATATGCATTTCGACCATTTCATTACTATAATGAAAAATATACAAAATGCCAATCATTCCATACAAATGATCAATTCCAAAATTACCCCATAGTTAGAAACGATTGATGATAGTCACTATTATTTCTAAAGAAATAATCAAATTAATCCAAATATTTATAAACATTTTTCAAAATTGGGATCACATACCAAACCGATCTAAAAACAACCAAATCATGCATAATCAGAGTCCACTACTCAATCCCCTTCTAATTGCTAGAAAGTATAAAGGGCTAATTAAAGAAAGTTGAATTGATTGTTAGAAATTGAATTGGAATGGACTAGATGAGTGTCTAAGTGAACTTGAATGGAATATGGTTCTAATCGGAGGTGTTACATGAGTTGAAATGCATGTGTACTTTATCAGGAATTGGGTGAATATATATATGAACTCTCGTTTATATAGAATGTTATTGATTATGTGCTTATTAATTGTATCGTATATGCAAGGACAACCTACTTTGTTGTTCCTCAATTGTTTGTTGTCGAAGTATGTGATTTCTAAATGTTAAAAGTTGTAACTTGTGATCTTATCGATGGTTACACAACCTTATCGTTCAACACGGATGTGATGAGCCTCTCTGGGTGGCATTTGTGAGACCTCATACTTAATTTCCGAGCTTTAGCACAATAGTTGCATTACATTATGTGCACGTATTAAGAACTAAAGTCTAGCCTATTAAACTAAGCATTCGTTTCAATTAAAAGAAATTATTAACTTGATAGGTGCATTTGGTTGGTTGGTTTGTTGAAAAGTTAGAAATATTAAAATTTAGTACTTTACTGTTTATTTAAATAGCTTAATATATAGTATAATGTTTGGCTTATGAGATAGAAGAAGAGAATTAAGATATTAGCTGATAGGTTATTCGAGGATATTTAGGCAATGCTAATCTATATAAGGGTAATACCTAATACATTACCAATTTCGATTAGACTGATATAGTAATTTTAAATGGAAAGGTTAGAATACTAGTTAGGATTTACTAGAACGTAATATACCTGTAATAATCATAAATTGGAATATTTAGGTTGATTACTGGATATTAAAAATGAACTTTAAGTAAGTTAGTACTACGCTAAATAAGTGAAAATATAGATGATCACCAAGTAAGTACAGTGTAGACATCTACAAATAAAAAGAATTAGTATTTGTTTGCTTTAAATAGTTTTATGTTGTGGGCTACCAAGGTTTACAAATAAATTAACTAAGAATTAGTACATTAACCAAGTAGTTAGCCTAATGAATAGTACTTAGGTTTGTTACTAGATATCTCTGAATAATATTAATATTAATTCTTATTACTCTTTAGTTAAGTAAAAGATCGAAGTACAGATTGCTCGTTAGCCTTTACAAATTTTCTAGTAGTTCTCACTAAAATATATGTTGTCATCAAATGATCTCTATGGCTGAACATAGCCTACTGCCACCAAGCTGCCTCATCACATCAAGCTCTAGTATCACGCCGCTTAACAACACAACCGAAGCTGGAGAAGCCAAGTAGCGATTCTACCATCCATGTAATAGTCTACGCAAATGACCTCAAAGCACTATGTATCAACATTATTAACTATACACCAATTAACTTCCAGAATACTAAGTCATCATAGCCTACAAAAATGAAATAATCATAGCTAAGTTTTCGTTGCTAGCAGCCAACCCCGGCCCTAATCTTCTTGCTATCATAAATTTATCGCCTAGCATTATCATTCTACCCCCCAAGTGTCATTGATGTGACAATCCAGACCTCGCATATAAATATTTTTTAATTTGCATATATTTATATTATTAAATTGCACTATTCTTGAAAAATATGTCACAATAACTGATGCATTCACTTAAATTATATTCAATTGGCTTTCCTGAAATAATTATTTTTATTATTTGATTTATTAGAATTTATTAAAATTTATTATACTTACAATTTAAAATAATTTAATTTTACTATTTGAATGTGAAGCCTCGAACCCAAGAATAATTATTTTTATTATTATCATCATTTGCATTTATTTAAGTTATATTTAATTGATTTATATAAAGTCATTAATTTATTATTTCATTATTTGTATTTATTTAATTTATATTTAAATAATTTTTTCGAGACACTTATTCTATTATTTTAATTATTGAAAATTATTTTATATGTCTTTAAATTAATTTATCTTACTGTTTGAATAGGAAGTCCAGACCCGGATCTGAACGAGCTGATTTATTATTTTAATATTTATATTCATTTATGTTTTCCGGACCCGAATGAACTGGCTTATTATTTTTTTTAGTAAAAATATTTATTTATTTGCCCCAGACCTGAACAGGCTATTTTAATATTTTAAATAATAAATACATTTATGTGAATTTCATCTAACTATCAGAAATGACTATCTTATATTTATTATTTGTTTATAATTGATTGACTTAGTTTTTTCGAGCCCAAAGAGACTTTTACTTTATTATATTTAATTATTCTGTGTACATATTTGACTTATTTGCCCTTCGTTTGGCCTTATTTACTTTTCTATGATTTAATTTTCAAATTGAACTTGAGCCCAAGTAAAATTTTGAGCTGCATTATTTTTCAAATTTCATATTTTTTCCCTAAGCAATATTGTATTTAATATATTCGTTCAATGTTAAAATATGCATATCATGCCCCGAGCGTGAGAAAAAATTTTTTTAGTGTCCTTGAGTGAATAGTAGTGTTTAGTTATTTTGGGCCTATAATATTTTTTTTATTAGTTTTCTACTAAGTTAACTAGGCCCTTAGTATTTAATTATAGCCCTAATTATATTATTATATTATATAAGCCTAAACCATTAGTAGGCCATTTACTTAGATTTTACATACTTATATATGTTAAAAATAAAATAAAATAAAATAAACAAAACAAAGAAAAGAATCAGGTTGAACCTTCGGTCCAGGAAAGAAAAAAAAAGAAATGTGAAACAATTAGTCTTTTTTAGCCAACTAGATTCATTCATATATTATATTAGATGTAAAACAAAGCAAAGCATTACCCAAAAAAAGCAAAATAAAAAGAAATAGAAACAGCAAAGCAGTAGTTGACCGTGAGGGTTTTTTTTTTAGCAAGAGA
Source organism: Ehretia macrophylla (assembly GCA_037974665.1). Classification (NCBI taxonomy): domain Eukaryota; kingdom Viridiplantae; phylum Streptophyta; class Magnoliopsida; order Boraginales; family Ehretiaceae; genus Ehretia; species Ehretia macrophylla. The sequence continues at coordinate 29,235,848 of CM075769.1, forward strand.
TGATTTCTTCTTCATTTTTCTTCCATTTTAGACAAGATCAAAGGTCATTTTAGCTATTTTCCTTCCTTTCCTAGATTTTCTAAGGTGAGGGAAGCATTAATTTGTGTATTTTTACTTGTTTTCTAATAATGGTAAAATGTTGAGTTTGCTATATAATGATGTATTGATGCTTTAAATGCTTCCTAAACTAGCTATTAATGATGTAGAGTAGACTTTTGGAGGTTGAATGCTTGTGTAGCATGAATTACGTGTATAGTTGAATTGTTGAAGATGATGAATAGTGTCAAATTGGGGTTTTGATAAAAAGTTACTTATTAGGTTGATTTATTGTTTCCTATAGATGCTAGAGATGTTAATTAACATAGAAAAGTAGTTGTATGGACTTAGTTTGTTTAAACCTTGGTTAAAAGTGTAAATTTAGCTTAGGTAACAAAGGGGTTTTGGGGTAAAAGCGAATCTGGGTTGATTTGATTGATATATCTAGTGTTGTTAGGGTATATAGATGTTAGATATGCTTTTCTAATGCTTGTTTGGGTATCGGTTAGGGTATGTGTAGTTCAAATGCATAAAGGAGAAAATCGATGTTTTGTAGGAACGAGGGCTATCGGGTAGACAAAAGGGGTAAAAGGGTGCTATAATGTGGAGGTTGGAGGATAGGATAATTCTTTTGTGAATTGGGAACCCTGTCTTCTGATTAGAAGCTAGATGGCCTATATTAACAAAGAGGGAAAGTAGAGTTTGAGAGTTTTTAGCACTTACATTGCTTTGTAGTCGCTTATAGTATGCTTAAATGTAGTCCTAAGGTTTATGTGCGTTTTTGGTAAGATTTTGTGGAAGATTATGATTTCTATCTCTTTATGCTCAATCGGTTATTTTAATGTTATTGTTTGTAATTCATTGATTTCTGATGGTGAGCTACTTTGGTGTCCCTCATTTATTATTTTTTTCATATCGCTTCATATTTTTGTCATATTGTCATTGTCTTTAAGTGCATTGCATAGTAGTTGCGCAACCATAGTGTCAGGGACGGATGTATTGGATATCGGCTGGGGCGGCAGCGGGCTTGCCAATAGATATTCAATCTTCGTGCTCAAGTCCCTCACTCCCCTAGTTCGGAGATTGCCAGGGGGTGTTGGGTCGTAGAATTTTTGGGGTACATCTAGAGTGCACCCACTAGAGTGTTTAGGGTTTATACCGGCACAGTGATCGAGGTTCGTGGATCGAGGTTCGTGGTTCGTGATTGAAGAGCAAATAAATTTTGGAGGATTTTGGGGTTCAAGTAAATCGTATCATTTCTAATGTGTGGTATCTTATTGTTTATTCGTACTTTAATTACTTAACTGCTTTATTTATATTTAAATGTTGCATTGCACGAATCCCCTTATAAATGTTTCCCATAACTATTCCCCTCCCTCACTGAGTATACATTATTTGTATACTAACTTCTTATCATGAATCTTTCAGGTTATAGCCAAAGAAAGTGAAGTTCGTGTTTCTTGATAGTTCGTGCTTGAAATGATGCATAATGTGTTATGTAGCGTGGATTGTAAAATGCTGGAAAGATGTTCTTTCGATGAGTTGTATGTATTCAAAGTATAAGTAATGTAATTCAAGTTAATTGGATCATTAGGATAGTTTGATTTCATAGCTTATGTAATAAGATAGCGTAGTTTATATTCAATGCATGTATGTAGTTATTTTAAGGAAGAGTAGGTTAGTCTTTGTATTCAAAAATATACTTTTGATTGTGAACTTTTGTTACGAAGCAAAGCTCAGATGGCCTTGAGGAGTTGTTGTATATTTGGATACGGTACTAGTCCATTTATAAGTTGTGTGCAGGTAAACTGTTCGTCCTATAAACAGGGAAAATTCTGTCCGTTTTTTCTAAATTTTGTGACCGGGTTGGAATTGGGTTAAAAATAGCATGGTTAATAGAGTCTCCAGTGTCGTGAGGGATCAAGGCCTTACAGGTGGTATCAGAGCTTATAAGAGCTTAGAAGCTCTTAGCCAAGAAATGATCTTTGGCCTATTGGGTAGTGTCCTTGATTGTGTGCTTGTAAAGTGTGTTACGTGGATATAGTGTTATGTATGGTTTGTATGTCTTGAATGTATGTGTGTCTTATGTGACTTAATTGTAATAATGAATGAGGAATGTGTGACATGTATGTTGTGTTATGTGATTTGGTGTGCACCTATGTGATCTCTTTGTGATGTAAGTGAAACTTATATGATATGTGTACTTATATGATTATGTGTGCACCCAAGTGATTTCATGAATAACTACTTGCTTCAACTATTAATAGTAATCCGTGTGTTTGAATTCTGTGAACTAAGTTATTGTGAGTAACATGATAACTTGCTAATCAAAACTAAGTGTTATTGGTTTCTAGCACAATTTATAATTGCATAAGTAATCTAAAGTATTCAATGAATATATGTGATAGTTGTATAACCTGTGAAATTTTATCACATAGTATGTACATGTTATAAAAAGTTCATCTTGTATAATCTCAATTGTATGCATCCACTACCTATTGAATTGGTAAGTAAACTTTCCCCTATAGAGATGGCCAGAATTGGGTTTTCTGAAGATGTGGACCAGCAGGGTTGATTGTAGTACATATTTGAGATCAACAAGAAGTACTTCGAGAAGCAGACTTGGGATTTTCTTAGGGATTTTCTTTGGTAATCTTCCTCAGCATTCTAGTTGTGAGTTCTTATTCAATAATATTTGGTATTTTCTTTGGTATTCACATTTGGATTACTTCTCTGAAATTCTTATACAACAATCACATTGGGAATTCTTATGTGGTGTTCATAGTCGGAAGGATTCTTACTCAGACTTCTAGATTGGTATTCTTATTTGGAGCCTTTATTTGGCACCCTTATTGCAAGATTTCTTGCCTGGTATTGCTTTTGATAGCCTACTGAAGTTTTCACTGATAATTCTTCGGCACATGTGTGGGTATTCTTCTTGGCATATTACTGTGACGCCCGAGGTTTCCCATCACATCATACGTAAATGTTGCATATCCCTTTGAACATTTTTATGTGCATTTATTTTTCTTGATTCTATGCTTTATTAGTGGCTACTATTCATAAAAAATTCAACTGTCTAAATTGTTCAGTTTAATATTTTTCTTAGATGGTATAATTTATAAAAGGAATCGGGAACCTATAGTTTTGAGCTTTGGGGGCCGGGAGCATGCACTTGAAAAATATTTTTCATTTCGTTTGAATAGTGTTACTTAAGTATAAACATTAGTTTTGAATAAGCTATTAATTAATTGGAGCTTTAAGTGTATTTGACCATATGTTAGTAGCATTTGACTTATGATATTAACACATACATATACATATAACACCTAACAACACATATACACACATAATGCTCAAAAAATAAAAAACTTAATACCCAAAAAATCCCCCCAAACTTGACAGCCCCGTGGAAAGGAAAAGATGGATTATGACCATGTTACCATATTTCTTGATTTGTTAGTTTTGGCTTATGTATTGCTTTAATCTTGTACTGTATACCTTCTACATGATATTTAGAACTTGCTCGAGTAGTTTATTAGCATGTTCCATGGTTGAATGCTTGAAACACATTACATAGAGAATGAATAGTGCTTTAATCTAGGGTTTTGCTTTAAGTGTTTAATTGGATTGAATTGATGCATCCTTTAGGTGCTCTAGACATTATTGAAACTAGTTAGAAGCTCATGTGTAGTTAAATTGCTCGAAATTGAGTTAAAACACAATTTGGCTAACTTTAAAAAGGAAAATTTTCACATAACGCAATTCGGGCTCGTTTAAACTGTAGATTAGGTATCCTTGGGGCATAGAAGTACTTTTGGTGCTTTCGTTGCGTTAAATTGGGGTTTGTTTAGACTAGGTGTAGTTATACCCCACTCGGAGCCTTCCCGAGCTTTTGTCTCCAAAGCTAGTTTTCAGGGCTTGGATATGTGAATTTTAGTATCCTTAGGGATGTAGTATAGTTGGTTTATAGAATTGGAGTTTTGAATTTCGTATGAAAGTAAAATTGTCTAGTTGTAAAAAGGGGACTTTGAAACGAAGGTTTAAATTTATCATGTTTGAATAGTTAGATAATCTTAGACGTGTTAGAAAACCTCTAAAATGTATTTATGACATGGTTTGGTTAATCGAATTAGATAACTGTAGTTCAAATCACTTACGGAGCTTTTTGGTGTTTTTGTGTAATCATGCTTAGAAAATGTGGTTTCATGGTATTTAGGTGTATCATAATGTGGCTAAATGGGATTGGTAAAGTTAAATTTGAAGTTTCATATCGTATGTGAAGTTTAGAACCTAATTAGTAAGCAATTGGAAAAGTGTTTTGTTTGAATTTATATGAATTGGTTGAACTTGTTGTTTAGTTAGTTATTTGGACTACTTAATTGCTATATTTGATTTTTTTTAATTGAGTTATATATGTTGTATTTGGGTGAATAAGCATGATAATGATTTTTAGAACATGAGTGTTAAAGTAGTTGTCTTGATTGAATGTTTAACTTGATATTCCTTGTGATATAAATGAAGTTAAGTTAATTAGGGAGTTTAACTTGTTAGATGGTAACGTAGCTAATTTCCTTATAAGACTAAATAAATGTTTTAGAGTCATTTGTGTGATTTCTTGGGCTATGTGGCAATATGATATAAAGGTGATTATATATAACTTCTATTGTTGTGAATTGAGTTAAGTTATACTTAAGTTGGAATTGATATAGTTAATTGCTAAAGTGCTAAACTTATATGAACACGTTAGAATTACATATTCGAGCTAATTTGAGGAAGTTTGGAGTAAATCAAAGCTATCTTCTTGCGTATTTAGCCAGACCCAAGGTGAGGAAGTCTTCATTTCTTCTGTGCATCTTAACTTATTCTATTGTTTCTAGATTGTATTATTTAGTAATTGATAAAGCCTATATGTATTATTTACTTGCTATCTTGTATCTTTTCATGTTATTTGTGATTAACTGCGAAGGAGACCTACTTTGTCGTCCCTCTTATGTGATACTTGATATTCTTGACTCTCGTGATCTTGTTCGGGGTTGAGCAACCTTTTCGGACATAGTAAGGTCGAGAAACATGGGTGGCATCGGGCTTGCCGTGCTCCCTCAACTACCATGGTACCTATTTGCTTTCTTTCGCTGAGTATATTCCACTACACCAGAGGCATGGTTTACTTGCTGAGCATATGGACTTACCTCAGGAGAAAGGGTCGTAAGATCGGGGTACATCCGGAGTACCCCATTTTGGAGGAATAAGCATTTTGCCGGCACTTGCTTGAAGATCTTGGTCCGTGGCTCGTGATGGAAGACAAATGGAACGATATCGTTTTATACGTGGTTAAATACTCGTCCATGTAGCTTTGTTAGTTGGTAATAAATATGTTGTTATCTTATTGCATATCATGTAGCACTTCCCGAGTTACTGCATCACCTCCCTCACTGAGTAACTTTGGTTACTCATTCCTCGTTTTAACTTGTTTCAGGAAAAGCTGTGGTTGAATACTATGTACTGGTCTATGTACAAGAAATGCAAGTTGCTGGTTGTATGTGTTTTGTTTTGAGATTATGAAATCTTGTGTATGTTTCTATTGTCTAAAAGGTTGTAATATAAAGTAAAGCTTGTATTCATGTATAAGTTAATAACTATAGATGGGTTGTAGTAACTTCAATGTTTTACTTGATTTCCTAGTTAGTTGCATACTTGTGTGAATGGGATTGTACCTGGAGTTGGATTATGGTTTTTGAGGATAAGTTACTGCTTGCAAGTAAACTGATAGCCCTATATACAAATATGTTTTAAGCTATTATGCAAGCATGTTTGTAAAAGAGTTTTACAAAACTCAGTTTAATCAACAAAGTCATTCAAATACGAATTACAATATAACCAAGACAAATTACCACAAAACATAATTCAAAGTATTCAAGTACACATATTACAATCAATAATTCAAGCAAATAACGATTCACGAGGTCGATTCGATTCATGAGTAGCCACTTCACTTCACTTAACACACATTTAGCACATAACTCACAACTACATCACATAGGTGCACAAATTCAAATCAAGGCACGCAATCTCATATACAGGCACACACTTAACAAACAGACACACAAGGTTTACTACCCGACAGACCGATGATCCTGTCCCTGTTGAGAGCTAACTAAGCTCTGATACCACCTATAATACCCCGGACCCTCACGAGACCAGAAGTTCTATTAAACAATCTATACTCATCCCAATACCAAACCTGGTCACAAAATTTAGGAAAAACAAACAAAGTTTCCCTTGTTTATAAGACTAATTGGATACTTGTAAACAGTAAATAAAGCCACAAATATAACCTACATCATTCTCATACAACTCCAACTCCAACCATGCCCCGTCTCAAAGCCATCTGAGTCTTAGACTAACATAAACATCATACATACAAGCATGCAATCATTAACTGTTAATGGTTCATGATTATAATCTCACTTATCATACCACTCTGACATTAACTAGTTTTCTTTCTTATAATTTAAGTCCGTCAACCAGTCAAAACATGCAAGCATGCAGCTACTAGACAATAAAGTAAAGATTACAAGTTACTACAACATTACAAGCCATTCGCAACTATCAATACATTCTAAATTTAACTTTACAATTACAAAATTGTATTCAATGACAATCCACGTAAGCCAACATAATCAATCACGGAACTCTCGAGCCTTTTTTTCTACATCCGATAGCACTAAACTTGAAAGGTATTAGAAACGAGGGTGAGTATACAACATGTATACTCTGTGAGGAAAGGGAAATGGGAACAGTATACCGGGGGTTCGTGCAATGCAGCAACTTAACACATTTAATACAATAAATAAACAATGGATAACAATTCTAATACCGCACTTTAAAAAAGATACGATCGATAACCTTATCACTCCAAGTCTTCGATTCTCGATCCACGAACCATGACTCAATCACGATATGCCAGCATCCCAAACACCAAAGGGTACTCCGAGTGTACCCAATCCTACGACCCAACACCCCTTAACAATCTCCGGACCAGGCGAGTGAGGGAATAGGGTACGAAACTAGAGCAACCAACCCTAACAAGCCCGCTGCCGTCCAGAGATGCCCATCGTATCCGCCCCGAAGATAAGGTTCCGCAACCATTGACTCGATAACACATGAAACAATAATAATAACAATATAATAAAATAAGCTGATATACAAACAAGGAGGACAACAAAAGAGGTTGTCCTCGAGCACACATCATCAATCACGCCATACGGTGAAATATGATACATTCATTAGTCTATAATTGCTAAACTAATCCTACTAAAACACTTAAATCAGTTAGTATCGAACATTTAGCATATAACAAGATAAGACACTTAAAATGCACATAGAAATAATCTCTCACATTTTAGGAAGCCAAACCTGCGCGAATTAAGCCAAGATTTCCTCAATATTCTCCAAAAGCATGAATTTCCTTCAATTATCACTACCTAATACAATCAACTATATGCATAAGAAGTGATTTCTTATTCTCAACTAAAGCTAGTTCATAAAGCCATTAATTTATCCAACTCTATTTGATTCCTTTTAATTCACATAACTAATAATATATTTCATTGTTCAACATGCATACTAATCATTATTTAAATAACAGATAACTCAAGTGATCACATGTGCAACATTTTTTAATATTCTAAGTATTACTCAAAGACAATAGTATAATAACTGACATATACATAGCAATGATAATTCATATAAGTAGAAACACTATATAACATCTAACCAATAAGTTATATAAGCATAGCTTCACATATACAAGACAATTAATAAATAATATAAACATGTTTACTCAATCTTTAACTAGTAACCATATGATTCAATTCACAACTTCTCCAAGTAGATGAACTTGTTATACAAATACATTTAAACAGTTATCCAACCAATTAAAAATCAACTAACAACAGTAGTGTTACAAGTTAAGCATATATATGAGGGACAACAAGGTAGGTTGCTCTCACACAAGTATAACATTATATGATTAGCATAAGAAGCAAGAAACACAAGACTATAAGCAATAACCATATAAATAACCAGCAGTGCACAAAGGGGATCAACAACATACTTCCACAAAATTTCATCAATAGCTCAAATATATTATAGAAATGCATTTAAACGCACTATAAGTAATTACAAGGCAATACAAGTACCAAAACACTTAATTCATTCATTTTTCCCTTTGTTCAACTAGGCTATTTAGCTTCTTACCGGAATTTAAGGATCAAGTTAAGCTAGCTAACCAGCCTACTAATTTAAGGATACCTAAATACCTCATTTAGAGCCTCCAAATCATAACCTAGAGCACAAGTACACAGAAACACCAAAAATGTCTCTTTGTGAGTTTATACTACAAGTACCAATTCCGAAATCCAAACAAGTAAAACAAAGGTACTTCTAAGGCTTCAATACTTAATAAAGACTAGACATGACCTCGAAACTTGCCCGGATTCGAGTTAGTCCCGAAACCCCTTATTAAAGTAGCCTAATTTGATCAAATTATTCAAATTTTGTACATGGCAAGCACAACTAACATTTTTTCCACGCTCAATGATCTAATTAGCAACTATTAGAAGCATTGAATCAAATTAAATTGTACAAATTTTTGAAACCCTAGAAATTATACTATTCATCATCTTCCTCAAGTGACACTTTGCTAAAAACTCAACACCAAGCTATAATATTGCATATGGATGTTCTCTAGCATGTATACATACTATATAAAGCAAGACACAAGCATGTTATAGCTCAATAATAGCAAAATCCAAAAATTAAAAAAAAAACTTGACATAAACTTTAAACCATGAAAATGATGCAACTCCCTCACCAAAAACGTGCGAGGAAGCTAGGATAGGGCTTGGAGAAGCTTGGAACCACTTGGACAAGACTTGAAAAATCTTGGAAGATCAAACTGAACAAAATTGGCAAGAAAAGCACTATTTTGTAATTGGCTTTTTTGGCCTTTTTTGGCTTATTTGAGTTTTTTGTGTTTTGTTTAGTATATATATGTATCGGATGATTATATGGGTTGATGTGTTGGATATTGGGTTTGGGTTGTGGGTTAAAATTGATTTGAGTTTAGGTGTATTAGAATAAATGCAAGAAAATTTCTTTAAACCTAAAATAATACATAATTTTACTATTTATATAATATCAAGATATTTTTGAAAATCACTCGTCATTTATGCAATAAATATAATTTTTGTGAACGTAGGCTAATTATAAGTTAAGTAATAATAGAGAAATATGAAATATGGGAAATAAGATAATAAAAATTTTAGTTCGGGCTCAATTTAATAGAAAACTTTTTAAATGCAAGTTTTACTAAAAAGTCTATGATTAAAATAATTTGAATGTTTATTTATTATTTACTAAAATAAATAAACTCAAAATTTTGATATTTAAAAGCAATTTAACAAATATTAGCACATAGAGTAAATAAATATTTAATAGCATTTTATAGGAAAAGTAGGCATTTAAACAAATAGTTGCACAGATAAATACACATGAATGATAAATGCATGTATTTGGAGTTACGTGTCACATGGTTCACCTACTGAGCATATGGACCTACCTCAAGAGAAAGGGTCGTAGGATCGGGGTACATCCGGAGTACCCCATTTTGAAGGAATAAGGGTTTTGCCGACACTTGCTTCAAGATCTTAGCCCGTGGCTCGTGATGGAGACAAGTGGAATCGTATCCTTTTATATGTGGTTAAATACTCGTCCATTTAGCTTTGTTAGTTGGTAATAAATATGTTGTTATCTTGTTGCATATCATGTAGCACTTCCCGAGTTACTGTATCATCTCCCTCACTGAGTAACTTTGGTTACTCATTCCTCGTTTTAACTTGTTTCATAAAAAGCTGTGGTTGAATACTATGTATTGGTCTATGTCTAGGAAATGCAAGTTGCTGGTTGTATGTGTTTTGTTTTGAGATTATAAAACCTTGTGTATGTTTCTATTGTCTAAAAGGTTGTAATATAAAGTAAAGCTTGTATTTATGTATAAGTTAACAATTGTAGATGGGTTGTAGTAACTTCAATGTTTTACTTGATTTCCTAGTTAGTTGTATGCTTGTGTGAATGAGATTGTACCTTGGAGTTAGATTATGATTTTTTAAGATAAGTTACTGCTTGCAAGTAAACTGATAGCCCTATAAACTGGGGAGACTCCGTCCGTTTCCTCTCATTTTTTCGTGACTTGGGTATTGGGTTCGGGAGTCTTGAGAGGGATCAGGGTATTACAATTACTTTGAAGTTCTTATTTAAGATGCTTATATGATAAACTTCCTTGGCGTTATTAATGATTTTCGCGTTCAAGCTTCTTATCCAAATTATTTAAGATGCATATGAGAAGTTCACTTAAAATGAGAAATTGCGAGGACGCAATTTTTGTAAGGAGGGAAAAGTGTGACGACCCAGACCTAACATATAGACATTTTATTAATTTGCATATCTTTATTTTATTAAATTGCACCTTTTTCGAAAAACGTGTCACGATAACTATTGTATTCACTTAAATTATATTCAATTGTCTTTCCCGAAATAATTATTTTTATTATTTTATTTATTAAAATTTATTTTACTAACAATTTAAAATAATTTAATTTCACTATTTCAATGTGAAGCCTCAAACTCGGGAATAATTATTTTTATTATTATCATCATTTGTATTTATTTAAATTATATTTAATTAATTTACATAAAGTCATTAATTTATTATTTTTATTATTTGCATTTATTTAATTTATATTTAAATGATTTGCACATGACACTTATTCTATTATTTTAATTATTTAAAATTATTATACATGTCTTTAAATTAATTTATCTTACTATTCGAACGGAAACCCCAAGCCCGGATTTGAACAAGCTGGTTTATTATTTTAATAATTATATTCATTTATGTTTCCCGGACCCCAAGGAACTGGCTTATTATTATTTTTAGTAAAAATATTTATTTATTTGGCTTGGACCTGAACAGACTATCTTAATATTTTTAGTAATAAATATACTTATGTGAATTTCATCTAATTATCAGAAATGATTATCTTATATTTATTACTTATTTATAATTAATAGACTTAGTTTTTTCGAGCCCAAAGGGATTTTTAATTTATTATATTTAATTATTCTGTATACATATTTGACTTATTTGCCCTTCGTTTGGCCTTATTTGCTTTTATATGATTTAATTTTCAAATTGAACTTGAGCCCGGGAAAATTTTGAGCTACTTTATTTTTCAAATTTGATTTTTTTTCCTGAGCAATATTGTATTTAATATATTCGTTCATTATTAGAATGTGCATATCATGACCTAAGCGAGAGAAAAAGAAATATTTTAGTGTCCTCGAGTGAATAGTAGTATTTAGTTATTTTGGGCCTATAGTATTTTTTTGTTAGTTTTCTACTAAGTTAACTAGACCCTTAGTATTTAATTATAGCCCCAATTATATTATATGAGCCCAAACCATTAGTAGGCCATTTACTTTCTTAGTTTTTACATTCTTATATATGTTGAAAATAAAATAAACAAAACAAAGAAAATAATCAAGTTGGACCTTCGGTCTAGGAAAGAAAGAAAAAAAAAGAAATGTGAAATAATTAGGCCTTTTAGCCAACTAGATTCATTCATATATTATATTAGATGTAAAACAAAGCAAACCATTAGCCAAAGAAAGCAAAATAGAAAGAAATAGAAACAACAAAGTAGTTTTTGACCGTGATGGTTTTTTTTATAGCAAGAAACGATTTCTTCTTCATTTTTCTTCCATTTTAGCCAAAATCAAAGGTGGGTTTAGCTATTTCCCTTCCTTTCCTAGCTTTCCTAAGGTGAGGGAAGCATTAATTTGTGCATTTTTACTTGTTTTCTAATAATGGTAAAATGTTGAATTTGTTATATAATGATGTGTTGATGCTTTAAATGCTTCCTAAACTAGCTATTAATGATGTAAAGTAGACTTTTGGAGGTTGGATGCTTGTGTAGCATGAATTACATGTATAGTTGAATTGTTAAAGATGATGAATAGTGTATAAAAAGCTACTTATTAGATTGATTTATTGCTTCTTATAGATGCTAGAGATGTTAATAAACATAGAAAAGTAGTTGTATGGACTTAGTTTGTCTAAACCTTGGTTAAAAGTGCAAATTTAGCTTAGGTAACAAAAGGGTTTTGGGGTAAAAGCGAATCTAGGTTGATTTGATTGATATATCTAGTGTTCTTAGGGTATATAGGTGTTAGATGTACTTTTCTACCGCTTGTTTGGGTATCGGTTAGGGTATGTATAGTTCAAATGCATAAAGGAGAAAATCGGTATTTTGTAGGAATGAGGGCTATCGGGTGGACTTAACAGTTAAAAGGGTACCATAATGTCGGGGTTGGAGGATAGGATAATTCGTTTGGGAATTGGAAATCTTATCTTCCGGTTAGAAGGCAAATAACCTATATTAACAAAGAGGAAGTGGCGTTTGAGGGTTTTTAGTACTTACATTGCCTTGTAGTGGTTTATAGTATGCTTAAATATAGTCCTAAGGTTTATGTGAGTTTTTGGTAAGATTTCGTGAAAGATTATGATTTCTTTCTCTTTATGCTCAATCGGTTATTTTAATGTTATTGTTTGTAATTCATTGATTTCTGAGGGCGACCTACTTTGATGTCTTTCATTTATTATTTTTCTTCATATCGCTTCATATTTTTGTCATATGGTTATTGTCTTTAAGTGCATTGCATAGTGGTTACACAACCATAGTGTCAGGGGCGGACGTATTGGATATCGGCTGGGCGGCAGCAGGCTTGCTAGTGAATATTCGATCTCCGTGCTCAAGTCCTTCACTCAATTGGTCCATAGATTGGTAGAGGGTGTTGGGTCATATGATTTTGTGGATACATCCGGAGTACACCCACTGGAGTGTTTTGGGTTTATGTTGACACAGTGATCGAGATTCATGGTTCGTGATTGAAGAACAAATGAATTTTGGAGTGTTTGGAGTTAAAGTGAATCGTATCCTTTCTACTGTGTCGTATCTTATTGTTTATGCGTACTTTAATTACTTAACTGATTTATTTGTATTCAAATGTTGCATTGCACGAATCCCTTTATAAATGTTTCCAGTAACTATTCCCCTCATTCATTGAGTATACATTATTTGTATACTCATTTCTCATCATGAATCTTTCAGGTTATAGCCAAAGAAAGTGAAGTTCGTGTTTCATGATAGTTCGTGCTTGAAATGATGCATAACGTGTTATGTAGCGTGGATTGTAAAATGCTAAAAAGATGTTTTTTCGATGAGTTGTATGTTTTCAAAGTATAAGTAATATAATTCAAGTTAATTGAATCATTAGGGTAGTTTGATTTCATAGCTTATGTAATAGGATAACGCAGTTTATATTCAATGCATGTATGTAGATATTTTAAGGAAAAGTATGTTAGTCTTTGTATTCAGAAATGTACTTTTGATTGTGAACTTTTGTTGCGAACTAAGGTTTAGATAGCCTTGAGGAGTTGTTGTATGTTTGGACACGGTACTGGTCTATTTATAAATTGTGTGCAGGTAAACTCTTCGTCCTATAAACAGATAAAATTCCGTTCATTTTCTCTAAATTTTGTGACCAAATTGATATTTTATTAAAAATAGTATGATTAATAGAATCTCCGATCTCAAAAGAGATCGGGGCGTTACAATTGCCATCTACCACCACCATAAGTTGGTAACATGCATCGTTATTGCTTTGCCTCTCGCCATGTCCAACTTCACTTCACCGTCTACTAGCCCGCTTCACCATCCACGAGCACCTACTTCAGCCACGTATATTAAGTACAGCCACGCATCATGCCATCACCGTAGACAACGCAGCGTCATAGCCTAAGTTACTAAGCATTATTGAATGATGTTTAGCTTGCAGCCATCGGGTCTTCCACTGTAACATTGGCATCATCATCCTCGTTCGATCAAGTGACTCATATGGCCCAAGGTTACATGGCTGACACGATACTCTATTTATTATCAAGCTATAGAGCATCGTCATCATCAGCGAGGCGTCGTCCTCTCAACACCTCACCAATTCGCTATTATCATCACGCCATGTTCTTAATCTAATACCTTACTCTACCATCCTATGGTTTTTAACATTCATTATCACACCACTTGTTAATCTTCACCGCCACTTTAGTTTAATTAAACCAAGCAAAAACTCTATATATATAGGGCCTTGTGTTTCGAACAGATTGGTATAGCACATACAAATAAAACATTTCAAGTAGCTTGTAGAATCAATAAGAAAAGGCAGTAGGTAGTTTTGCGAGGAGGTGAGGCTTTATTTTCAAAAACAATACATGTAAGTCATGTAGTTGGTTTCATGCAATAGGCTAAGTCAAGCATAGCCGAATCTGTTGGGTTATTATTATTAATAACTTAATATGGGCTTACAAATCATTCACAATTATATTTGGACTTCTATTCTAATTAGGATAATTAAGTGATCCAATATAGTTGATCATAATTAACGTCTTATAACGTATGGACTTTGTAATGTGTTGTACCAATAATAGAGAACCTAACTAGAGTTAATGGGTCTCTAGTTAAGTTGCCTATATAACATGGGATTGGTCCCCAAGGCCACACTACAATAATTCTCTAGTCTTCAATCCCATAATTGAGAGACATCAAGTAAGAGAGAAGTGTGAGCTTGTGGAAGACCTTTTTCCGGATCATATTCATCTCGTCGTCATGGATTCGGGTATGTCATTCTTATCATTTCATTATGTAATCTTGATAATCTAAACGAAGCATGAAATTAAATCTAGATCCGTAGATCTAATATCACAAGGCATAAATTTCAGATTTAGATCTAATAAGTATTTAATTTATAGATCTAGATCTAACAAGTGGTATCAGAGCCTCCTTCGTATTAGATTATTAGGATTGATTAATGTAGATCTTATAATTATATCACAAATACACATGATTGTATGTTTAGATCCATATGATTTTAGGATTTGATACATAATTATGTGTATGATCTTTTTTGATCTTCATTATTTTTGATCACATGATTGATTTGGTTTGAGAATGGTTTTAGATCTTAGATCTATGAAATTTATGATTTATGATCTTTAGATCTATACATGATTCACATAATTGATTTGGTTTGAGAATGATTTTAGATCTTAGATCTATGAAGTTTATGATTTATGATCTTTAGATCTATACATGGTTGATGCATAGATTTAGTATGAAATTCGAATATACTGTTTTGACTGTCAACGGTTATATTATTATATTCGGTAGAATTTGTTACAAATTCGCTATCTTGGTCTGGTGGTTAAACAACATGCATTTAGTCTTGAGGTCCTGGGTTCGAGCCCCAGCTAGCAGTTCTGTTTCATTTTCTTATTTTGTAACTAAAGACCAACAAAAGGAAAATAAAACCAAGATCTATGTGATTCGAACACGCGACCTTATGAGAGAAATTAAAGCGTCTGACCAGCAATGCCAAGCTAATGCTTGTGTTTAAATTGGACCATCAAATATACACATAGTTATTTGGTTCCAACAGAAAATTAAAGAAAATGAAATCAAGCAGAAGCCTCTACTGTGATTCGAACACGCGACCTTATGAGAGAAATTAAAGCATCTGACCAGCAACGCCACACTTATTCTTGTGTTTAAATTGGACCATCAAATATATACATAGATATTTGGTTGCAACAGAAAATTAAGGTTTTAATTTTATTTTTCTACCCATATGTCTTTTGTGCAAATTAATTGTTTTAATTATAACTTGACATTGTGGATGTTTGGATGGATCATGGACTTATAGACGAATGGTTGAATGATTGTAATAATATTTTTCCATTCATTTAGTTTGTAATTGAGACATAAGTCTCATTTTTATATTTCTTGCAAGAGTGTGATTTGTAGTGAGACATATGATGTAATAATTATATAATCTACCTTGCAAGCGGTACAAGATCAATCAAGGAGTTGATGAACTTGGAGGTGTTGAAGATTTTTTGAAGTATTTGCTTAGGTTTTGTGATTGATCCAATTTATATTGCTCGGATTTGATCAACCACTAAGTCCATGATCCACCAAGTTCATGTTGTTGCATATATGTTTATTTAGTTGTCTTATATTTGATGCATGCTAAATGGACTAATGTGCAAAATGAGATTTGATAATTGATTTCAAATTTTGAACTTGCGTCTTTTATCTAAAAATAAATTGATTGAAGCTTAATGTTGCCAAAGTAACCTCTTTTGCGTAGATTGGTTTATTTTGAGATAATTAGATGTGTGTGTTTGTTGTTTATGCAATTAATGATCGGCCCAAAGGAAGGTCATTAATTGGCCAAATAGCAAACACACCTGTGGAAATAAATGTGTGATAATTATAAAATTTCTATGTGGACAACACGTCGGCCCAAAGGAAGGCTGTTGTTTGACCGGATTTATTATCAACATTTGATTTCTACATGGAGAGTACCATTTACAAGTTAATGATCGGCCCAAAGGAAGGTCATTGATGTTGTGCTAGGTATCTTATTTAATGGGCCCATCACTACAGTTGTATGAAAAATTATGTCTTGCATTTACATGTTTATTTGGTTTTAACTTGTATATGTGTCTTGATATAAATTTTATTTGTGAGCTTATGTTATTTATTTATTCTCTATTTGGATTCAGTTACTGCTACTGCTGCTAATGTTACTGCCAACATAAACTCAATCCCTGTGCTTAACGGCACAAACTTTAAGAACTGGAAAGAGAACGTTCAGTTGGTTCTCGGCTGCATGGATTTAGATTATGCATTAAGAAAAGAACAACCTGCTTCTCTTACGGAGTCAAGTTCCACTGAGGAAAAAGGGAACTTTGAGAAGTGGGATCGTTCCAATCGCATTAGTCTAATGATGCTAAAGCGCAGCGTTCCAGATGCATTTAGGGGCGGTATGCCCGATGAGGTAACTGCTAAAGGTTTCCTTCAAGAAATTGAAAAACGTTTTGCAAAGAACGAAAAGGCTGAGACAAGCAAGCTTTTAGCTGACCTTGTCCAGATGAGGTATAAAGGAAAAGGAAACATAAGGGAGTACATTATGGAGATGTTTAATATCGCTTCAAAACTTAAGGCACTAAAGTTAGAGCTGTCTGATGACTTGCTCGTGCATTTGGTACTTATATCCCTTCCTGCACACTATGGACAATTTATTGTGAGTTATAACACTCAAAAGGATAAATGGACTCTTAATGAGCTCATTTCCCACTGTGTGCAAGAAGAGGATAGATTGAAGCGAGATAAGAATATCGAAAGTGCTCATATTGCAACTACCTCAAAGGACAATAAGCGAAAAAGGAATAAAGGTAAAGAAGCTGCAGAAAGAACATCACAACCCAACAAACTTCAAAAGAATAAGGATCAGGAATTTACCTGTTTCTTTTGCAAGAAACCTGGGCATGTGAAGAATGATTGTTCCAAGTACGCCACATGGCGTGTAAAGAAAGGTATGTTTCTCACTTTGGTTTGTTCTGAAGTTAATTTAACTTCTGTACCTAGCAATACTTGGTGGGTAGAGTCAGGTACTACTACTCATACAAGTATGCCTATGCAGGGATGCCTGTGGAGCCAACCGCCAAATGATGCTGAAAGATTCATCTATGTGGGCAATGGCAAAGCAGTTCCGGTTGAAGCCATTGGAACTTTTAGATTATCTTTTGAGACTGGTCATTATGTTGAATTGAGAGAGACTTATATTGTACCGTCATTTAGACGGAATTTGGTTTCTGTTTCTGTTTTGGACAAATATGGTTATTCTTGTTCATTTGGAAACAATAAAGTTAGTCTTTTCCTCAATTCTACTCTAGTTGCAACTGGCTCCTTAATTGATAAACTATATATGTTCAATACCATTGCTTCATTTAATGAATCCTTGCAAATAAGTTCAAAAGGTACAAAACGCAAATTAACAAATGAGAATTCCGCCACATTATGGCACAAGCGTTTAGGTCACATTTCTGAAAGGAGAATTCAAAGACTTGTGTCAGATGGAATACTTGAACCCCTTGATTACACAGACCATAATGTGTGTGTTGATTGTATTAAAGGGAAACTGACAAACAATAGAAAGTTAAGTGCCAAGAGAAGTTCTGGTGTCTTACAATTGATTCATACTGATATTTGTGGTCCATTCCCTACGGCTTCTTGGAATGGTCAACAGTATTTTATCACTTTTATAGACGATTATTCTCGTTACGGATACTTATACTTAATACATGAGAAGTCACAATCCTTGGACGTTTTTAAGGCCTTCAAAGCCGAAGTTGAAAATCAACTAGGCAAGAAGATTAAAGCCGTCAAATCTGACCGTGGTGGTGAATACTATGGCAGATATGATGGATCAGGTGAACAACGTCTAGTGCATTTTGCGAAAGTTCTAGAAGAATGTGGAATCGTGGCACAAAACACAATGCCGGGGTCACCTAGCATGAATGGTGTTGCTGAAAGACGAAACAGGACTCTTAAGGATATGGTAAGAAGCATGATTAGTCATTCTTCATTACCAGAGTCAATCTGGGGAGAGGCACTAAAGACTGCAGTATATATACTGAACAGAGTACCTAGTAAAGCGGTAGCTAAAACTCCTTATGAACTATGGTTAGGCAAGAAGCCTAGCATAAAGCATTTGCACATTTGGGGTTGTCCAGCTGAGGCGAGGCCTTATAGGCCACATGAAAAGAAACTGGACTCAAGAACAATTAGCTGCTATTTTGTTGGGTATGCTGAACGGTCGAGGGGTTTTAAGTTTTATAATCCCTCAACTAAGTCCTTTTTCGAAACGGGAAATGCGAGATTTCTTGAGGATGTTGTGTTTGAGGGGGAAGATAAGGTTAGGAATGTTGTCTTTGAAGAGGAATCTATTCATTTTCCAAACATTGTTATTGACAGTGATCAGCCTACTGACATTGTTCAAGACACAATTCAAGACAACAATGAGGATATCCCTATAAACTTTCCTACTCAAAATCAAGGTGTTGCTCCAGAAGAACAAACTCAACAACCTCAAGAGGAAGTGCCACTTAGGCGATCCACTAGAGAAAGAAGAAGTGCGATTTCAAGTGATTATATTGTATTTCTTCAAGAGCATGAGTTTGACATAGGAACAATGGAAGATGATCCAATCAACTTCCAACAAGTCAAACAAAGAGCTAATTGTCAAAGGTGGATCGATGCCATGAATGAGGAAATGAAGTCCATGAAGGATAATGACGTTTGGGATCTCGTCAAATTGCCTGAAGGTGCGAAGCCCATTGGTTGTAAATGGATATTTAAAACCAAGAGGGATTCAAAGGGCAATATTGAAAGATATAAGGCACGTCTAGTTGCTAAGGGCTACACTCAAAAGGAAGGCATTGACTATAAAGAGACTTTTTCTCCAGTTTCTACGAAAGACTCTTTTAGAACGATAATGGCACTTGTGGCTCATTTTGATTTAGAGCTACATCAGATGGACGTTAAGACGGCTTTTCTCAATGGTGACATTGAGGAAACCATATACATGGTGCAACCAGAAAACTTTGTATTAGATGACTCAAAGTCTATGGTTTACAAACTCAAGAAGTCCATCTATGGTCTCAAGCAAGCTTCCCGTCAATGGTATCACAAGTTTCATCAAGTCATTGTCTCGTATGGTTTTGAGGTTAATGTTGTTGATGACTGTGTATATCACAAGTTCAGTGGGAGTAAATTTATCTTCCTAGTACTCTATGTCGATGACATACTACTGGCTAGCAGCGATATAGGCTTAATGCACGAAACCAAGAAATTTCTAACTAAGCATTTTGAAATGAAAGATCTTGGTGACGCCTCTTTTGTATTAGGAATTAAGATACATCGAGATCGCTCTCGGGGTGTCCTTGGGTTATCACAAAAGAGCTATATCAATAAGGTACTTGCTAGATTTGGCATGATAGATTGTGCACAAGGAAATACTCCCGTTGCTAAAGGAGACAAGTTTAGTCTCAACCAATGTCCCAAGAATGAAATTGAAAGAAAAGAGATGCAAAAGGTTCCCTATGCATCGGCTGTAGGGAGTCTTATGTATACTCAAGTATGTACGCGTCCGGATTTAGCGTACATTGTTGGTATGTTAGGAAGATACTTAAGTAACCCTGGGATGGATCATTGGAAAGCAGTCAAAAGGGTTATGAGGTACTTAAAGAGAACAAAAGATTACATGCTCACCTATCGAAAGTCAGATAATTTGGAGATCATTGGGTATTCTGACTCCGATCTTGCGGGTTGCCAAGATTCTAAAAGATCTACTTCTGGCTATGTTTACATGTTATCTGGAGGTGCTATTTCCTGGAGGAGTGCTAAGCAGTCACTTATAGCTCCTTCCACTATGGCAGCAGAATTCATAGCATGTTATGAGGCAACTAATCATGCGATATGGCTGCGAAATTTTGTCACTGGACTACGTATTGTAGATGGTATTGAAAGACCACTTAAAGTATATTGTGACAATCTATCGGCAGTTCTATATTCCAACAACAACAGAAGCTCGTCCAAGTCTAAGCATATAGACATTAAGTTTCTAGTTGTTAAGGAACGAGTTCAGAGTAAGTTTGTGTCAATTGAACATACAGGGACAGACTCCATGCTTGCAGATCCACTTACTAAAGGTTTACCACCCAAGGTATTTCATGAGCATACTACTCATATGGGTGTTATGTTATTTGATGGTATGCAGTTTTAGTGGGAGTCTATGTATATCGTCAGTTCCTTTCTTGACACAGTATGTTCAGTTTTTCTGCAGAATAAAGTTGATGGTTAGACTGTTAGTTATTACTCTGAATGTATTATCTTTCAATTGCGGTTTAGCATAAAGTTTGAAAGACTAAGGTTTGATCTCACTACGGAATAAAGTTAAGGACCAATTGGAAATAGACATGTCTGAGATCACATTGCATGTAATTTCCAGCCACACATCCATACTTGATCTATGTCGTTAAATATATTTGGTATGGTGATCATTGATGGATCGAGTTACGATGAAATGTAACAAAGGTCGCTTTGGTCTCATGCTGGTATATGAGATGGACCAGATTGATTTGGAAGATGTTTTAAGAATAGAAAGTAATTTTGTGCGCACCTACAGTTAACAAATATAATTGTCTTCGGTATCTATTTGTAGCCCAAGTGGGAGATTGTTGGGTTATTATTATTAATAACTTAATATGGGCTTACAAATCATTCACAATTATATTTGGACTTCTATTCTAATTAGGATAATTAAGTGATCCAATATAGTTGATCCTAATTAACGTCTTATAACGTATGGACTTTGTAATGTGTTGTACCAATAATAGAGAACCTAACTAGAGTTAATGGGTCTCTAGTTAAGTTGCCTATATAACATGGGATTAGTCCCCAAGGCCACACAACAATAATTCTCTAGTCTTCAATCCCATAATTGAGAGACATCAAGTAAGAGAGAAGTGTGAGCTTGTGGAAGACCTTTTCCCGGATCATATTCATCTCGTCGTCATGGATTCGGGTATGTCATTCTTATCATTTCATTATGTAATCTTGATAATCTAAACGAAGCATGAAATTAAATCTAGATCCGTATATCTAATATCACAAGGCATAAATTTCAGATTTAGATCTAACAAGTATTTAATTTATAGATCTAGATCTAACAGAATCATCATGAACAACAGTTGTCACCTTTATCCAATTGTTAAACATAATGTAACTATTCCACGCACATAGGTAGGTCAGTATTAGCCTTCGTTGTCAACAGTGAATTCCGGAATACTTCATAACAATCATAATATAAGGTGAGGAAACTTTTAATAAACTCATGTTTATTTATATGAGTTAATTTTATATGTTAATTATGTATGTTGGTTATTAACTTATAAATTATTAACATGATTGACTGTGAACGTAAGGAGATTTACATAGATTCATGTTTATTTATTGGTATATAAGTTAATTATATGTGTTAACTGATAACTTTGATTATATTATATATCGGTTATAACTTATGTGTATAATTAACTGTAAATGTGAGGAAATTTTCTAAACTCATTTCAAGCATTGCCATTATATCTTATATTGCAAAAAGAATATGAACTTTATTAAATGATTAAGTGAAAACAATGAGTTAATATAGATTACATTTTGTTGTCTACTTGTATTAATATTTCTAATTGTTAAAGGTACTTGTTCGAGGACAACCTCTTTTGTTGTTCTCCACCTACGTGTTTATCGAATTGCGTAATCCTAAATTGTAAAAGCGTTATCAATTGTGTGTTATGTGATTACTTGTGCATGCTTGTGTGCTATTGAAATTGGGGGTTACAACCTCAAGCACGATAGCTTGTATGAACGCTGGGCAGCATAGGGCTTGCCGGTGCTCCCGTGTCATTGTGGTCCTAGTCCCTCTCTCGCTTGGGCCCTATGTCCTCGAAGAGTTGGGTCGTAGATTTTGGGTACAATCTGGAGTAGCCTATTAAGGAGAGATAAGAGGTTGAAATCGTGATTTGAGGCTGGCCACCTCAAAGGAAGTGATATCAAAATGTATCCTTTGCAATGTGATATAAAATTGTTTATTATCGTAAATCGTATATTGATAATGAATTGATGTTATCATACTTGTATGGCATTGCATCATGGTTTTCAAAAGGACCTACCCAAAAGCGTTTTCAAAACTCTCCTATTCCATCCTTATTGAGCTTCCAAAGAGCTCACCTTCTTTTTCTCCCCCTTGTAGGTAAAGTTTAACTTGAAGTGGAAGTTATCATTATGTGCCAAAGTTGATAGAATTACGTGCTCGAAGTGCCTTGCCTACCATGTTATAAAGACTAAAGTTTATTTGTATTACTCTCGGGTAGAGGGGTAGCTGTTGTTGAAACCCTAAATTGTAAAATAGTCGGGTAGTTTCCCTGTCTCGGGTGATGATATTCAAACTATTGTATAAAAACTAGTTATTGAATAGTTTTCTGTATTTTCTTCCTCTTGA
Organism: Ehretia macrophylla; assembly: GCA_037974665.1. Classification (NCBI taxonomy): domain Eukaryota; kingdom Viridiplantae; phylum Streptophyta; class Magnoliopsida; order Boraginales; family Ehretiaceae; genus Ehretia; species Ehretia macrophylla. Next base: position 29,258,966 of record CM075769.1, read on the forward strand.
TGTTATAATAAATTATTACATGAGACTGAAATGACAAAGGAACGTAGACTTTGACTTAATCTTGAGAAGGGTCGGATTGGGGTCGTTACAGCATTGGGCTTGCTAGGGTTGATCGGTCTAGCTCCGCGCCTTATTCCTTCACTCACCTAGTTTGCAAATCGTCAAAGGGTATTAGGTCGTAAGTATTGTGTACATCCAGAATACCCATTGGAGTTTCGGATGCCGACATATCGTTATTGGATCGTGCTCGTGATTGAGATCGTGAACGGGATCGGCAGTGATATGGAGTGATAAGGGTTATTGAATCGTATCCTTTCATTGAATTGGCCAGTTTATTGTCATAATTGATTGCCTTGCATTGTTATCGTTTACTTGACTTGTCTTTACTTGTAAAGTGCTAGATTTGTCATTAGTTACCTTGCTTGACTTGTATCTAATTTATTGTCTTATTGTATCGATTGATTGTCTTTATTGTTATTAGTATTTGACTTGTTTCTATATGTATTGCACGAAAGCCTTTTCGAAAACTCATCGGATTATTGTTTTCTTCCCTCATTGAGCATAGTATTTTGTTTACCCTCTTTCTAATACATTTCAAGAGCGGAGGATCTATGACCTTGTGGTTCGGTATGTGATAGTTGTGTAGGAGTGTTCGTGTATCTATTTATAGTGATAAAGTTTGTATAATGTGTACTATTGAAATATGTAATAATTGTTTAGTTGATGGACTTGTATTATTATTGGAATTGAATTGTAAAATGTAAAAAGAAGTGAAAATGTTGAGCATGCGATTCAGAATTATAAATATTGGGATTGTATGTTGTGGAATCTTTTGTTTGCAGGTTTTGGATAAGCCTAGATATAGGGAAAACTCTGTCCGTTTTTTCTCATTTTTCGTGCCTTGGGGTTTTGGATCGGGGTCCCAATTCTGTGAAGGATCTGGGCATTATACCGTGGCCCTGAACATCCTGGATGTGTTAGATGGGAAGGGACAAGACTCATCCCTTCATTTGGCTATAAAAGGCATGGTACATCAGATGTAAGTCATTTGGATGCTAAATTAGCTGCTGAGCAGCGTGAGCAAGATGCCCTATTAGTTGTTGAGCATGCTGAGCCAGATACCCTATTAGTTGTTAAGCGTGCTAAGCAAAATGCCTTATTAGCAACTGAGCAGGCCGAACGAGCTACCCTATTAGCGGCCAAGCGAACTGAGCGGGCCAAATTGGACGCTCAATTGAAAAAAATAAAATGAATACTTCAATTGTATGTTCGCAGGTAAATTATTGTTTTCTACCTTTCCTTGTTTGTTTCTGTGCCATAAGGATTCGTAATCCACTTTGCTAGTGTTTCTTCTTTGTTGCTTTGCCAACCTGAAAGTTTCTGTTAATAAGGTTATATCATATTTGATCATTATCAATCAAAAGTTATCTTTTAACGGAGTACTTTAATTGCAAATACATAAACTAATTCTTACAATCTAAAAGGTCATTGATGCATAAGATGTATCCTTATTCCTTTTGCTAACTTTCTGAAACCACATTTGCTTTTTCTCTTGGCCAAGTAAAACACTAGAGCAATCTCGTAAATAATAGCAAAGATTTTGTTGCTTAAGTTTTTTATTTGTTTATTTTGTATAACTAAAATTCTGTTTTCCTCTTATTTGTATACTACTGGCTTGCTTTTTTTCCCTTTTTCCTTTAATCATAATGATTTTAGTGATACTAAATAGTTTTCCTACTAAATGGTTTAATAGACTTTGCTTGCCACAATGTTGTTCCAAGTTGTTTTTACTAATATTTTTGTCTCTAATTTAGGTGAGTTAACTACTTGCTGAGAAGATGGCCATGGAAATGAGTAGTTGAAGACAATGAAGAGGATGAAGATACAAGGATAACAAAATGAGCTTATGGTTGTGAAAATGTATAGCAAGGCATATTGTTATTTTTGAGAGATACCTCTTTTAGATATTTACATTTGCTTCATTTTGCTAGATATCAATTTACTATAAACTGAATGCTTATGAATGGCTAGTTAGACCTATTAATCTTCCTCAAATTTAATATAAGCATGATATATGTTTTTTTTTCTAGTTTTCATGTCATTAGTAAATATTGGTCATTAGCTAATATTGGTGCTGAGGAAATTCGTGTTGTGCAAAGTAGTAACTCCACATTATTATACAATATTAGGAATTTAAAATTTCAGCATTGATATAGTCTTGATTCAAAAATTTGACGGTGTATTTAATTGTTATGATTTGTTTGATGTGTATATAAGCTCTAAGATACTCACATTTGTTATAAATAAACTATCAAAATGAAAAAGTCCTAGATACCGTCCTATGAAAAAAAAAAAAAAAAAAAGCTTATAGAAGGCGATTTTAAACCGTCACTAAATATGGAAAAATTCACATATAAACGATGGTTATACAAACCAACGCCTGTAATAACATAGGCGGCGGTCTACCACACCACCATCTATTATTGCCCAATACTTGCAACAATTAATTTAAGGCAATAAATGCTTGAGGTTATAGGCGGCGGTAAAAAGTAATTGCTGCCTAATTTATATATCAGCAGCATTTTTCTAACCTCCACCTATGACTTTGAACTGAAGGCATCGGTTACTTTGACCGTCATCTATGACTTCCAAGACACTTCGTACGTCAACGCTTTTCGCGGAGTTTCTTAAACCGCTACGAATGTATAGGCAGCAGTGAAAACCATCGCCTATAGTGAAAAAACTACCACTTATTTACTTGTTTTTTGTTGTGCTGGGAGCACCACATACCACATCACAATCTAGATATGATGCATATAGAAAAAAAAAATGTCTGAGAAATGTGATTGCTACATTACTGAACATAGGCAAAAAGAAGAAGGGAAAATGGAAAATCACAAAAAGACTTTGCTTTGATGGGGTATAAGACCCCTGTTATATGCTCGAATAACGTCAGATAGGAAAAACTTCATACCTTCTGCCTGTTACCACACGTTGAGAGCAGAGGACGACATATTTCTTAAAGTTCAAAAAAATGTTAAAGTTATGATGACTATTGTTCAAATATTTCTGGGGGTGCTAATCTATAGGACTGAAAGCTCCAATCTTTAAAGAGTCATGATAATGACTTCTTAATGCAAGGTCTTTTACCAATTGCACTATGGTCATGTATGACAGATAAAGTTACCAAAGTCATAACAGAATTAAGTATCATATTTAAATCCATTTGCTCAAAAGCACTCAATGTTCAAGAACTCGAGGAAATGGAGTCTTGTGCATCATTGATACTATGCCGTATGAAAATAAATTTTCCTCCATCTGTTTTACTATAATGGTCCATCCTATCAAACATATTGTTGCCAAAGTAAAATTTGCCCATCTAGTGCATTATAAGTGGATGTACCCCATTAAGAGGTACTTGTTCATTTGTATAATATGTTTTTTAATGATTTCAATTTGTTTTTCAATTCTAATATGACTTGATTGACACATGATAGGTGTTTAAAGGAGTTCAAGCAATACATTGGCAAAAAAGCATAACATGAGAGCTTGATTGCTGAAAGATATGTTACCAACGTTTTGCTCTAGATACCTTAATAGAATTGAGACGATATTTAAAAACCCATATCGAAATCCTGATGTAATAAACCTTAAGGAAGATAAATATATGTTTGGATGTACGAAAAGTTGTTGGAGCCATTGAAGTGAAATTGTTGGATGACAAAACATAGGTCCAAGCATACTGATATGTGTTATTTCAATGTAAAGAAGTGACCAAATAAATTCAAATGTTCATTACTTTAAATTTGTTTTATTGTACCTAAATTAGTTCATGACCATGTCTTATGCAGACAATTTCAAAGAATGATGAGAAAAAAACTTCATCATAAAAGGTCAGTACCACATTTTCTTGATAAGTTAGTGAATGAATAGTTTCATGATTGGTTTAAAAAGCACGTGAGTATGAATATATTTCGTACCATATAGTTGTCCATTCTTGTAGTACTAATAGTTTATATGTAAAAATTAGGTTCCCACATTAGGAAAAGGGGATGTATCTAAAACTACAAGTCAGCTCGCTATAGGACCAAAGAAATATGCAAAAAGTTACAACATGATGATAATCAACGCCACTTGATTTTATATGAAACAATGGACCCGGGGAAAAATATTAGAGTTGTTGTCAGGTCACAAACAACAAGTTATGCATTTATACAAGATCAACACCCTGTTAATGGCGATGTAGATTTCTTTGGTGAGTTGACTGAAATAGTTGAACTTGATTATTATGGATATTTCACAGTTGTATTATTTCGGTGTGATTGGACTGATGTTGGTGAATTTCTTGCATTTCACATATACGGGGGAGCGTAAAAGTGATGACCCATTTATTTTATCCTCTTAAGCTTAACAGGTGTTTTATGTGCAAGATTTAAAATGTCCAGAGTGATGTATATCCCTTAAAGTAACAGCAAGGGATGCATTTGATGTTGGTGATGAGAAACTTTTTCGAGGATTACCGCATGATGTCACTTAACATGATCATGAGTTTGATGATTTTGAATGGATCTTAACGGATATAGCTGAAGATATTTACATGCAATATATTTTCCCTTTGACCTATGATGATTGGAGACGTTTTCCTAATACATACAAAGCTACCATGACAGAACTAGTTGAGGTTGATTATTTGTTATTTAATTATAATTAAACTAATTGGTTTTATGTGGGTTTTTAAAATTATATTCATCATTATTTTAGACAAAATTTTCTTTTGATATTTCAAAAAGTGACATGGAAAGTATTGTTCTTCAATTGATTAATAAAAAATGAAAGGAATACAAAGGGGAACTTAAGTCAGAATACTTTGATGCTAATAAGTAAGAGGAAGAGAATGTTAGGAACAAGTCGCGCCATGTGTCTCAAAATGCTTGGAAGCAATTGGTTCATTATTTCATGTCCCTAAGGGAAAGGTAATAAAGGCATTTACCTATACGTTGATAATGCATGCACACATATAGATGTATAAATTATTTTGAATATGTGGCTTTCACTCTTTTGGGAAAATTGTAGAAAGTTAAAGAAGCGAGACAAAAAGCTTGTGCCTACCTAACAATATATCATAGTACTAGAAGAATGGGTTATTCTTGAAAGCGTCATCGAATGGTACTTTATGACTTTCCTTTTTTGGTTTATTTGTGATGTCATATACTTAAAAAGACTTGATTTGTTTAAATTTCAGACATTATCATAATATTTCAATTTTCCATGTAGAAGAAAAAAATGGGTCCAGTTGGCCCATTAGATTTTTATGAAGCATCACATACTTGAAAATTAGGCGACATTAATAATGCCACATCAAAGATTTTGGTATTTTATAAAAATTACTATAACAATTGTAAATTTTATCAATTATCATGTCACGTTGCTAATTTAATAATTGATTGTAATTTTCATTCTAGGCAATTGTAAAGAAAAAAAAATTAGGCAGAAGATTGACAAATCAAATGACTCTATATTAGAGATTTTTGACTTGTAAAAAGAAGCTTTTATTGATATTTTAAGTAAAGAACATTCGAGATGTGTTAGAGATCTAAGATTGGGACCTGCCCCATCTCAAGTTTATGGTTTCCATAGAACATGTCCCATTGAAAACTCAATTGAAGTTCATAAGTTAAAAATAAACGTTGAACAAATGAAGAATGAGATGATGGTAAAGGACAAAAGGATTAAAGAAATGAAGGAAACAAATGAGAAGAATATGAAGCAAATGAGAGATAAGATAAATCGTATGAGATGATTGTTTGACATTTATTTTTTTTGAAATCCTTCTAAGGTATATGAATCTCTCAAATAATAAATTACTCATTTGATCCATTATTACATAATATTTTCATATATTAATATGCACTTTAATTGTCTTCCTTACAGGCTTTTAATATTTTAAGTGTGAATCCCGAAGTTGATTCAAATCAAGATGCTAGTTCTTCAACTTAAAATCAGCAGTAATGATAATTGAGATTTTTTCATTTTGTATTTGTAATTTATAAACAAATATCTTTAGAATGTAAACACTTTATTTCAGAATGATTGGATTTATGGTTGATTAATTTATGTTTGATTGTTAATTATATTATGACTATTTAAGTGCACTTCAAAATGGCGAAAGAAATTTAATGTACGTAATTACTTTGATGAAAATAATTTATTCAATAAAAATCTACAAAAATAAACACTATTTATGTTGGCTAGTATTAAAATTAAAGTGAAATAATGTATCAATTAAATCGAAGATTTTCAAAAAGCGTTATACATGACAAAGATTTACGTCAATGATTTTTGAGTATGTCGTCTATGGAGTATGATATACATCAACGGTTCTTTTGAACGCCGATAATAGTATAGCGACTTTGAGAAAGCGTCGTCCATGTAAAAAGATCTATGTCAGTAGTTATGGAAGAGTACTATCTATGGACTATAATATATGTGGCATTTTCAAAAAAGTGTCGACCATAGGAAATAATGATCTACGTTAGCTGTTCCATAAAATCATTGTGCATTGAAAAAATCTACATCGACAGTTTTGAAAATATCGTGACTGGCCGATAATCTATGTCGACGGTTCCGCAAAAGCATTGCCCATGGAAAATAATTTAGGTTAGTGGTTTTGAATTAGTGTCATCAACAGATGATGCTCTATGTTGACGGTTTTAAGAAACCACCCATATAACTCCCATGACATGCGGTGGCAGTTTTATGGAATCATCGGTATAAGTCCCATGATATACATTGGCAGTTTTCAAAAACTGCCACAAAAACAAGTGCATTTCGGCACTTTTCTATCTGTTGACATAGCTCTAAGACGATGCCTCCACAATGATGCTTGGTCGATGCTTTAAGAAGCACCAATAAGGTCAATAGCAGCGCTTAAAACTGTTGTCGAAAAGCTTAAAAACCGCTGCCATTGAGCATTGTTTTTTTGTAGTGACACATAACATAGATGAAGAGAACAACAATGAATGCTATCATTAGTACTAATTTATTACATGTATCCAATTAATTCAAAATATCATGTGATAGTGGTCTTTAGGATATACCAATCCCAACAGTTTAGTAGGCTGGTTTTCGTTTTAGATTAGTTTTAGGCTCTGTTTAGCATAGCTGTGAAATTTAGTTTTTGAGCTGTGGAACTTTTGGTAGTAGAGCTTTAGTTATAAATATTGTTAAACAAAATCCATAGATTGTTTGGCTTATGTCTAGCAATGTTGAGCTTTTAGAAATTTTGAGAGCAATGTTGGATTTTAAAAAAAATATGGAGGGGGGTATGTTTGAGAAAGAAAAAGAAAAATAGCTTATCGCATTAACTAAAAACAACTTTGCAAAAGTCTTTTATGAAAATTTTCAATTTGGAACTTCTTATTTTTTAGGTTTTTTAAACTTCAACTTTTACTAAAAGCACTTTCAAACATGGGTTAAACAAATTATATTCAGCTTCTAAACTCACAAGAAGCGTTTTTGAGTGTTTAAAAGTTAGACTAAACAGAGTCTTAGTCTATATTATGATTGTCTTTAGCTTGAATAAAATATCCATTCCTTTGTTTACATAAAGTATTGTCATTTTTATTTATTCAATATTTATGTTATTTATTTATTCTATTTTGAAAAAATATGACTATACTCAATATCAATATTGGAGAAATATGTCTAGTAGATCGTGCGCCAACCTACACTATTCTCAAAAATAAAAAATAGTTCTCTCAGTTAAATTTACTCGAAGAAAATATTAATACAATGTTTAATATTACAAATTTGATTGAAGCTCTAAAAGAACTTGTATTGTTCATACAAAATTTTTAATAAGTGATACTTAGCAAACTACAGAGAAATTTACTGAGTTTTAGATATATTTGCCATAATAATTTTTTTTTGTTTGCAAAATAAGCAAAATTGTGTATTCCAAAAATGGAAGAAAAAACAAGTATTCATACAACGAGTCAAACAATAAAGAGCCAAATGCCAAACAAAAAAGGAGCCAAAATCATAAAGCCTAAAGCGAAATGAGAAAAAAAGCAATCCAAACAAGCCTAAAGCCAAACCAAACGACAAGAGAAGCTAAAACAAGTAAAAGACTGGTAGATATGCAAAATCCAAGCAAATCCGATAGGTACAATGGGACAAGTGACTAGTATCAATTAACATTCAGATGAACTATATTAGTAAAATATCTATTAGTACTTGTGCAATTAAATCTTTTTTCCCCTTGAGCTTTTGTGAAACTTCAGTCCCGATCTTTTCCATGATTTGTTCCTCAATGCTTTCTTCATCCCGAAAGATACGGCTATTCCTCTTAATCCAGATATGATAAACAACTACACAGAACATAAGACAAAACATGTAACTTTTCAGATCATTGTTACTTGCAAGCAAATGTGAAAAATTAAGAATTGAATCAAAAAAAGTAAAAGAGAGATCAATCCAAAGTAAGTTTAAACTTCCCTTCCAAATTTGCTTTGTGAAGCTACATTTCAAAAAGAGGTGATCCTAAGACTCACATTCAAGGCAGCAAAAGGTGCAATTGGCTTTGTCAATTAGACCCAAAGAAAGAAGCCTATATCCCATAGTTAATTGGTTCATGCTAGCAAACCAAGTGATGAAACTGTGCTTGTAAATATTATGAGAGAACCAAATTAAATGATGTCATTCAAAGTGGGGGCCTCAGTCTCAAATATGTTCCCAAGTACGACTAAAGGAAAAAAAACACCATTGTTAGAAATATTCCACTGAAAATGATCACTCTTGTCAATACAAATTGAGATTGAAATGAATAGGATTAAGTTGAACAAGAAAAGATAGATAGATAGGCCAAACCCATTTGCCATGTCACGCCCCAACTCGACCCCTCCTACAATCAGTCAGGACACAACGGAATTTCTGCAGTATAACAACAATAATTAGGACAACGAGGCTCTAGACCAACCTCTTCACAACACATACAACCAACTCCACAACAATTCAACATCAAACAACGCAACCATAATATACATTAGACTTCCTTTACTATTGCATTCATAGGTTATACGCCTCCGTTCCAACATAATACATTTACTATATAACATACATTTCAAAATAGATTATAAACCAACTTAATAATCTAATCATATTCCAAAACAAGACTACTAAGCTAGCAACATTAATCCATTATCTTTACAACATCTTATACATCTTAATTTTCTAAGTAAATACAAGACAACTAAGTTTAATATACAAGTCAACAAAAGTGAATCACATCTCAGACATCAAGGACAAGACTCTGGCACATAGGACTCGTCCACATATGGCACATTATCCTCTTCTGGAGGCACGTACCTATAATCTTGCTCAATAACACCTGTAAGCATGCAATAATTGAGAGTGAGCTTATATAAAACAAGCCCAATGAGGATTCGATAGATCTCTAACAGTATTTACTACACTCCTTGGAAATCATCTTTTGAGCAATAAACACATAACAATCATCAATAACAATATAAGCACATTGATTATAATGACCAATCAATAAAGGATACTCTAGTTGGTGTAGCTCCAAACGCCATCACGATCTCAACCGTTCTTTTTGTAACTCCTCATAACTCACACACCCAAGGTACCTCTCTAGCCCTTCCCTCTATGATACCTCCGTCATGCAAGCTGGGGGTAGCCTATGGTAGTCATGCCGTTTTCAACCCGACAGCCCGATACTGCCCGAAAGGTGGCACACACATACCTAGACTCATGACAATAATAATAAACATTCACATCACAGGAGGACAACTTTGCAGGTTGACTATCTACCGGCTTATCAATAATCAATTATCATAGGAGGACAACAAAGTAGGTTGTCTATCTCATGGCTTATCAATAATCAATCAATAATCATTATTTCAACAACATAACAACAACTAATCAAATAATAACAAACAACTAATCAAATAAACAACAAACAACTAAGTTAGATGATAAAGTAGGCCACCCAACTTAACATGCATTAAACCACACAATCAAAACATAGACTAACCATTAACAACTCACGATTCAATCACTCAAACACCACACAAACAACCAAATGCATAATTCAACATTTTAAAGAAAGACAACCTAAACTTTCAATAATCATAACTTACATTCTACTAATCCAAACACCTCCAAACTAGTTTCAATCACTCACCCACTCAATCAACTACATTATTGCCCTCAGAAACCAACCATAATCCATCAAAATTAAGCCCAACAACCCTAAAACCCTAATGCGTCATGGCTGAAATTTCCAGACTTTCACACCGACATCGTAATCGAAATTTCGGCATTACAACATTACTACCACGTATTTAACAAACTTTTACAAACCAACAACAACCGATTCCAACAACCACAACAACATTTATTCAACAAATAGCCAAATACTCAACTTTTAATACCCGAAAATAGAAATGCATACTACAACGGTTCAAATCTTATATAAACACATATAAACGATCATTAGCATGCACTGAGCAATAATACAACATCAATTCAACATTCTAACGGTTCAAAATTCAATTATACGCAAAAACATAAAAGATGACATTTGAGATCTAGAATTTTTCTCTCACCTTTGATGCAAACTAAGTTTAGAAATAGGTAGAATGGATGCCCAACAAGCAAAATAAAGCTTTGAATAAAGTAATTTGGACTTGAATTGCAAAATCTATGAGAAAAATGCTTTGAAAAACCTTGGAAATGCCTTCTTTCTTCTCCCTCATGGATTTTCGGTAATGTGTGTGTTTGTGAGTGTGTTTTGTGAGATTTTTAGTATGTGTTGATAATATAAACTCAAGGTCAACAAAAAATAATAAAAGTCAAAGGTGGACACTAGTTTATTTTTAGTGTTTTCTTAGTCTTTTTAGCTGTTTTGACTACTTTACTCAAAAATACATGCAATTAACTCCCAAACTATCTTAAGTAGCATATTTTAAGTTGACAAGGAGTTTCGTGTGCAAACATTTTCACCCGATTCGGTTTAAAACTCAATTTTTGCAAAAGAATATAAAAAGTCATATTATTTGTTTTCAAATATCTTTTAAATGCACAATTAATCTAAAATCATTTAATACCACATATAAATACATTTATATTAATATATACTAGGTCAACGAAAGTCAATGCAAGAATCGGGTTTAGAAGAAATCACCATTTGGCTCAAAAATGCTATTTTTCGCTCGGAAAGTCCATTTAAATTTCTATTCCGTTTCAGAATCAGTTTTTATCAAACATGAATTTATTAATATCCGAGGATTAGGTTTTCAAACCCTAAAAAGACCAGTTTCAAAATTATAGCGGACGTGTTTCAAAAATACTATTTACAAAAGTCGACGATAAAATTTTTTATGCTGTTTTTGATGAAAATTCCATGAATGCACACATAGCATGTAATAGGAATGTAAATCACAGAATTAACGCATTCTAACTCATATGACACATAATCAGGTCAAAACACGCAATTCTATGCAAAGGTAAAATCTGGGGTTTCACATTCTCCCATCCTTAAAACAATTGCATCCGCGCAATTCTCGAACTGATAGACAACTAAGTCCTCAATTGTTACACTTTAACAATACTTCTCTTAGTTCCCATTTTTCTCTTAGGATGACACATAAACAAAGACCTCAAAAGAATAAACTCCATTGACTGCAAGATGATTATCACAATTCCCAAAACAATTCTTAATTCATAATTCACTCCTACCTAATATAATATTGCATATGAAAAAATCGCAATTCCAATGTCTTTATGAACACCCCGAGGGTTTTAAAACTCATTCACAATAACATGAATGATTACTGATCAAGGGAATATCTCAAAAGTGATATTGGTCAGAATATGGCTATTATGAAATTTACAAGGAAATAAGGATATGGAAAGTCATATTCGAGCCAACAATCAAATGAACAAGAGGTCAAACAAGTTAGAGAATCAAGAGGCTAATAGTTTAATAAGAAAGCATGATAACTAAGATAAAGAATGTCTCAACACTTATCAGTTACATAAGTACGAACAAAGAATGATAACGAGTCAGAACAGTGTTGAATATGTTGAACAAACATTCCTGAACAAGTAAACATTTCAATTCTCGATGATTGTTCAAGGAACCAACAAGTAAGTTGTACTTGGGGCAAAATGAAATTAAGAAATAAGAGATGATTAATTCAATAGAAAATATGAGTGTCAATATAATGAGTATCTCAGCACACAATAACCAAGGAAGTAAAAATAAGATAGGACAATGCTGAGTATATTGAATGAGCAATTACAAGCAAAGTAATGGCTCAGGATTTAATACCAAAACAAATAGGATTAACAAGGATCAACAAGGATGACAATGATGTACATAAGTAAGGAGTACATCAAGCATGTGAAAAAAAAGTAAAATAAGTAAAATGGTATACCAAAGGAGAGATTACTTTCAAATGAATAGTAATAGGATGAAATGAAATATTGAAACCAATGGCTGGAGATATAGAATGAAATATAAAGTCTCAAACCTTAGCTTCAATAAGCGACATTGCTATGAGAAGCAAATATGAATGTTAAGAATAAAAACAATGTCAAATGAGTATAGGATTCATTAATTCAATAAGCAAAACTTTCAAGAAAACAATTGATAGGCTAGAAAAGTGTAACTCTCTCTCAAATAAGTAAGAATAGAGTAAAAGAGAATAATAAGACCACTGGAAATAAGAATCACAAGAAGGGTGTCCAACCTACACACTTAACACCAATAAATCAAATCCTATAATCTATTTTTCTCCAAAACAAGACGCTTATATACTTCAAGAAACCAGTCACTATACAAGATAAATCATTAGTTTCCAAACAAGGTTCACTAATAAAGACTTCAAAAGTGTAAGATCACAACCTCAAGCGAACATCTACTTATGACTCATCTCCAAGTAATAACAAGATACACATGGCAAGAAAAATAACTCTAATCATCAAAATAGATTGTTATTTCCTCGAACAACTTCATTCTGGCTAAAGGAACATCATGATCAATCCGTTAAGCTGAGACTAAAATCCATAAACATAACAATTAAAATCTCACTGATAAACTACTAGAATAATAATAATAATTCAGAATCACGGCCTACCTCTATTTTCAAGAGCTCCTTCAGTCATCCCTACTTTACCCAAAAGAATCACCTACAGTTATAGCATATATACAATTATATCTTATGAAAACAAGTACAACATATTACATGATTATCATATATTACAAAATTATCACATAATACACAATTCAGCATATAAGAAGCCAATATCACATAAATAAGTTATAAACAATTAAAGTCACATAAGCAACAAACTTCACATAAGACAAATTGATCACGTAACTCACATTTGTCACTTATAATACATTGAACATCTAAAGTACGTTGTTTCACATAAGCTAGTTATAAACAATTAAACCACATAAACAACTAACTCCACACAAGGCACTTTGATCACATAAAATACAGTTGTCACATAACACACATTAATCACATAATGCACATTAATTACAACACATTGAGTACGTATGGCACATTATCACATAAAACATATTGACCACATTAGTTCACTTAACACATAAAGCATATTGATCACATAGAAAGTTAGACACATAAGTAAATTAATCAAATAAACATATTAACATATGTTTCACTTTTCTTTCAATTAATACATACTTGCATGCTTAGACCACTACCCATATTCCGACGATACCCCGGTTGCCAGCTAAACATGCGCTCTGATACCACTTAATGTCACGCCCCAACTCGACCCTTCCTACAATCAGTCAGGATGTAACAGAATTTTGGCAGTATAACGACAGTAATTAGGACACCGAGACTCTAAACCAACCTCTTCGCAACACATATAACCAACTCCACAACAATTCAACATCAAACAACGCAACCATAATATACATTAGACTTCCTTTACTATTGCATCCATAGGTTATACGCCTCCGTTCGAACATAATACATTTACTATATAACATACATTTCAAAATAAATTATAAACCAACTTAGTAATCTAATCATATTCCAAAACAAGACTACTAAACGAGCAACATTAATCTATTATCTTTACAACATCTTATACATCTTAATCTTCTAAGTAAATACAAGACAATTAAGTTTAATATACAAGTCAACAAGAGTGAATCACATCTCAGACATCAAGGACAAGACTCTGGCACATAGGACTCGTTCACATATGGCATATTATCTTGTTCTGGAGGCGCGTACCCGTAATCTTGCTCAATAACACCTGTAAGCATGCAATAATTGAGAGTGAGCTTATATAAAACAAGCCCAGTGAAGAATCGATAGATCTCTAACATTATTTACTACACTCCTTGGAAATCATTCTTTGAGCAGTAAACACATAACAATCATCAATAACAATATAAGCACATTGATTATAATGACCAATCAATAAAGGATACTCTAGTTGGTGTAGCTCCAAACGCCATCACGATCTCAACCGTTCTTCTTGTAACTCCTCATTACTCACGCACCCGAGATAACTCTCTAGCCCTTCCCTCCATGACACCTCCGTCATGCGAGTTGGGGGTAGCCTATGGTAGTATTGTTATTTTCAACCCGACATCCCGATGCTGCCCGAGAGGTAGCACACACATACCAAGACTCATGACAATAATAATAAACATTCACATCACAAGATGACAACTTTGCAAGTTGACTATCTCACAGCTTATCAATAATCAATTATCACAAGAGGATAACAAAGTAGGTTGCCTATATCCTGGCTTATCAATAATCATTATTTCAACAACATAACAACAACTAATCAAATAATAACAAACAACTAATCAAATAAACAACAAACAACTAAGTTAGATGACAAAGTAGGCCACCCAACTTAACATGCATTAAACCACACAATCAAACCCTAGTCTAACCATTAACAACTCACGATTCAATCACTCAAACACCACCCAAACAACCAAAGGCATAATTCAACATTTTAAAGAAAGACAACCTAAACTTTAAATAATCATAACTTACATTCTACTAATCCAAACACCTCCAAACCAGTTTCAATAACTCGCCCACTCAATCAACTACATTAACCCCCTCGGAAACCAACCATAATCCATCCAAATTAAGCCCAACAACCCTAAAACCCTAATGCGTCGTGGCTGAAATTTCTGGACTTTCACACCGACATCGCAATCGAAATTTTGGCATTACAACATTACTACCACGTATTTAACAAACTTTTACAAACCAACAGCAACCGATTCCAACAACCACAACAATATTTATTCAACCACAACAAGAATTAATGAACAAGCGATAACAATTAACCCAACTCCTGGGTTAAAGGCTCCTACGAGAGTGTATCACATATATCAAAAGGATACAGTTGTTCTTGCAGTTGTTGTAGTTGACAAGCCCTGCATCAATCTCCATCAATATCCCCAAACTCCTAGGTGATATCCGGATAATCACCGCGGACCATGGTAGTCGAGACCGACTGATAGCCCGATGCTACCCAGAGAAAACGAACACCACTATTCCCCTAATTGTGGTTGCAACCGTCATTCTTGTAGTTGTTAACATTATAAACATGTCACGAATAATAACATAGAGATGAGGGAAACAAAGTAGGTTACCTCCGTCCAGCAAGCATATACATGATTCAAACTTAATCAAAGGTATTTAAGCCATTACATGATACAAACATATTCAATAAGTATTTGTGATTCGAGCATAGTCCAAGCATGTTCAAACTTATTTCATGTGACTCAACAAGTAAACATGTGAACACCTTGCATGTATAAACATTTCTAGTGTCACGATTAATGCCTCTTAATGGTTATTGATCATGCTAGACATATGAAATCAATATAATACAATAAAACCACAATTAAATTCAACTATGGTAAACTAGGATTCAATACGGTTCTAACGCCTCTGACCGTGCCCCATTCTGACATCTATAGCTTCCGAAATCGCTAAACCAAGTTTGTTGCATTTTTTGTCAAACTAAAGCCTCTCCAGCGAACGAGGGGTCCTCCACCGGTCGACCGATGGAGGAGGGGTCGTCCGGTCATGCTGTTACGGGAAAGAAATGCAATCTTCTACTAGTTCACACACCCAAACTTCAATTCTCCATTCTCAAGCCTCAAGCCTCCTCACAAACATCCATTGTAACAACATTTAACTACATTACATCACATTTGAACTTAACAACACAATTCCCCTCAAGAACTAGCAACATACAACAATACTCCTCAACTAGAACTTAGGGCAAGATTTGTGTTCTAGGATTTCAATCTCAACCCTTCTACCTCTAAATCAAGTGCACTATTCATCTCCAAGCATTATGAGAATCAACTTAAGCATGAGTAAACAAAAGGTAACAAGTTATAAGACCTAAAGACATCAACCATACAATACAAATTCAAGATGCTCCAAATAAGCTCAAATGCATGGCATAGGTTCATGTATTCACCAAATCACACTCAATACACACAAATATTCACAAAGCATGCTTCATATGGCTTTGAAAACCATTTAAGAAAATAACCCTCGCCTCACTTGTGCAAGAAAATGTTAGCTCAAGGTTGTTGGATGCAAAGAAATGCCCCAAAAGCAGCTAGCAATGGCTTGAATCAGCTCACTTTTTTCATTTTTCTTCTCATTTCCTCTTCTTTCTCTTTCTTTTCCTCTCTTTCTCCTTTCCTCTCTTAGGCGTGTAGGAGTGTGTGTATTTTGTGTGTTTGTATATGTTTTGAGTGGGTAAGAATAATAGAGTTAGGTGATCAAATATCTAATTGGCCAAATGACCACCTTGCCCTTCAACTAAGTTATGTTTTGCTAGTTTGCCATTTTGGTTGAATTGCAACTAATTGGTTACTACTCTAGACCTATTGAAGTACAATTAATGCCTATGACACGTAAAACTCCCTAATGCACGTAATTGAACATTTTGGCATGTTGAACATGAACACGTAAAATGATATAAATGCATATTAATTAATATAAATGCATATTAAATTATGTAAAAATACATGAAATGTTATAAAATGTACATGAGCCTCGTGCGGGGTTTCACATAATTTGTGTATTCATATTGAGAGAAGTGATACCTAATTACAATATACAAAGGCCTTATATAGGTGAAAGGCAACTTAGGCTCCAAGCTATGCTAAATATGGTAAACCTAACTACGAGAAAGAAAATTACAATAGATAAATATACATGGAATGTATATATGCTAACACCTTAATGTGATTAGCAATGATTTTTGTAATGCACTTATAAATAGTGTTTCAACAAGAGATAGGCCTAAAATCTTTAACCATGCAAGGGTTAGGGACTTTAAGAACTAAAGCAATAAAAGTAGAGTTAACCTATTGAAGAAGAGAAGAGGAAGAAAAGAAAGATTGAATGGCAGCAACAATATTCTCACCAACAATTCTACATGCGACTTTGTAAACGTGTGAGGTGAAATCATCAGGACCTGGGCTTTTGTTCACATTAAGTGAGAACATCACATATTTAATTTCCTCATGAGTGACATGCATGGTAAGTTGTTGAACAATCTCTTGAGAAATGGATTTACAAATGATGGCACGAATGTCCTCCACAATGAATGTTTCTTTACAAGTGTTGTTCGAACCAAGAAGATTAGTGAAAAAAATTTAAGAACTCATTGTGTACCTCATCTTCATTGGTAAGAACATGGCCATAGGAATTTGTGATCTGGGCAATGGTGTTTTTGACAGTTCTACCTTTGATGGTTTTATGGAAAAAAAGTGTTGGAGTCTCCCTCTTTGAGCCATTAGACACGAGACTTTTTCTTGAGAATTGCTTCATGAGCCTAATAAAGTGTTTCAATTTCGTTAACAAGGTACCTCTCCTTGGCAATGACATCATCGTTTGCTAGTTCAAAGAGCATCACCTATTGAATAGAATAAATTTCCTCTCAAAGATAGGCAATTCTAGAAGCAATGTTAAAGAAATACATGGTGCAGAAATGTTTGAGTGCCATTTTAAGCTTTTTCTATTTTTGAGGAAGACAACATAGGGGTTCCCCAGAAGCTATTTTCCCAATTATTCTTAACAAAGTCAAGAAAGCTTCATGTCTAGGCCATGCATTAAAAATATTTGAAAGGTTTAGGTCTAGATACAATAGGCCTAGAAGTAGTAAGAACAAGGGGAGAATGATTCGAGGGGCTTGGGCAATCAATATGAAGGTAAGAAGAAGAAAAGGATAAAAACCAAAAAGTATTCACCAAAGAACTGTCAAGTTTACTAGCTTTAAAATTTGATTCACTTTTATTAGTCCAAGTAAACAAAGGGTCAGTGCTTGGGTGTTCGTAAAGGTTAACTTTCAGAATGCACTTTTGGAAGTCATTAAAGCTAGAAGAGGGGGTATAATTAGGGGTTCTATCGTCACCTTCAAGGATCTCATTAAACTCACCCATAACACACTAAGAAAATGAGTCGAGAGATTGACTCCAATTAACAATTTTCAACCAAAGTTTCAAGCACTCACTAGGAGTGTTTCTACCATAAACAAAAACAATGTGACAATCCGAAATGGCATTAAAGTTATGCACATGACAAAGTATGGTTTGATCCATAGAGTCAATTTTGTTAATGGAATATTTTTTGTGATCCCAAAAAACCCAAATATGACCATTAGCACAAACATCAAAGTTATTAACAAAATAAAAATCCTTGGAACGATTAAGAACAATGTTATGAGCATTAGACTCTTTCACTTTTGTTTCAAGAATACCAAAAATACCAATAGAGTTCTTATTACCAAAGGAAATTACTTTGCTTATTATGATAGGAAACATACATGATAATTAAAAATTTTAATTATGTAGCGGAATTAATTAAATGTATATGTCCATGGTTATTCACGTAGATTTAAAAGCATATAATAAATTTAATCTAATTAAATTTAACGCATAGTTTCAGGATTACCTCTAAATGCAAAACAACGGTAGATTCTGAGACGAGTTTCCCATGCGTGAAGCCTTTAAGAGTAATTGTAACGGCCCGATTCCTCACAAGACCGGAGCCCCAATCCCAAAACCCAAGTCACAAAAAACGAGAAAAAATGGACAGAGTCTTGCCTGTTTATAGGATAATTCAAAACATTTACAAGCAATTATAACCTCAAAATTAAAGTCCAACCTCTTCCATAACTCCCAACTTCTTCTATCCATCTTCCTTATGAATTAAGTCCGCCAACCATTCAAATCATGCAAACATGCATTTAATAGACAATAAAGTAAAGAATACAAGTTATTGCACACCATTACAAATATTACATCTTACAAACATTAACTATCTATTATAATCCTTCCCAATATGAATCAAATACACACACAAGACTTCTATTTTACAAATTTTACTATCACGAGCAAGTAACACCTCAATGCTCAAGAGGCCAAACAGCTTGTAGGCTCTGCAGTTGTTTCATACTAAACCTGGAAATGTTAGAAAGAGGGGTGAGCATACAACACATGTATACTCAGTGAGGGAGGAAACATATATTCAGGGAGTTTTTAAAAATATTTTCATGCAATGCAACAACTAAGGAAGGTACAAAACATCAATATAAAATAACCACTAGATACACAATACTTTTCCACACAATGAGATTGAACCCAGTAGCAATGCGAGATACAATAGCAATTAATAACTAAATAGCTCATGTAAAGGAATATAATTACAGTTAACTCTCCTATGGTAGATCTGTATGCCCCAACGAGGTGGATCAAGCCTCTGGGGTAGTGGATTATGCCACAACGAGAGGTTCTAAAATATATATATATATATATATAGTTAACTCTCATGTGGTAGATCTGTATGCCCCAACGAGGTGGATCAAGCCTTTGGGGTAGTAGATTATGCCATAGCGAGAAGTTCTAGACAACCATGGTAGTCGAGGGAGCACGGCAAGCCCGATGCCGCCCGTGTTACTCGACACTACTATGTCCGAAAAGGTTGCGCAACCACGAATAACGAATCATGAATCACGAGACAATAATACGAATCAAGATAAGAAGTTAGCAAAGTAGGCTAACCTCGCCCAAATGGAACGTAAATAACTCAAATAACAATCAAATATAGCAAATATAACCATTTAATAGCTAGTCATGCAATAAATTCAAGTAATTCTCAAGCAATATACTACATCATTCAATCTAATAGCAAGAAACAACTAAAATGCACCAAAAGGATAGAAATCTCTCACCTTCACCAAACCTCAAGATGCAAAAATGGTTTAGCTACTACGACCTTCCTTGAATATGTAAACCCTAGTTTTCATATAAGTATATCCTTTAGCAATTGATTATACCAAGTCTATTAACAAAACACAAACTCACAAGTTCATAAAATCCTTAGGAACTCAAGGATACTCGGCTAACTATAAACTAGTTCTTAGTGCATTTTGAACAACACATAACATGCGTTAATATTTGATTAACAACAGCTCACTACATCTAATAACTCTTTATCTTTCACTAAGAATAATTTATCAGTTAGAGTCATTTATCCTCGAGCTAAATTAGAAGCTACATTTACATGTCTCTAATTCTCTTGATTATCTAACAGCAAGGTACAATACATAAAGCACAAGGTTATAGAACTCAATGGTAAAAGCATTACACTTAAGAAGTTAAGCTAAGTGTAAATTAACTATAATTATGTCTTTAGCCAACACTATATCACACATAAATACACCAAATTTACACTAAAGAAAAAAGAGTACAAGAAAACACGTTCAATAGCTTACTAGTGTTCCAACATTATTAGTTTGCCAGTTAAAACTAGGATCAAAATATCCAAGTTTACAAGCTTGCTAATATTTCTACCATTACTAGTTTAAAACTCTAAGCTAAATTCTTTATCATTGATTAGTCTTCAAATCTTTGAAGTACACCCCGTAGCTAGTTAGTAAGTAAAACTAATCCTTATGTTAACAACTAACCTTCTAACTAACTTTATATTTCACATAGATAGGATTTAATTTTAATAGCTTCCAACCTTATGTAGAATGTCATTTAGGCTAGCCACTAAGTCAATTAGGCAACATAAGCTCAAGATAACAAAAAAAAAGATACAAACTAGCACAAAAGGGTCATTTGGTCAGTTTCATACATACACACAATACATAAACTGTCACTTAAATAATAGAATGTAGACATCTTCTAGTGTTCACGTAGGCATTTTCATAAGCATGTAACACACAAACATGAGGCACTGTACTAAGTCCTTAACAAGCACTTGATTCTCACAACTAAGCTAGACATATTTAACTAGTGCGCTTCAAAGGTGATGTGTCTTAAATACATTATACTTGCATTATTCAACTAAAACTTAATGTTATGGTAGGAGCATCGTAGATTCTCAATAGGCAAGTCCTCTACATAATCCATAAGTTAGCACTTTAGTCGTTTAGCAATTTCACTTCACATAAGTCAATTAATTTCACATAACTAATTCATAATAAAATTTCAATAAATATATATTATAACTATCATATAATTCAAATTACGTATATGTGCATCGAAAATTCATAGTTTTACCATCTAACGAACTCAACCCATAATGTCAATTATCAAATTAGCTAAACAACCATCAATTCCTAACAGGAGCTTGACTTTATTTGATCCGTAGCCTATGATATTGAGCTTAATATTCCCTGTTCTTTATCTATAAACGTATCTCTTTGAGTGTAGATGATTTTAGAATCAAACAAAACTCAATTCCAGTTTAAAATCAGTAAGTTGCGATTTTTGTCGTGCAACTGTGCAAACTGCCTCTGCTTCAGCGATTTTCAGACACGTTTCTAAAGTGGCAAAATCGGAGGGTCAAAACATTAAAATTGGACTTAGCACTTGAAATCAAAATTTGTTCTAAACTTCTTAATCTAGCTGCTATAAAAATTTCGTTAATTTCGGAGCACTTTTACTATCTCAAAACCTCTCTACAAATCAGTGCTAAAATCTGCCAGATTTTCTTCTCTTGCTTCTCTTCTCATTTTAGTTAATTTTCTTGCTTTCTTGAACTAAATTAGGCATATACATTTTATAGTGAACTCTCATCAAACATCTAACCTACATACAAGAGTTCCATCTAGCATAGACATAATATTTTCAAGAATAACCAAAACAATACACAAATCTTGCACAAGCTTACTCAGTCAACATCATACATGCTAAAATTTCACTTTTCTTGCAATCATACTCAATCATATAATTCATAAGTCACACCATAATAACGAGGTACTATAATAAATTGCAACAAGAATGCAAACCCTCACCTTATACATGCTAGAAACGCGAGCTAATGCATGAAAATACGAGGAAATCGGCTCGGGGTTGCTTATTTCTTCTTCTTTTTTCCTTATAATTTCATTTTTCTTGCAATCATACTCAATCATATAATTCATAAGTCACACCATAATAATGAGGTACTATAATAAATTGCAACAAGGATGCAAACCCTCACCTTATACATGCTAAAAACGCGAGCTAATGCATGAAAATGCGAGGAAATCGGCTCGGGGTTGCTTATTTCTTCTTCTTTTTTCCTTATTTTTCTCTCTTTCTTTTTCTCCTCTTTCTTCTCTCTTGTTCAACCGTGAAGTGTATGTGTGTGTTGTGTGGTGTCTGATTGTGTGTGTGTGTGTGTAGTGTAGTATTTATGCTTTGCTTTTGTTGTTTTTTTTTCATTTAATGCCAAAAGACCAATTAACCCCTCTAACTAATTAACCAATTCTAGTTTGCCATTTAGTTATAATCTAACTAGTCTATTTCTTTTGCAAATTAATAACACACAAGTAATTCCTACGATACTTAAAACACGTAAATGCACATGAAAGGACGCTAAATGAGATTAATTTATGTAAAACAGTGCAAATAATTATCAATATAAATTTCTAAGAAATATACAAATTAATGCTATACAAAGTTAATTTAAGGCCCAAAAATTGCAATTAAAGTCTACTAGCCCACAAAACTATGTTATATCATGTTTTACTATTCATATGGTTCGAAAATCATTTTTTTAACGCACTCTCCCGATGTATTATGCAATTAAAAATTATGTACGTATACCAAAAAATAAGTGTATTATAAGGGAAAAATATGAGATTTGCAAAATAAATTACTTTAATTTTTACCCCGGGCTCAGGGCTCGTTTTCAAAAGATGAAAATAGGTCTACTAGATATTTGAAATAATCCCTTGTAATGTAAATGTTATAATAATAGCTAAAATATTTTATTTAAACTAATAATATCAGTGTCTCTTTTTGAAGAACATAAAATAAATAAAAAGAAAACGAAACTACTATTTAAATCTTAATTGTTAGAATAAACACATTCACACATATAACACTTAAACTAACACAAATTTATATGCAATTAAGTATGTCATGCTATATGTTGGGTCTAGGGTCTCACATCCTCCCCTCCTTAAATTAATTGCATCCTCGCAATTTCTTATGCACAAAGGAGATCCTCAACAACTGCAGCAGCTCTCATCGAACTTGAAGACAAAAAATTACAACATCCAAGAAGACTAGTAAGAATACCCACCATAATGCCACTAAGAAGTCTAATAAGAATATTAGAAGAACTCCACCGAGGAAATTCCAAGCATGGTAGCCAAATAAAGGACTCTACGAAAATATCAGTTAGAAAATACTAAGGAAATACCAAGAGGAACCCATATATAAATACTGGAGATGAGGTTGATTAGAAATCCAATAGTATCCCTGCTTACGGATGTTACTGAGAAATACCCCATAAAGATAAGAAGGAGATGTTATATGTGAAGTCCTGGATAAGAAATCCATGAAAGAACACCGGCTGATCATCTATACAAGAGAACTCTTCCAAATAAAAGTACCAGACAAGAAGGCCAATTATGATGCCAAATAGAGATTCCATCCAAAATGCTCAAAAGATATTACCAGCGGAATGCCACTAAAACTCACTGTCACACATAGTCTAAGATAAGAATACCAAGGTGAATACCCCTCTTCTTATTGATTCACATTCTTGGGAGATTCGTTGCTGACCCTCGTACTATAGAGGGGGAAGATCACTTACCAATTCAACGGGTAGTGGATGCATACAATTGAGATTACACAAGATGAACTTCTTATAGCATGCACATACTATGTGATAAAATTTCACATGTTATGCAACTATCACATATGCTCAATGAATATTTTAGACTACTATGCAATTATGAACTGTACTAGAAACCAATAATACTTAGTTTTGATTAGCAAGTTATCCTGTTACTCATAATAACTTAGTTCACAGAATTCAAACACACATATTACTACTAATAGTTGAAACAAGTAGTCATTCATGAAATCACTTTGATGTGCACATAATCACATAAGCACACATATCATATAGGTTTCATTTATAGCACAATGAGGTCACATAGGTGCATACCAAATCACATAATACAACACACATATCACACAATCGTCATACATTACACAAATAAGTCACATAAGACACATATACATTCAAGACATACAAGTCATACATAACACTCTATCCACGTAACACACTTTACAAGCACACAATCAAAGTCACTACCCAACAGTCCCAAGATCCTTTCCCGGCTGAGAGCTAACTAAGCTCTGATACCAACTATAACGGCCCGATCCCACATGAGACCGGAGCCCCATTCCCAAAACCCAAGGCACAAAAAATGAAGGGAAACGGACGGAGTCTTCCCTGTTTATAGGACAATCCAAAACCTGTACAACCAATTATAACCTCAAAAGTAAAGTCCAACCTCTTCCATAACTCTCAACTTCTTCTATCCATCTTCTTTATGAATTAAGTCTGCCAACTATTCAAATCATGCAAGCATGCATTTAATAGACAATAAAGTAAAGAATACAAGTTATTGCATACCATTACAATTATCACATTTTACCAACATTAACTATCTATTACAATCCTTCCCAACATGAATCAAATACACACACAAGACTTCTATTTTACAAATTTTACTATCACGAGCAAGCAACACCTCAATGCTCAGGAGGCCAAACAGCTTGAACTCCGCAGTTGTTTCGTACTAAACCTGGAAATGTTAGAAAGAAGGGTGAACATACAATACATGTATACTCAGTGAAGGAAGAAATATATATTTGGGGAGTTTTTGAAATATTTTCGTGCAATGCAACAAATAAGGAAGGTACAAGAAATCAATATAAAATAACTACTAGATAGACAATACTTTTCCACACAAAAAGATTGAACCAAGTAGCAATGCGAGATACAATAACAATTAAAAACTAAATAACTCATGTAAAGGAATATAATTACAGTTAACTCTCATGTGGTAGATCTGTATGCCCCAACAAGGTGGATTAATCCTCTGGGGTAGTGGACTATCCCACAGCGAGAGGTTCTGAAAAATATATATATATAGTCAACTCTCTTGTGGTAAAAAAGTATGCCCCAACGAGGTGGATCAAGCCTCTGGGGTAGTGGATTATGCTACAGCGAGAGGTTCTGAAAAACCATGGTAGCCAAGGGAGCACGGCAAGCCCGATGCCGCCCGTGTTACTCAACACTATCATGCCAGAAAAGGTTGCGCAACCACGAATAATGAATCACGAATCAAGATGGGAAGTTAGCAAAGTAGGCTAACCTCGCCCAAATGGAACGTAAATAACTCAAATAAAAATCAAATATAGCAAATATAACCATTTACTAGCCAGTCATGCAATAAGTTCAAGTAATTCTCAAGCAATATACTAGATCATTCAATCTAATAGCAAGAAACAGCTAAAATGCGCCAAAATGATAGAAATCCCTCACCTTCACCAAACCTCAAGATGCAAAATTGGTTTAGCTACTCCAACCTTCCTTGAATTAGCTTGAATATGTAAACCCTAGTTTTCACATAAGTATATCCTTTAGCAATTGATTATACCAAGTCTATTCACAAAACACAAACTCACAAGTTCATAAAATCCTTAGGAACTCAAGGATACTCGGCTAACTATAAACTAGTTCTTAGTACATTTTGAACAACACATAACATGCGTTAATATTTGATTAACAACAGCTCACTACATCTAATAACTCTTTATCTCTCACTATGAATAACTTATCAGTTAGAGTCATTTATCCTCAAGCTAAATTAGAAGCTACATTTACATGTCTCTAATTCTCTTGATTATCTAACAGCAAGGTATAATACATAAAGCACAAGGTTATAGAACTCAATGGTAAAATCATTACACTTAAGAAGTTAAGCTAAGAGTAAATTAACTATAATTACGTCTTTAGCCAACACGTAAAATACTATATCACACATAAACACACCAAATTTGCACTAAAGAAAAAAGAGTACAAGAAAACACGTTAAATAGCTTACTAGTGTTCCAACATTATTAGTTTTCCACTTAAAACTAGGATCAAAATACCCAAGTTTACAAGCTTGCTAATTTTTCTACCATTACTAGTTTAAAACTCTAAGCTAATTTCTTTATCACTTATTAGTCTTCAAATCTTTGAAGTACACCTCGTAGCTAGTTAGTAAGTAAAACTAATCCTTATGTTAACAACTAACCTTCTAACTAACTTTATATTTCACATAGATAGGAATTAATTTTAATAGCTTTCAACCTTATGTAGAATGTCATATAGGCTAGCCACTAAGTCAATTAGGCAACATAAGGTGAAGATAACAAAAAAAAGATACAAACTAGCACAAAAAGGGTCATTAGGTCGGTTTCATACATACACACAATACATGAGCTGTCACTTAAATAATAGAATGTAGACATCTTCTAGTGTTCACGAGGCATTTACATAAGCATGTAACACACAAACATGAGGCACTGTACTAAGTCCTTAACAAGCACTTGATTTCTCACAACTAAGCTAGACATATTTAACTAGTGCGCTTCAAAGGTGATGTGTCTTAAATACATTATACTTGCATTATTCAACTAAAACTTAATGTTATGGTAGGAGCATCTTAGATTCTCAATAGGCAAGTCCTCTACATAATCCATAAGTTAGCACTTTAGTCGTTTAGCAATTTCATTTCACATAAGTCAATTAATTTCACATAACTAATTCATAATAAAATTTCAATAAATATATATTATAACTATCATATAATTCAAATTACGTATATGTGCATCGAGAATTCATAGTTTTACCATCTAACGAACTCAACCCATAATGTCAATTATCAACCATCTATTCCTAACAGGAGCTTGACTTTATTCAATCCGTAGCCTATGCTATTGAGCTTAATATTCCCTGTTCTTTATCTATAAACGTAGCTCTTTGAGTGTAGATGATTTTAAAATCAAACGAAGCTCAATTTCATTTTAAAATCATTAAGTTACGATTTTTCTCGTGCAACTGTGCAAACTGCCTCTGCTTCAGTGATTTTCAGACACGTTTCTAAAATGGCAAAATCGGAGGGTCAAAACATTAGAATTGGACTTAGCATCAGAAATCAACATTTGTTATAAACTTCCTAGTTTAGCTGCTATAAAAATTTTGTCAATTTCGGAGCACGTTTATTACCTCAAAACCTCTCTGTAAATCAGTGCTAAAATCTGCCAGATTTTCTTCTCTTGTTCCTCTTCTCCTTTTAGTTAATTTTCTTGCTTTCTTGAACCAAATTAGGCATATACATTTCACAGTGAACTCTCATCAAACATCTAACCTACATACAAGAGTTCCATCTAGCATAGACATAATATTTTCAAGAATAGCCAAAACAATACACAAATCTTGCAAAAGTTTACACAGTCGACATCATACATGTAACGCCCCGATCCCTCACGAGACCGAGACTCCTATTTATCATGCTATTCTCACCCAAATCCAAACCCCGGGCACGAAATTTAGGGGAAAACGGACGGAGTCTCCCCTGTTTATAGGACAAAACTGTTACCTGCAAATAGCCACTCAAGACTTTTGAACTATAACAACAACTTGTCTACTAATGTCTCCAAAGCTAAAACACAATCACAAGGCCATCCGAGCCTTGGAGCAACAACATTCTACTTAAGCACACAAGCATGCGAGATAGTTGGTTTAGCCATAAGTAGTTAAATACAATAAAATTCTAAGTTCCATATGAAGATCAACAAACACTCCAAGCATGCAAGAGAAATTAAAGTTTAGAATTCATTATTACAATCCAACAACTTTCTTTAACATTTTAGTCCACAGCTACTAGACATATACACAAGACCCCAAGGTCTCAAAATACAATATTAACAAGAACTCCACGCAAGAAGCACATAAAATCCACCTCAGCACACAAAGTCATGGATTCTGATCTACGTGAACTTCCTCTTCTTCTATCAGCTGAGGATTCACCTCAGTTTCACCTGAAACATATTAAATGAGGAATGAGCAACTAAGTTGCCCAGCGAGGGAGGTGATGCAACATGCCAACGTGCAATATGATATGCAAACACAAGAAAACATATATAATTCACATAAACCAACAAGACAATAAGCCAAGCAATTAATCACTTTAAAAAGGATACGGTTCCACTTCCAAGTCTTTGATCACGAGCCACGAACCACGAGCATCACGAACATGCCGGCAAACCCCAAACACCAACAATTGGGATACTCCGGATGTATCCCGATCCTACGACCCTTTCTCCCGAGGTAGGTCCATGCCCAGCAGGTGAACCACGCCTCTGGGGTAGTGGAGTATGTCTCAGCGAGAAAGGGAATAGGCACCATGGTAGTCGAGGGAGCACGGCAAGCCCGATGCCGCCCGTGTTTCTCGACGCTACCATGTCCGATATAGGTTGCGCAACCCAATACAAGTCACAAGCAATCAATATAACGCATAACACATAAGAGGGACAACAAAGTAGGCCGCCCTCACATTTATGCACGATAAAAGTTCATATATGCACGATATTAACTAATAGATGCCAAAAGAAGCAAATCAACACAATTAATTCCAATAATCTACTCAGATAACTTAAATAGATCCTAAATATTCAATGCCAAGCATTACTAACACAAGACAAGTTCCAATTGCAACTAAAAAGGCTAAAAACTACTTTTCCCCTTTCTTTAACCGAGCTTTCTTTCTCCTAAGCATGGTTCGAGATTCCCAATCATACCCTAGTCTTGCTATATTCCTAATTAAGCCCAAAGGAACCTTTTAAAGTCACTAAAACTCATTTTTGAAGCAAAAGTTCGGGAAGGCCCCGAACGGGTTTGAACTACAACCATACTAACCGAACCCCATTTTCGCGAAACGAAAGCACCAAAGGTGCTTCCTTAGCTCAAGGATACCCAAACCAATGCCCAAACTTGCCCGGATTGCTTAACGTATAAAACCCCATTTTTAAAGTAAGCTAATTATGCAATTAAGTTCAAATTCGAGTGATTCAACCTAACGTGGCTTTTCAACTAACTTCCCTAAGGTCTAGAGCACCTAATTGATGCATCAATTCAAGCCAATTAGCAAATTTTCTCAAAACCCTAGTTCTAGGCACTATTCATCATCTCTTTGATCAAATTCAACATTCAACCATTAACTTTGTTATCAACCCTCAAAAGTTAGCTCTAGAGACATTAAATAACTCATAGGAAGCATTCATAACAAGTTTTATAGCTAATATCAACAAATCAATAAAATTCAATATATGCACATAAACTTTAAAAATAAATAAATGCATCTCCCTCACAATTTTTGAAGATGAAGAAGCTTGTTGAAGGCCCTAGGATGCTCAAAACCCTCCCAAGATCAAGCTAGGAGCTCAAGATGCAAGGTTGTTGAAGCAAAATCTCCTCTTTTCTTTCTCCTTTGGTATTTTCGGACTGCTACAGTAATTCCTGCACTTTGTTCTTCTTTTTTTTTTTTTTTGTGTTTTAATGAGCTTAGGTGATTTATATAAGGTTAAGTTGAGGTGGGGTCAAGGAGGGTACTTAAATGGTCTATTAAAATGAGCTTAGTTAGCTTTAAAACAAGTTCATTGCACATAAATTAAGTTAGCTAACTAAAACATTATGTTTCATACGTAACACTATTCACTAGTTTTCACAAATCATTTTCTAAACGAAGGCTCCTATCGCTTTAAACTCAAATGCACATTTTTCCCACTCCTCTAACAATTAATGTGATTTAATAAAAATGCTAATTCTCTAATAGAATATAGTTTGAAAACGGGATGAATAGTAGCTAAAAAAGACAGTTTATAAAGCACAGAAGGAAATGCGCAAACAATAGATGCAACAGTAAATGAATGTACGGCTAAAATCTCGAGCGTCACACCCTCTCCCCCTTAAACAAATTGCATCCACGCAATTTCTTACACATACAAGCGAGTTACCCTCATACATAAAACACATTGATCACGTTAACAATTTATAACAAGTTAAGTCACATAAGCAACAAGTTCACATACACAAATTATAAACTACTAAGTCATTTAAACAACAACTTCACATAAAACAAGTTAATCACATATTCACATTAGTCATATAAAGCATATCGAGCACTCAAGTACACAAAGCACATAATTCACACAAGGCATGTTAATCACATAGCTCGCATAAATCACATAAACACATTGAACATATAAACACATCAAGCACGTTAACCACATCCATTTCACTTATCACACAAGCACATAAACCACAACTAGTTCACTAAACAAATAAAACATGTTGATCACATAAGCACATTGATCACATTAACTCTCTTATCACATAAGACATGCACATACACTTTCTAAACACATTGACACTAAGGCCACTATCCCACAAGCCGAAGACCCTATCCCGGCTTGCGCCTAGCTAACTAGCTAAGCTCTGATACCACTTCTGTAACGCCCCGATCCCTCACGAGACCGGGACTCCTATTTATCATGCTATTCTCACCCAAATCCAAACCCCGGGCACGAAATTTAGGGGAAAACGGACGGAGTCTCCCCTGTTTATAGGACAAAACTGTTACCTGCAAATAGCCACTCAAGACTTTTGAACTATAACAACAACTTGTCTACTAATGTCTCCAAAGCTAAAACACAATCACAAGGCCATCCGAGCCTTGGAGCAACAACATTCTACTTAAGCACACAAGCATGCGAGATAGTTGGTTTAGCCATAAGTAGTTAAATACAATAAAATTCTAAGTTCCATATGAAGATCAACAAACACTCCAAGCATGCAAGAGAAATTAAAGTTTAGAATTCATTATTACAATCCAACAACTTTCTTTAACATTTTAGTCCACAGCTACTAGACATATACACAAGACCCCAAGGTCTCAAAATACAATATTAACAAGAACTCCACGCAAGAAGCACATAAAATCCACCTCAGCACACAAAGTCATGGATTCTGATCTACGTGAACTTCCTCTTCTTCTATCAGCTGAGGATTCATCTCAGTTTCACCTGAAACATATTAAATGAGGAATGAGCAACTAAGTTGCCCAGCGAGGGAGGTGATGCAACATGCCAACGTGCAATATGATATGCAAACACAAGAAAACATATATAATTCACATAAACCAACAAGACAATAAGCCAAGCAATTAATCACTTTAAAAAGGATACGGTTCCACTTCCAAGTCTTTGATCACGAGCCACGAACCACGAGCATCACGAACATGCCGGCAAACCCCAAACACCAACAATTGGGATACTCCGGATGTATCCCGATCCTACGACCCTTTCTCCCGAGGTAGGTCCATGCCCAGCAGGTGAACCACGCCTCTGGGGTAGTGGAGTATGCCTCAGCGAGAAAGGGAATAGGCACCATGGTAGTCGAGGGAGCACGGCAAGCCCGATGCCGCCCGTGTTTCTCGACGCTACCATGTCCGATATAGGTTGCGCAACCCAATACAAGTCACAAGCAATCAATATAACGCATAACACATAAGAGGGACAACAAAGTAGGCCGCCCTCACATTTATGCACGATAAAAGTTCATATATGCACGATATTAACTAATAGATGCCAAAAGAAGCAAATCAACACAATTAATTCCAATAATCTACTCAGATAACTTAAATAGATCCTAAATATTCAATGCCAAGCATTACTAACACACGACAAGTTCCAATTGCAACTAAAAAGGCTAAAAACTACTTTTCCCCTTTCTTTAACCGAGCTTTCTTTCTCCTAAGCATGGTTCGAGATTCCCAATCATACCCTAGTCTTGTTATATTCCTAATTAAGCCCAAAGGAACCTTTTAAAGTCACTAAAACTCATTTTTGAAGCAAAAGTTCGGGAAGGCCCCGAACGGGTTTGAACTACAATCATACTAACCGAACCCCATTTTCGCGAAACGAAAGCACCAAAGGTGCTTCGTTAGCTCAAGGATACCCAAACCAATGCCCAAACTTGCCCGGATTGCTTAACGTATAAAACCCCATTTTTAAAGTAAGCTAATTATGCAATTAAGTTCAAATTCGAGTGATTCAACCTAACGTGGCTTTTCAACTAACTTCCCTAAGGTCTAGAGCACCTAATTGATGCATCAATTCAAGCCAATTAGCAAATTTTCTCAAAACCCTAGTTCTAGGCACTATTCATCATCTCTTTGATCAAATTCAACATTCAACCATTAACTTTGTTATCAACCCTCAAAAGTTAGCTCTAGAGACATTAAATAACTCATAGGAAGCATTCATAACAAGTTTTATAGCTAATATCAACAAATCAATAAAATTCAATATATGCACATAAACTTTAAAAATAAATAAATGCATCTCCCTTACAATTTTTGAAGATGAAGAAGCTTGTTGAAGGCCCTAGGATGCTCAAAACCCTCCCAAGATCAAGCTAGGAGCTCAAGATGCAAGGTTGTTGAAGCAAAATCTCCTCTTTTCTTTCTCCTTTGGTATTTTCGGACTACTACAGTAATTCCTGCACTTTGTTCTTCTTTTTTTTTTTTTTGTGTTTTAATGAGCTTAGGTGATTTATATAAGGTTAAGTTGAGGTGGGGTCAAGGAGGGTACTTAAATGGTCTATTAAAATGAGCTTAGTTAGCTTTAAAACAAGTTCATTGCACATAAATTAAGTTAGCTAACTAAAACATTATGTTTCATACGTAACACTATTCACTAGTTTTCACAAATCATTTTCTAAACGAAGGCTCCTATCGCTTTAAACTCAAATGCACATTTTTCCCACTCCTCTAACAATTAATGTGATTTAATAAAAATGCTAATTCTCTAATAGAATATAGTTTGAAAACGGGATGAATAGTAGCTAAAAAAGACAGTTTATAAAGCACAGAAGGAAATGCGCAAACAATAGATGCAACAGTAAATGAATGTACGGCTAAAATCTCGAGCGTCACAATACATGCTAAAATTTTACTTTTCTTGCAGTCATACTCAATCATATAATTCATAAGTCACACCATAATAACAAGGTACTACAATAAATTGCAACAAGGATACAAACCCTCACCTTATACATGCTATTAACGCGAGCTAATGCACGAAAATGCGAGGAAATCGGCTCGGGGTTGCTTATTTCTTCTTCTTTTTTCCTTATTTTTCTCTCTTTCTTTCTCTCCTCTTTCTTCTCTCTTGTTCAACCGTTAAGTGTATGTGTGTTGTGTGGTGTCTGATTGTGTGTGTGTGTAGTGTAGTATTTATGCTTTGCTTTTGTTGTTTTTCTTTTCATTTAATGCCAAAAGACCAATTAACCCCTCTAACTAATTAACAAATTCTAGTTTGTCATTTAGTTATAATCTAACTAATCTAGTTTCTTTTACAAATTAATAACACACAAGTAATTCCTACGATACTTAGAACACGTAAATGCACATGAATGCACGCTAAATGCGACGAATACAAGTAAAACGGTGCAAATAATTATCAATATACATTTCCAAGAAATATACAAATTAATGCTATACAAAGTTAATTTAAGGCCCAAAAATTGCAATTAAAGTCTACTAGTCCACAAAACTATGTTATATCATGTTTTACTATTTATATGGTTCGAAAATAATTTTTTTAACCCACTTTCCCGATGTATTATGCAATTAAAAATTATGTACGTATACCCAAAAATAAGTGTATTATAAGGAAAAAAATATGAGATTCGCAAAATAAATTACTTTAATTTTTACCTCGGGCTCGGGGCTCATTTTCAAAAGATGAAAATAGATTTACTAGATATTTGAAATAATCCCTTGTAATGTAAATGTCAAAATAATAGCTAAAATATTTTATTTAAAATAATAATATCAGTGTCCCCTTTTGAAGAACATAAAAGAAATAAAAAGAAAACGAAACTACTATTTAAATCTTAATTGTTAGAATAAACACATTCACACATATAACATTTAAACTAACACAAATTTATATGCAATTAAGTATGTCATACTATATGTTAGGTCTAGGGTCTCAAAGTAATCCACACGAGATTTGTGTGACTAATCGGATCTAGCCCCCACTAGAGCTTTTAGAGAAAACTCGTATTATTTTTATCTGACATATAATTGTGTGCTCACTTTTTCTGTGTCAGAACATTCATTTATTTAGGAACTCCCTATAACTTACAGTCATACATGTGTCAGTCTAAATTGACTAGACTTGGACTTTGAAATAATCTGATCAATTATCTAACTGCTAGGAGCCTATTAAATTAATATTAAGACAATTCTAAAATTAATTTAATATTTTCTCTAATCCAATTAATTTGTTAATCTCTTTTGTGTGTGATCTCTTGGGTTCATAATTAATCGGCAGCGAATTATTAATCCAATTAATATTTAATTAGGACCCTTTCTAATTAATTCAAAAATCGCGAGTGACACGTAGTAGTATATCGCGATTATCCAATTAATGATAAAGTGCAAGTATACAAACCATTTCTAAGTAAATTCCACGCAATTGAATCATTCTGTCTAAACCATCCCGATTGTGCTAGAGTCATGAATAAGGTTGTCAAACTCTATTACTCAATTATGTGACGAAATCAATTTAATCAGTAACTTATGAATAATTTGTGGAACGACTTCCACTATTCTACCTTAGCCAAGGATTTCTAGTTATTCAATTAATAGATTGCATAAGATCCATAATTGACAGATTTCATATCTACACACACATATCTCCATGACGGAATAGATCATAACCACTGAATACATTGTCTAATCAATGATTAGCACTAGTTTAATTGCACTAGCAAATTATGGTATTCCTAATCATGAGATAATTGTGGTGTTTCAAGTCTAAGGATTAAGTGCATGATTACATTATACAACGAATTATTGACTAACCCATGTAATTCATTTTATTAATGGTCATGTCCAGTCACTTGTTCTTCAATAAGTACTTATACATCTACTATAACGATATGAGACTACTCACCCTAATTAATATATCATATTATTTGGTTAGTAGACTGTAATCCAATATATCCAGATAAACTGATGCTCGATTAATTTATTCTATGATTAGGAACAACTTTTAGAATGTGATTGCGAATATATATTATGCCACTTATATCCTTACTCCTAAGAATATAATCTATAAATAGTATTCTAAGGACTTTTATTTAATTAATTAAATCACATCAATAATTAAATTAACTGACCGCATTAAATAAATAATACATTATCCAAATTTCTAAAATACAATTTATTAGCTTTTATGGCATATATCCTAACATATTGAAGCTTCTTATGTTCCAAGAGCACACTATCATTGAGAAATATGGGGGGATGTGGGAATAACTGTGTGGGGATGTTTGGATTGAGAGAGATCCAATTTGGATTTGGGATAATCAACTTTGGATGTTTGGGGAGAGTTGGGGGGAGAAGGAATATGGGAAGAAGTAGGGGTGCATCCATTTAAAAATTTATCAACATCAAGAGAGAGTGCACCTTTAGTCAGGGAGAGAATTTGCCTGCCTTTCTTCCACCTCATTTCCCTCCGATCCTTGCCCGAGTTTGAATTGGCATGAGTAGGTTCGGTTAGGATAAATGTTCACTATAGGGAATGTCCATTTGTTGAGGGTTTGGTTTGTGCTCGGCCTCTAAGGGGTAGAACCATTTTGTATCTCAACAACCTCTTCTTCCAAAGTGCAAGTGTTGGACTCATCTATGCTAGCTTCATCATGGAGAACATCAAATTTGTTTCTTGAAACAACTTTTTGAGTAACAACATTAGTAGTACCTTTTTTGCCACAACTTGCCACTCTTTTTCCTTTGGAACAACTTTGTTCAAAGTAGTCTTGGGAGGAGGTTAGCTTTACTTACATCTTCTTTGGGTTGCGAAAGAAAAGAACAATTTCATTGATATGTTGGAATAGGAACATCTAGGGGGTTTTCATTGATACTCAATATGTATTTTCGCCAAAGAACTATCCGGAAGCTTAACATGAGTCGAGTTAGGGAGCTCTTTCTTAATATTCATCTCAACACATATTCTTGCATAGCTCAAATGTGTTCTTGACTCCGTGAGAGTATCCATTTGTAAAGGAGTACCAAAGTTACTACCAATAAAGCTAAATCCTTCTCTTGACCAACAAGAAAGAGGCATATTCCACAATTTCATCCAAGTAGGCATATTGTCACATTTTATATTAACCATTGGGTGTTTGGTTCCCATCTACGAAGGAGTAAGGGGTGGTGATTGACATGCCAAAGTTGTTCAAGTACTTTATCACAATTTTCCTCACTATTAAGTTAAAACAAGAACAAACTATTCCCAAGAGGCTTGATGCTCAAATTACAAATTTTCTTCTATTAAGCTTCAATGATATTTCTAATCAAGAAGAGAGAAGGAAACTTACCTACAAATGGACTGATGAGACAACTCTTCCAAATTGCTTCGATCTCCTCATAGATGCTTGGTAGGGGGCATGCAACCACGTGTCCATCAATAATCTCTGAAGGAACACTCACTTTCTCCAATTTGAGAGATCAGGATAAATTTTTCATGAACAAATTCTTCTATGTAGAGATAGTTGGGGCATTATGGTTGTAATGGAGGAATTATTTTTTAGGGGGGAACTTGGGTCTAGGACCAAGAATATAAGGCTCTTGGTTGTTGTTTTGACCCTTTAGGTTAGCATTGTTAGGGTGTAATAGGAAATTCTTGGGGGAAGATTGTCGTCCCTAACAGTTGTCATAATAGTTATCATATTGAGACCATAAATAAAAGAAATAAAGTATATCTCTAATTATAATGCTTATATTTAGTAAGAAATATATTATTAAGTGACTATCTTATCTAAAAATTTAAGTTGTTAGAGAGAGGTTTATACTTGCCCCTGCAAGTGCAAAAAAAGTTAGTTTTTGAACCTTGCACTTGTACAGTTTTAATGTTTTTAAATGGGTAGCGGTGAGTTTTGAACTCAGTACTTTTTGGTACCTAGTCTCTCATACCAAGTTAAGTGACTACCTCATCTAAAAATTTAAACTACTAGAGAACGGTTTATACACATAGTGTGGAAAAATTGTCAATCTCATATAGTTTATGACTATCCATCCAAGCATCCTACTGTGGTTGAATCCATTCTGTCATAAAGATTAGATTGAGTCTTGTATTTCACATCCCAGCAAAGTCTATTTAATTTCTCTTGTATTTTTATTATTGTTAAGTTGTACCAAGAAAAATCAGTGCAATTGCTTGTCTCCCTTAATATTTCATATTGGTGGAAGGTATGATAAATGAGCTTAATTAAATTATTTAAAATATTTAAATTCTTATTAATAATAATAACGAATTCAAATTATTACAAACTAAATATATATTTTTTTACAGACATGAGAAAAGAAGTCGTAGTTTATATGGTAAGATTCTTAGGGACAAAAGCCAGGCGCTAATGAAAATCAAGTTGCCGCAAGGTCCAATAATGATGACTATTTGTCTGCCAATAAGGTAAGCGGAGAATGGTGAGATTGTAGAAAAAAAAAAACAAATAAATCATTTTCACCATTGTTATGCTATGTCACCTAGCATTACTCTTTGGCCAGAACGGATAACCATACTAGTCTCATCCCCATCTCTGTTGCCTTAAAGAATTTCTCGGATAATCTTGAAAAAAAAATAATGTTTTATGTCATCAAGGTAAAACTTCACCGTCGACTCCTGTATTGAATATCTCCCCTTTTATATGATAAAATGTTTACGATATAAACAACGATAAAATATTACCCAAATGTTACCAAGCTTTTTAGTAAAAGATCAGCGGATTTATACGGAGGGCATTGGGAACCAGGGTCGGATCCCAGTACTCAAATTCAAGGTGTACAATTGTGCAATAAGAGAAGTTAGATGTGCTACAGCGAAAATGCCTAATATAATAATTTTTTAAATCAAAAAATAAAAAGAAAAAAAAATCAAGTTGAGGGTGTGCTTGTATATCTTTCATTGACTCTAAAAAAAAGGGTATTTTGAAAATATTTTTAATTTAAAAAATTAATTAGTCTCCGCTAAAAGAAATAAAAATTTATATTTGAGTGTTAATCTCTGACCAAAAAAGAAAAATATGAGTGTTAATCGTGACACTAAAATTTTTTTTGGATCCGTTCTATAGTAGAGACCTTCACTTGGCAATAGGCTAAATTCCTCTCAGTGATTTAAGCTTTGATTTGCAATAGGCTAACTATATTCCTTAACATACAAGGTTTGGTGTGGCATGACCTTTGCATTTAACCAACAGATTAAATGGCACAAGAAAATTAATGTTCACGAAAGTATGATGATCTGTACATTTCAGTTTCCTAAATTATAATGAAAACTTATGAAAGTTGTCTCAATAATAGCTGGTGAGAAGTGTGAAAACAGTTTGCGAGACCAACGAGGGAACAACCAAAAGTCCCATAGCTGACAAATTATAATTAATTTAATTTATTAGCAGTTTCTTGTTGGTATGAAATGGGCATGACTTCTTGACGTATCCAAAAAAAACTCAACTTCTTTTTTCTATCGCCTACTTGATTGCAGTTCCACATTATTAAAGAAGAGAAGATATTTCTTAAAAATAACAAGTGGCGTTGGTTAGAATCATATAAATGATCTAATTTTTGATAAGAATGAGTAACGTCGTCAGTTTATATAATCGATCCCACCTGGATAAGATTTGATTGGTTTTCCCTTCTTTGTTCTTATTCGGGTCAATGAGGAAGACTAAATGAAGCCATGGAATATTAGTGATAACGAGAAAAAAAAAAAATAACATCGTCAAATTTATATAATTGACTGGGTGGATAAGATTTGATTGGTTTTCCCTTCTTTGTTCTTACTTGGGTCAATGAGGAAGACTAAATGAAGTCATGGAATATTAATGACAATGGGAAAAGAAAAGTAGAGTGGAATCTAT
The DNA here is from genome assembly GCA_037974665.1 of Ehretia macrophylla. NCBI lineage: Eukaryota > Viridiplantae > Streptophyta > Magnoliopsida > Boraginales > Ehretiaceae > Ehretia > Ehretia macrophylla. The sequence continues at coordinate 29,298,376 of CM075769.1, forward strand.
AATTCTGCAGGCCAACCAAATCTGACGGTGGCATGCTATAAATGTTATGCTTGTTGCTAAAAATTAGTTATATGCTCTTAGTGCAAGTGGAAGCATGGAGTTTTCAGAAAGTAATTGTAAATCAACATCATTCCAACCCAAGAATCATAGGAAAGAAACACTGGCAATAGAATCACGTGGTAAGTTTCCACCACCAAGATGTTATCTGTTACAGTAGTTTTCTTGGTTGGTTAATTTCGTGCAATTGCAGGTCGACCTGTTTTTGTTTGTCTAGATTTGATCCGAGCAATAAATACAATCAAGTAGAATTTAATTTTGAAACAACCAAAAAAAATCCCGTATCTATTGAAACATGTCTGCTGCTTATTGCTTTTAACTAAGAGGTAGCCGAATACTTAATCTAGTCATCTATGTAAGCACATATAAAATAGGGTAAATAGCACCACAACCCCCTGTACTTTAGTAAAAGTGTACATGACCCCCATGTGGTTTAAAAAGTGCACTGGAATTCCCTGTGGTTTCAAAAGTGTAGCACCACAGACCCCTCCGTTAAAAAAACCGTTACTTTTAACGGAGAGTGTGTTACATGCGCGTTTGGTGCGATTTTTCATGTTTTTAGGCTTAAATTATTACTTAATTGGACAAAAATGCCCTTATATATTTTTTTTTTTCCTTTTTTTTTTCTCCCTATGCAATTTTCACAAAAAAAAAAAAAAATTTAAAAAAAAACCCTTCTTCCTCAAACCACCGCTACCCCCACCCCCCTCTCCCCCCCCCCCCCTCCCCCCCCCCTCCCCCCACCTCACCATCCCCACCCCCACCGTCAACCCCCCACCCCCACCCACCCCACCATCACACCCACCCCGTCACCACACACAGACGCACACACACACACAGACACACACACACACACACCTGCAAATCTTTATATATATATATATATATATATATATATATATATATATATATATAAGATTTGCAGGTGTGTGTGTGTGTGTGTCTGTGTGTGTGTGTGCGTCTGTGTGTGTGTGTGTGTGTGTGTGTGTGTGTGTGTAAACAAAAAAGAAAAAAAAAAGAGAAATAAAAAATAAAAAATTGAAGGGCATTTTAGTCTTTTTATACAATTCAGTTAAATTTGTTGACGGAAAATTAGGGAGGGGGTGCGTGTGCACGGTTTGAAAACTATAGGGGTTCCGATGCACTTTTTAAACCACAGGGGGGTCATGTGCACTTTTGCTAAAGCATAGGGGGTTGTGGTACTATTTACCCTATAAAATATATGTATTCTAATATGCACGACTTTGCAGCACAATAATTATAATTATAATTATAATAAGCAGCGGAATACATACTTGTTTGAGTCATAACAAAAGCAGCTTGTAATCATTAACCGATTACTGACGAGGTCTTCCTCTTCCTTACTCTATCCAGGAACAACTAACGTTTATGTGAACAATTAGTTTAGGGTCAGAGCAGGAGAGGAGACCTAACCATATATTTATAATTTATTCTAACAGGCCTTCCCATAAAAGACTTTGTCAGAATATATAGGCCTACACATAATTAACCGCATATGGATTTATGAGGTGGACTTAAAAATAATATGATCACAATCCAGTCTCCATGAATTAGTTATCCAGCCTATTTTATAAAATCAAAAATAATTAACGGTAACCCACATAATGGAGAAATATTTCAACAGTCTCCCACTTGGGCAACGTTAATTATTTTATTTATTTTGAAAAAAAATAGAAAACATTTATTAGGCTAAATAAGTAAACTTAATGTGGCCACAATTTTAAAAACACTGATTCACAGAACAACACCTCGAACACAATCATGTCCAACAAGATTATCAAACATCGAATCATGGCGATCATAGTGTTCTATATTGACACAGGACCTTCCATGGTTACAAATGCCAACAACCCTATTGACATGGATTAATATATGTCAGTGTAGCAAGAAAGCAGCACCAACATGTGAACAAATGTGCTCTTTCTTTGTCAATCCTCAACACGATTTCTCCAAAATTGGCGGTCGATATGCCAAAGAAATCAATCATTCATATCCTCCCAAAATGGCAGTCAATAGGCTAGAGAGAAAAATGCATATCTCCGATCAAAATGGTGTCCTTATGGAGATATTTAAACTCAATAGATGGTCTTATCAATATAGACACCAAAACAAGACCTTCAATATATATATATAAGTATTCACAAAATAATCAAGTATGTTATAAAACACAAACAATATGCTATTTCACAAATGCCCAAAAGTGCAAAACAAAAACACACAATAATAGGAGTATTCAACAATGCATTAAAATGCAAAACTCCCACTAGTCAATAGCATCAAAAGACAGTAAAACACTCATATGTAAAACCAATACCAAGCCTAGTGTGCACTTGAACATACATCAAGCTCTCAATAACACTAGCATATGGTACACGTCTCATGGATCTCTTTATGTCATGGACTCCATAATACCTAATCCTAACATGCTATTTAAACATTATGATCTCAAACCTCTAATTAGAAGATCAACAAGCATTGAGTTTGTTTTAGATTCTGAGTAACAATGTTTCTCTTTTCTCGTCAAATCCATGACTGTTTGTTCATAAGAGAAACCAGAATAGAATTTGGGTAATTACAATAGCTCACAATAGAAACAAGTATATCGGAGACTCAAGTGCATCATCATAACGTCCCCTTTGGACAGATGGTACAACATACTATAATTATCCAAATCAGGAAGGTGAATGAGAGAATACACAACATTCAAGAAATTAATTACCTCAAGGCAGATAAATCGCTCTAGGGCATACATTCTCTCAAACCAGTAGAGCATGCACAATCTCATAAATATGTCCATTTGGATAGAGAAATTTCTTTGGCTATATATCTTCACTACCATAATTCATCCATCCCAAAAAAACACACACACAATGACCCCCTTTGGGTAGGCTATTGCATGTATTAACTTGGACAATACAAGGAATATATATCAAGTGTTATTTCCTTCCATAAACTATGGGAGATCCATTTAGAACATAAAACCCACATGTTGAATTATAACTTCAATAGCATTTATACTGAGATATTCAAATTATGCTTCCAAATAATATTCACATTATATTTTCTAGATGGAAATCCCATAAAGAAAATATTCTACAAAAAGATATCATGAGGCCTATAGTTCTCCATTTAAACCATTTAAGAACTCCATAAATATAAGCCATTTGCGATAGATCTAAAAGATCACAAGACCTATCTTGGTGTATCTGCATACAAAGAGCAAAAGATGTCTCTCCAAAATCCTTCATGTTGAAGTCTTCAAAAATACTAGAGTCATAAAACATACTCAAATTATTTATACCTAGCAAAATGTACTCAACATGAAATTTCAGGAAAATGGACTTACTCCCACTAATCTTGAGGTACATGCACTGATAAACCAAAACATGTTTATCTACACCAAGATGACCTCAAATCAGAAAATAATTCAAGCTAGATTTCTCCCAAGTCAAGGTCTAATAGGAGTTTTATGAACAAACTTGCTAGTAACATGGCTAAGAGTACAAGAAGTTGTTCTAATGGTTTTCCCCCCCAAAAGGTATATTAGGCTAGTGACACTCATCATGCTTCTCAACATATCTTTAAAGGTGCGATTTTGCCTTTCGACCATACCATTATGTCAAGGGCTGAAAGACATGGTATATTAGGCAACAATGCCACAATCCTATAAGTACATGGCAAATGATCCTATATGCTGCCCAATGACTGAATGTCTACCAAGGTACTGTTTCCAGTCATATCTTACAATTTTGATGACCTTCTCAAGTCCTTTTCTACCTCAGTCTTAAATGGTGTAAATTTATCACTAGTTTCAACTTTCTCTTTAATTAAATAAAGGTGTCCATAACGAGAGAAGATATCAATAAATGCAACAAAACTTATTACCACACAATCTAACAGAATAAGGTCCATATATATATAGGACAGAGCTGTGGGTAGCTAATTCTTATTTACTATTATTGAGCTTAGCCCTAATGCACCAAACACAAGTATCAAAATCATCAAAATTTAGAGAAAGAAAATATCAACTCTAATGAGTCTTCTAATCATTTCTTTAAAAAATATGACCCAATCATTTATGTCATAACAAAGAAGAAGTTCTTTCAATTAAGCTTTTTTCGGAAGCAAAATTTTCTATAAAAAAAATAATGATAGCAATTTTATGGGAATAAAGGCAATTGATATAAATTGTCGGATAAAATAAATTCACCAACAATTTTGAAATTAGAAAACCAATTTCGCTTTGCCATTGTCAAAGTTAAAAACATAACAAATTTGAAACTTGTTCAAAACGGAAACACGAATCAAATTTTGTCTAAAAGACAATGCATAAAAATGCTCTTCAAAATAAGTTCAAAACTAGTCTCAAAATAAAAATTAATAGACCCTTATGAATTCAACTTCAATTCTGGACTCTAATTCACTTGGCCTCAGTTTGTATTTAAACATTTTCAGGGAAATATGAATGGTTGCACCATGATCAATCCACTAAACATTTACTGGAACATCAACTAAAAAGGATTCTAAACAAACATAGGCAGTGGATTATCTTCTTCAACTTTTTTTTCTCTAACCATGATTTGTACTTGGCACAATTAACTCTTTTATGACCTTTTCGCTTATAGAAATAACACTTCCGTCAAATGGCAACAGATTTTGGACTTATTACATTATGATTCAGCTTTAGATTCTAACCCTTACCACCCTTTTAAAAAATCTGAATTCTCTTAGGAGCATGACCTTTAAATTCTGAGGTACTAGACTTATCAGAATAGTGCTTAGGGTTGGAAACAAACAATGCAACCTCAGGATTTTACTCTTAACTTTGCTTTCCTTAGCAACACATTGATTGTTCAAGTGTAATAGTCCAGAGAATATAACATTTGTGTTTCCCTCATAACTATTCTAATCAGTTAAAGCAGTAAATGCATCAGAGTCCAAGGCAAAGTCAAGGTCAACTATCCCCAGGAACAACTTAATGTGTGCCTTCAACTTATTAAAATTTTGCCATAACTAAAAGTAGTAGTGCCCACATTGTTCAAAGCAAAATAAGCTGTTCAATGAAAGAATGCAATATCGGCTAACAGTAGACATGCATGTTCCATTACAAAATAAGCACTTCAAACAAAAGAGCCCAGGCACATCATTACATCCCCCACCTTTGGGCAGAAAACATAACATATAAATAGATATTCTTTTAACATAAAGTGACAATGAGATCACCCTACCGAAAGAAAATGTCAATCACCTTTGGGCAATTGAAATCCCTAACAATAATGTAATCTCTAGTCACACTTTATGTTTATGCTACCGGGCTAAAGTCATATAATGACCTCCTTTGGGTGATCATTGAGCACTTTACCATGGTAGTTTCCCAACCAATATGAGAAAAGCCATAGATTCAATTAGACAAGTCACTTTGGTGAATTTTGCCTAAACCTATGATGTCAACTCATTGGGAAAATTAGTGCTTAACATAAACGAACATGTCATGCATGCAATTAATCACACAATATGAAACACTTCAATGTAATGTGTCTCTATGCTCAATATAAAATTGCATTCGACAATAAACTTGAACATATTATGTATAAAATCAGTGGAGCACATCTGATGCATATAAAATATAAATAGAAAAAGTACATAAAACTCCAAATCAAATTAGAGAAAATACATGTTTACATTAAATTCAGAGGCCTAAAAAACTTTAAATCAACTTCAATTAATTTAGGCATGATTCAAAATTACCATGTAAAATATGTACTAAATATAATATTTCAATAAAAGAAAAAATAATTTAAACTTCTTTCTAAGCAAAAGACAATAATTCCAAAGTTTAGAAATAAAATAATCCAATTTCCAAACACAATTAATAAACATGTGGGAATGCAAAAGTAAAATATGTAGTTGAGAAGGCTTGAACCCATGACATACATAGCTTTATCAAGACTCTTAACTAACAACACCAAACTGTTACTTGACAACAAAATCGGACTAGGAAACATCTATAGCTTTTAATCCGTTTTTTCAATTCATTGCAAAAATTAAAACATGAAAAAACTGATTCAAGGGGCTCGAACACGCAACCTTAGATGTGTCATAAGACAGCTTAACCAGTAGCACTAAGCTTCTGATGTTACTAAAAAAACTAAATCTTATATATCTGTACCAGCGTTTCAGTTTTTAATCTCTATAAAATAGAAAAATAAAACACAACTAACAATATACCCTAGATTGAGCCGACGCAACCCGTTACAGCCCAAAATTAAACCCGTAACGCAAAATCGTCACTGCATACCCGTTTTTCACAAATAAATACTCTAATCCTAGGTTTTTGACACCAAGGAATTTAAATTTGACATTAATTTCATCAAATAATCAATAAGTTTTACTGGATTTTCTAAGTGGGTGTTGGATTCAAACTCAAAAATTAGAGTTTTTAATCTTATAATCATAATCCAGCAATAATCAACAATTTGAAAATGTATATAATGCCAAATATATATATATTAGTTTCTATATATTATCAATTATATGATATACACATAAAATTCAAAAATCCATTATAAGTTATTTCAAGTTTATACAATAACATAACAATTACAATAAATAGCATGTTATACATCAAGTAAAAAGAGGTTTACAAAAACCCTCAATTAATTTCATGAAACAACAACTAAATATTCATGAACTAAAATCAAGAACCTTCATGGTTTACATGACCAAACAAGTATTACGAAAATTCTAATTTAAATGACTGAAAATCATGCATAATTGGCCCTGATACTACATGTAAGCACATATAAAATATATGTATTCCAATATGCACGACTTTGCAGCACAATAAATATAATTATAATTATAATTAGCAGCGGAATACATACCTGTTTGAGCCATAATAAAAATAGCTTGTAATCGTTACCCGATTACTGACGAGGTCTTCCTCTTCCTTGCTCTATCCAGGAATAACTAACGTTTATGAGAACAATTAGTTTAGGGTTAGAGTAGGAGAGGAGACTTAGTTATATATTTATAATTTATTCTAACAGGCCCTCCCATAAAAGGTTTTGTTAGAATATACAGGCTTACACACAATTAACTGCATATGGATTTATGAGGTGGGCTTAAAAACAATATGATCACAACCTAGTCTCCATAAATCAGTTATCCAACCTATTTTATAAAACCAAAAATAATTAACGGTAGCTCACATAATGGAGAATATTCCAACAATCTAATCCCAGAAACATACCATGGCATGGCCAAAGACTTATTAAAATTTTCCAACTTTCCACCATTTTTGCTTGCAAGAGCCAACTTTTGGTAACATGCAAAATTTTCAATTTAAAATACTAGCACTTTTTGAAGTCGGATTGCAGTTTCTTAATTTGATCATATCATCCAGCGTATTAAAGACATGGTTGTTTAAGCATTTAGTAATTTGATTAATCAAAAAGGAGAAAATATGTGCCATGGAAGTATTGATGCATAAGAGTGGACTCGTTATATGTAATAAGAATGATTTATTAGTCCAGATGTGTTCTAAGTGATGAACATGGTAAGCGCTGACTAATCTGAGAAGTACTGAAGACAAAGCAATTTTGTCTTTAAAGAACGTATTGGTATGGTGTACTAACATGAAGTTTCCTTCAGATGAAGTAAATGATTCTCCAATTGAGCAAGTCCGGCTTACCGTGCCAATAACAGATGATCCAACACTGCCCTGCTTAACAATTCGGACATGGGTTCTGGGGATCATATCCTGTGTTGTATTAGCGTTCCTTAACCAATTCTTCGGTTATCGCCAAAATACACTCTATATATCATCAGTTTCTGCACAAATTGCAGTTCTTCCTATTGGAAAGCTTATGGCAGCTTCTCTACCCAACAGAGTCATACAAATTCCCACTACGAAATGGTCATTTTCTCTGAATCCAGGGCCGTTCAACTTAAAAGAGCATGTCCTTATCACCATATTTGCAAATTCAGGTTCAAATTCTGTTTATGCAGTAAACATAATTACCATCGTGAAGGCATTTTATCACCGAGGACTTCATCCTGTTGCAGCCATGTTGTTAACACAAACTACGCAGGTAAGTCTTAATCTGTCACTACTATTCTGCTACTTTGTTAACAGCAATTCTGAAAAGTACTAGAGAAAAATTGCTTAGTTCCCTGTATTGAGAGCAATGCCATCCACAATTCAGCATCCCGGTGCAGTCTAATCTTGAATAACAAAAGATGTTTTGCCTTGTAATTTTCTTTAATACCTCCATTTCGCCTAATGGTGTTTACTCTGAAAAATTCAGATGCTTGGATATGGCTGGGCTGGTATTTTCCGCAAGTTTTTAGTCGACTCACCATATATGTGGTGGCCTTCCAATCTGGTTCAAGTTTCTCTCTTTAGGTCCTTTTCTCTCTCTCTCTCTCTCTCTCTCTCTTTCTCTCTCTTTCTCTCTGTCTCTCTCTGTCTCTCTGTCTCTCTGTCTATCTGCTCACACGCTGTTTATCGTTCCATTCAAAGGTTTGCTCTCAACTTTGTAGGGCACTGCATGAGGTGGAGAGGAGACCGAAAGGAGGGCTGACAAGACTTCAGTTCTTCATTATTGTCCTTGTATCAAGCTTCTCATACTACATAATCCCCAATTACCTATTTCCGTCGATAACTGCCCTTTCCTTAGTCTGTTGGATATGGAAGGACTCTGTCACAGCACAACAGATTGGTTCTGGCCTTCACGGCCTCGGCATTGGTTCATATGCTTTTGATTGGTCCACAGTTGCTGGTTTCCTGGGCAGTCCACTTGCAACTCCTGGTTTTGCTATCATGAACATTTTAGTTGGTTTCGTGTTAATTTTCTATGTGATGATCCCAATTGCCTATTGGACCAACTTATACGAGGCTAAACGATTTCCAATCTTCTCCTCTCATGTGTTTGATGCCAATGGAGGAGTGTACAACATATCTAAAGTGTTGAATGAGGCAACATTCGATTTCAATCGAGATGGATATGATAATTATAGCAAAATCTATTTGAGCATCATTTTTGCATTTACGTATGGTCTAAGCTTTGCAACATTGGCTGCTACAATATCTCATGTTGCACTCTTCCATGGGAGGTATACTCTTTCCACTATTCTTTTCCATTTCTCCAGATGTTTCACATGAATAAATCATTGAATGTTTACGGTATTACTCCATTGTTGTTAATTTCCAGAACTATTTGGCTGCAAACAAAGGCATCTTTCGAACACAAGTTTGGAGATGTCCATACTAGGCTGATGAAGAAAAACTATGATCCAGTCCCTCAATGGTGGTTTTATACACTCCTGGTGTTGGTAATTGGACTTGCATTGCTAGCTTGTGAAGGATTTGGCGGACAATTGCAGTTGCCTTACTGGGGAGTTCTATTGTCAATCGCTTTAGCACTATCCTTCACCCTGCCAATCGGTGTGATCACCGCGACAACGAACCAGGTACCGTATGTATTAATTTTCTTGTAAGATGTTTACATCTCTGAGCTCTGATGCTTAATCGCATACCATGCAGCAACCCGGGTTAAATGTCATCACAGAGCTAATTATTGGTTACAACTATCCTGGAAAACCTCTAGCTAACGTCGCGTTCAAAACGTATGGCTATATCAGCATGTCACAAGCCATTATGTTTCTCTCAGATTTCAAGCTTGGACATTACATGAAAATCCCTCCAAAATCTATGTTCTTGGTTCAGGTAATTAAAAAACTTCTCATAATCAAGTAAATGGCACAACTGATTAGCCTGAGAGAGAGAGACACCGGGCAGAGACTAACACTTGACATGTGTTCCTAAATGCAGCTCGTGGGAACTGTTGTCGCTTCCTCAACCTATTTTGGTACAGCCTGGTGGCTCCTGAGCACAGTTGACAACATCTGCGATCCCTCCAAATTGCCTGAAGGAAGCCCCTGGACATGCCCTGGAGACGATGTTTTCTACAATGCCTCCATTATATGGGGGGTAGTTGGTCCTCAACGTATGTTTGGCAATCTTGGCGTGTACTCTAAGATGAACTACTTCTTTCTTATCGGCATTCTTGCACCCTTGCCTGTTTGGATACTTTCCCGCAAGTTTCCCAATCAAAAGTGGATCAAGCTGATAAACATGCCGATCCTGCTGTCGGCTTCAGGAGGCATGCCCCTGGCGAAGGCAGTTAACTACGTATGTTGGTTCACTGTGGGAATAGTATTCAACTTCGTCGTGTACAGGAAATTCAAGAGTTGGTGGGCTAGGCACAATTACATTCTATCTGCAGGCCTGGACGCTGGAGTTGCTTTCATGGCTATCCTTTGTTATTTCACATTACAGACAAGGGACATTAATGGAGCGAAGTGGTGGGGTTTGGAGTTGGATGATCATTGTCCTCTGGCTAAGTGCCCAACTGCTCCTGGAATTCAAGTTGAAGGATGTCCTGTCTTCCATTAACATATTGCTTTTAATGTGCATTTGAAAACATGGTGGGCAAATATAAACTGTAGGCAATGCTTCTCGTTCATGATCAGTTTGTTTATGTACAAGCCAGTTGTTAGACTAGTATTTTGGAATCAACTTGAAAATTCAAGTTGATTATATTGAATGTACAAGAAAATGATGGTTTTAAATGAAAATTTCTTAGGGTGACTTTTTTATACTCGTAACCATAAAAATGGGTCAATAAAGACTTTTGTACATATAAGTTAAACAATGTACAAAAGATAGATCCTCAAGACACAGCATAGCTAGCGGAGTATGTAGCCTAGCCAGAAATAAGCGAGTATAATAAAATTGAGACAATCAACAAATCAAAATGACTTGTGGCTGCAAAAGTAGGATGATGAAGGCATGAAGCACTTGAATGGTGTTGAATTCTTCTTCCGTCTCCACTGCCTCCAAATTCCGTGCACCTCGAAGACCTTCACTTGTGACTGCAATCAGGACCTAGACACCCAAGATTAGGGGTGTACTATAAGCACCCCGAGAAAGAGCTTAATAATTATGGGTTGAAAAAATTCATTTATGTATGAATTATTTAAGCACATTATAGAAATTAGGAAGAAATAAGCACATATTAAAAGCAAATATCAATTATAGCAATTATAAAAATATAAACATTAAAACATATATGAAGTATTTGATTAAAAAAAAGTACATTTTATAATTATCGACTTAATTTCATATTTTAATACTTATTGATACTACCATTGCTGCTTTCCCTATGCTGCTCCACCACCATAGTCATTTCTCCACAATTTTTCCATCACCGCACCTCTAATAATTCAATCTTTTCACAACCCAAATGATGAAATCACCTCACAAAACTATCAAAACTAATTATGCACTTCATTTTTTTTAATATAATAATCAGCATTTTATTTTCTTAATATAATAATATAAAATTACAATAATTAACATTTTATTTTTTTAATATAATAATATAAAATTACAATTATACCCCTCATTAGTGAGGGATAAACCAGGGGTGCATGTGTACCCCTGGTGGATATGTAGGTCCGCCCCTGACTGCAACTAAAGTAAGCATGAAAGCAATGAGTACAAGCACAAATTTTTTTTCAAAACTATAACTTTTAAGATGACTTTGTTTTAAACTTTGATCCTTCAATCCCGTATGGTCCACAATCTGAACCAATATTACAAGTATTTATAGCAAAACGTGTAATTTTAACAAAACATGATATGTTCAAGCATGTTGTACTAGATTAAGCGAGCGCTTATAGTATGTCAAGTTCGCATAACTGTGGAAGCATTTTTAATCTCAAACTACAAATGCAAAGTGTTCCAAACAATCATGGCCTCAGAGAGACCCCCACCCGCAAGATTACCAGATCTAATTAAGGTTGTGTTTCGCGAATAGATTGGAATGAAATGATCCTCTTTGCCTCCCCTTCCGTCTTTATGTTTGGTGCATAGAGAAGTGTAGGAATGACAAGCCCTTTGGCATGAAACCTTCGAAACGGCGACCGTTTTGAACAGCTGGCAATGTATTTTCACCCCACATATGATAAATGACCAAAGAGATCATAGGAAAATAGTGTATATGCATCCAAAGCTCAAGGGAATACAATTCCCCACCCTTTCCCGTTTGAAGTATTCCTCATCTCAAGCCAGTAATATGCATGAATCAGCAGCAAATAGCCAAACGAAGACCCTTGGAACCAAACTTCCAAGTGGTTTCTTAGAGGACCACAAGCAGAGCATATAGGGAATGATCAAGCTTAGGCTTCTTATTCTGATAGGAACACTAAGGGAACCACCTCCCATCCATACATTTGTTTTTTTTTTTTTTTTTTTGAAAAAAGAAAGAAAATAATGATCCATCATGTTTGTCTCATTATTCAACAAAAACGAAAAAGGAAAACAAAAAGCACAAAATGATGTATTATAATGCCATAATGCTCTTGCATAAACTCAATAATCCAATAAAAATTTATCTTGAACAAAGAAAAAAAAAAGAGAGAACGTGTAGAAACGGTCAAGATAGAAGTAATCTAAATAAACAAAGAACAGTTTTAGTTGACTTCCAAAATACATGATTGCTTTATGTAAAGAAGAAAAGATTCACCAGCATACATTTACTACCACCCTACTAACAATTCTATGTTGAAGCTATTACACATACTCATCTTCATTGTCATCTTCGTAATCAGAATCTGAATCGTCGCTCCTCGGTTCCATTAGACTATTCATGTCAAATGATGAATTAAATTCCCATCTCTTCCATGTCAATCAAGTCATAATTCATCCGTTCCTCAAATTTCTCATCTGAACAATTAAGAAGCCAAGCAAGAGAACATTTCAAACCTTTCTTTGCTATCATCTTATGTCTACGTTTTATGGCAGACCATAAGTGAAGAAAGCTGGGAAAGCAACCAATTCATCCAATTGCTTTCCCATTATATCAAGATTTAAAGCAAGCAACTGGGACTGTTGAGCTGTAAAGCTCATTTGAAATCAAAAGGCAAAAGAGAAAAGCAGTAGACAAAGAAGACAGAAGTAATGGAAAAAGAAAGAAAAATTTGTGCAGCAAACTTTGACTGCAAAGTTAGGCGCACACAATTTTGGGTTGGCTTCACACTGTACGTGGAAAGACTTTTGCTGCGATGGTTTGAATTTTGGTGCAGAATGAGCCTATAAATAGAGGCTCATTCTTCACCATTTATGTATCACTAAACATTCCAAGTCAGAGAGAAAAATAAGCTTTCTCTTGAGTATTTTTTCTCTTATTCTTTTGTTGTTTTATATTTATGAGTGAGAGTTAGTTTCTCCTATTATTTGATAGAGTGGTATTATTCTCTCCTTATATTAGAGATAAGGCTATTGTAAAATACTCAACATCATAGTGAAATCCTTCATTACTTGCCCTTGGGTTTTCCCTTGATTTGTTTGAGGGTTTTTCACGTAAATCTTGTGTCTCTACTTTTTCTGTTATCATTCATATTTTAGCTACGTGATACTGTTTGTCCCCGACCATTCCGCTGCGCCAATACCCAATAGTGGTATCAAAGCCACTGGTTACTGTTCACGATTACTATTCACGTGTACGGTATAGTACTATTCACCAATACGGTATCGACACTATTCCCGTATACGATTTTGATACTATTCACGTACACAATACTATTCACGTGCATAGTACTATTCACAATGAAATAGTAGGAGCCAGTTCAAGTTACAAAGCAGATCATCGTTAATACTATGGCAACAAAATTTGTAATCAAGAAGTTCAACGGAAGAAATTTTTCCCTATGAAAATTGAAGACGAAGACAATTTTGAAAAAGGAGAATTGCTTGGCAACAATTGGAGACAGACCAGCAAAGGTGACGGAAGATAAGTGGAAATAGATAGATGACAACACTATAGCTAATCTGCACCTAGCATTGGTAGATTAAGCATTGTCAAGTGTTGAGGAAAAGATGTCAGCAAAAAAAATTTGGGATGCGCTAACCAAACTATATGAGGTCAAGTCACTTCACAACAAGATTTTCTTGAAGAGGAGACTCTACACCCTTCGGATGAGTGAGTCCACATCGGTGACAGATCATATCAATACCTTAAATACGTTATTCTCTCAATTGACTGCAATTGGGCATAAAATAGCGGAGCTTGAACGTGCGGAATTCTACTTCAAAGTATACCTGATTCGTATGATCAACTCATCATTTGTTACACTAACAATGTTCTTTCAGATTCTGTTATTTTTTTTGATGTTGCAGCCGCCGTTCTGGAAGAGGAATCTAGGCGCAAAAATAAGGAAGACAGAATCGAAAGTTCACAACAAACAGAGGCATTATCATTGGTGAGAGACAGATCAATGGAACGTGGCTCGAGTTGGAGCAACAACCATTGTAGATAAAAGTCAAGGAGTAGAAAGAATATCAAATGTTACAATTGTGGTAAGAAAGGGCACTTCAAGAAGGATTGTCGGAGCAATAAAAAGAATCCCGAGGTAACAAATTCTCAGGGATGTGTGGCGACTGCACTAGATAATTGAGATATTTTATACAGCAAAGCAACAACTGTATCAAAGGCAAAAAGGAGCTCACTGATGTTTGGATAATGGATTCAAAAGCAACATGGCATATGACCTCTCATAGAGAATGGTTCCATACCTATGAACCTGCCTCTGGAGGATCTGTGTACATGGGTAATGATCATGCCTTAGAGATTGCTAATATTAGTACCGTCAAAATTAAAATGTATGATGGTACCATTCGCACCATTCAAGGGGTACGACACGTGAACGGTTTGAAAAAGAACCTATTGTCTATTGGACAATTGGATGACCTTGGCTGCAAGACCCATATCCAGGATGGGATCATGAAGGTCGTCAAAAGAGCGCTTGTGGTGATCAAGACAGAAAAGATAGTGGTAAATCTATACATGCTTTTAGGAGATTCGTTGCAGGAGGCAGATGCGTCAGTTGCATCAGCCAGACAAGAAGAATCAACTATTATGTGGCATCGTAGATTGGGCCACATGACAGAACATGGCTTGAAGATTCTCGCTGAACGTAATCTCCTACCTGGGCTCAAGACGGTAAACTTACCTTTTTGTGAGCACTGTGTTACTAGTAAGCAGCATAGATTGAAATTTGGGAGATCTACTGCCAAAAGCAAACACATTCTAGACTTGATCCATTCAGACGTTTGGGAATCGCCACTTTTGTCCTTAGGAGGAGCCAAATACTTTGTATCATTTATTGATGATTACTCCAGGAGACTGTGGGTGTATCAAATCAAGAACAAGTCAGATGTGTTTCCAATATTCAAAACTTTCAAAGTGTTGGTGGAACTTGAATCCGGAAAAAAGATCAAGTATTTGAGGATGGACAACGGAGAAGAATACACTGATAGGAATTTTTTGACATTTTGCAAGCAATAAGGCATTTAGAGGCAGTTCACTGTTGCACATACACCTCAGCAAAATGGTGTAGCAGAGCGGATGAACATAACTCTTCTTGAAAGAATGAGAGATATGCTGGAAACTGCAGGACTAGCCAAATTATTTTGGGCAGAAGCAGCCAGAACCGCCTGTTACGTGATAAACCAGTCACCATCGACTGCAATTGAGTTGAAAATACCAATGGAAATGTGGACCGAAAAACTCACAAATTATTCTAGCTTGCACGTATTTGGATGTCCGACATACGCGATGTATGGTTCCCAAGAAAGAACAAAACTGGATCCAAAGTTTAGGAAATGTATATTCTTGGGATATGCTGATAGTGTTATGGGGTATCGCTTGTGGGATCCTACTGCCCACAAGATTATCATCAGCAGAGATGTGATATTTGCATAAGACAAACTGCAAAGTGAAGATGACAACAACACTGCAAAGAATACTACTACAGTACAGATCGAAGATAACCTAGGAAAAGAATATGTTTCTTCTTAAGCAGCACCGAAGCACGAGGAACAAGAAGCAGATGAGGCTGAGGTTACAGATGTTCGACGTTCATCACGTCAAACATCAACACCGCTTTGGAACGCAGACTATGTCATGGCGAGCAATGCTGTATATTGTCTTCTAATGGAGGATGGAGAGCCATCTATCTTTCACGAGGCTGTGAATAGCCCCGATGTGGCTTTGTGGATGACAGCAATGTAGGAAGAAATTGAAGCTTTACATATAAACAAGACGTGAGAGCTTGTTTCTCTACCACCTGGATGGAAATCCATCGGTAACAAATGGGTCTTCAAGATCAAGCGAGATGGAAATGACCAAATGGAGAGATATCGTGCAAGACTGGTGGTGAAAGGATTTGCTAAAAAAGAAGGTATTGACTTCAACAAAATATTTTATAATGTGGTAAGACTTATAACTATCAGAGTAGTCTTGGCCATGTGTGTTGTATTTGATTTACATCTAGAACAATTAGATATAAATATTGCTTTTTTTCATGGTAAACTTAAAGAAAAGATTTACATGCTTCAACCAGAAAGTTTTGTTGAGAAAGAAAAAGAAAACTTAGTTTGCAGGTTGACCAAATCTCTGTACGGTCTAAAGCAGGCGTCGAGATGCTGGTACAAGAGATTTGATTCCTTCATAATTAGCCTCGGGTACAACAGACTCAATTCAGACCATTGTATGTATTACAAGATGTTTGGAGATAATGATTTCATCATTTTGTTGTTGTACTTGGATGACATGCTGGTAACAGGCCCCAACAAAGATCGAGTCCAAGAATTGAAGGCACAATTGGCTAGGGAGTTTGACATGAAGGATTTGGGACCAGCAAACAAGATTTTAGGGATGCAAATTCAACGAGACAGAAAAAGCAGAAAAATATGGATTTCCCAAAATAATTACTTCAAGAAAATCTTGCGGCGCTTCAACATGGAAGACTGTAAGGAAATCTCAACCCTATTTCCTGTCAATTACAAATTATCCTCAAGTATGTGCCCTAGCATTAAAGCGGAGAGGATAAAAATGTCTCGAGTACCGTAAGCATTAGCAGTGGAAAGTCTCATGTTCGCTATGATATGCATGAGACCAGATATTGCTCAAGTAGTTGGTGCAATCAATCGATTCATAGCGAATCCTGGTAGCAAGCATTGGAATACTATTAAGATGATCCTAAGATACATTAGAGGGACCTCGGATGTTGCATTATGTTTTGGAGGATCAGAATTTATTGTCAAGGGTTTTGTTGATTCAGATTTTGCAAGTGATGCCGATAAACGGAAGTCCACTATAGGCTATGTGTTTACACTTACAGGAGGCATGGTAAGTTGGATATCTAAATTACAGACTATTGTGGCCCTATCTACAATAGAGGCTGAATACATGGCAGCTACACAAGCCTGTAAAGAAGCAATATGGATTAAACGGTTAATGAATGAGCTCGGCACAAACAAGAGAAAATTTCCTTGTATTGTGACAGTCAGAGTGCCTTGCACATTGCAAGGAATTCAGCATTTCATTCCAGGATGAAACACATAGGTGTTCAATATCACTTTGTTCGAGAATTAGTGAAGGAAGGGAGTGTGGATATGCAGAAGATTCACACCAACGAGAACCTAGCAGATGTCATGACAAAGCCAATCAACGTTGACAAGTTTGTTTGGAGTAGATCCTCTTATGGCTTAGCAAAGATGTAAGCAACATAGAATAGGCAAGACTGGAAAGATTTGAAGCATGATTCAAATGAGCTTTAAGTGGGAGATTGTTGAGCTGTAAAGCTCATTTGAAATCAAAAGGCAAAAGGGAAAAGCAGCAGACAAAGAAGACAAAAACAATGGAAAAAGAAAGAAAAATTGGTGCAACAAACTTTGACTGCAAAGTTAGGCGCACACAATTTTGGGTTGGCTTCACATTGCACGTGGGAAGACTTTTGCTGCAATGGTTTGAATTTTGGTGCAGAATGAGCCTATAAATAGAGGCTCATTCTTCACCATTTTTGCATCACCAAACATTCCAAGTCAGAGAGAAAAATAAGCTTTCTCCTGAGTATTTTTTCTCTTCTTCTTTTTATTGTTCTATATTTGTGAGTGAGAGTTAGTTTTTCCTATCATTTGAGAGAGTGATATTATTCTCTCCTTATATTAGAGAGAAGGTTATTGTAAAATACTTCACATCATAGTGAAATCCTCTATTACTTGCCCGTGGTTTTTCCCTCAATTTGTTTGAAGGTTTTCCATGTAAATCTTGTGTCTCTACTTTTTCTGTTATCATTCATATTTTAGCTGAGTGATACTGTTTGTCCCCGACTATTCCGTTGCGCCGATACCCAACAGGACACCCCATGACCATTTTGCTGACCTGTTCAGAACAAAATCCACATTCCTGCAAAAAATTTACATGCTTTACTAATGTTAGTACCCTCAAGCTTAAAGCCCAATACTTTCGGGTACCTCTCCAAAACTCGAGGTATATCATTTGGTTTAATGTCCATTCCTTGAAGATACTTAACAACTTGTGCAAGGTCTACAACAACACTAGCATTGAGCACCTATGGGTAACGACGCAGGAAATCTATAATGTTCGATTTTCTAACACCCAGCTTGCCAAGGTAATCAAGAACAGGGATCATGTTTTTCTTTACACTACATCCTAGGACAAGATGATAGTTGTTAATATCTTCAATTGTAAGTCCTAATTTGTGAAGGAAGTCTACACATTCTTGCATAAGTTCAATAGTGACAAGAAGCTCTAATCCATCAAGCTCATCAGGCATAACACTAATGCCCCTAAGGAATTCATAAACATGAGCTCAATTGGCTATCCTCTCATTTTTCATTTGTAGTAAACTAGGATGACTGTACAATGATGAAGAGTTACTTCTTTGTTTCTGCCCTTTGTTAACTATGTCCGACTTCGATGACGATAAATCTACCGAACTTGTTGAAATTGTTCTAGAGGCAACAGAGCAGTGTAATCTCATTATTATGCCATTTTTCTTCTCCCAATAACTTGTTCAGACTTTTATTTGGGTCCATGTGAGCAGCCCGGTTCGGGGATGGTTTAAAGGAAAAGACCGGGTTTCTCAGGCTCAATTGGGGAAAATTTTGCTCATGAGTTGGTATATTTTTTTGCTATGAGAGTTTGGTATATTTTATTAACTCAATTGGGGGATATTTTATTAACTCACTAGATACGATGTTAGGTATACATTAAGACTTTGACTGGTGTTTGATTTGGAAGCTTCACACAACTCAAAGGATTCGAATGTTTCTCTAGCATTTGGTTCTCAACAAACTTGCTACTACCCAACAATTGAATTGGAGAAGTATTAGCACCAATCCCTCATGTCTTGCTTGTAAAACTTCAAATGAAGATATAGATGACTTGTTCCATAGATGTTACTATGTCAACCAAATCTAGACGCGGCTCCTGCCCTATGATCAACAACACGATTTTGATATTCTTCCTTGGTCAACTTGGATTTGCTCTAACCTCCAAAGGAGAAGGAAGGTGCAAGGAGGGGCTTGGAATGTGATTTTTGCATCCTTCCTTTGGTGGATTTAGAGATGAAGTATTGAAAGGCGCTATGAGCGAGATAGTGAACCAATCACCTTTGTAACTGCCTCCTTCATTGTCAATTATGCAAGAGATATGGTGAATGCTTGACATAAAAGTACAAACCTTGTGTAACAATCTGACATTATGGGGATGTAGGACCCTGCTTACCTTATTGAGTTACACAATTAATTCATTTTTTAAATATTTTTGTATTTGCTTAATTAGTGGGATAAAAATAAAATTGTGTTATTGGTAGGACTCTTACCAAAGTCAAATGAGAAACGAAAAGGAAAAGGAAAAAAATACCTAGCTCTAAAAATACACGCTTTATTTTCGTGTAGTTTTCCTTTCAGCCATTAACCTTGAGAAAGTAGGACGACGACAACTTAGATATGACGCTTCAATAGCCTAGTTTTGCGCCTTCCTCCGCGGATTGTCAACAAAGGATTTCAAGAGATTTTACAAGTTTTAAAATCAAACTAAGTGGGTTTCTCGACTCTTTGGGGGTTTCTCCAGTGTTTCTTTCCTTGAAATTGTGAATATGATTGCATACACGTATCGTACTTCTATATCTTTATTTTTGGCCTTGAGTATCATATATTTTTTATTAACTCGTAATCTAGTTTTATTCATAACGTGATGTGTCATTCTATTGTTAATCCTTGTAGTAGTATCTTTAATTAAATTGGATACCCGCATTTCCTTTGATAATCCGGATGTAAACATTCTTATGTCCCATGCAAGCATTGATAATTGTTATACGTTACCATGAAGGTCTGTCAATATGTTTTGAGAGCATTCTTGCAAAGACTCAACTTCATTCTCCAGTACCTGATCATGGAAGCTTTTAAAGTCTCCTTAATTATCATGTTGCTTCACTTAGAAAGCCACTTGTGGATCTACTCCATTCACTATGTTGACCTTCTTTTAAGATACGATATACCTAGTGGGTGTATTATTGAATACATCCAAAGTTCTTTGAAAATCGTAATAAAATAATAAACCTTGAACCTTAATACTAGTTTTAGTCGAACCAGCTTGCTATTGGTTCGAATTCCATGGGCTTCGGTTATTAATTCATTCACTTATTTATTACTTTTGCTCTCACTTTACTTGATTTATTGACAATTATTCAAACCATTTACCATAAAATCTTGATTGCCTATCTATTTACCTTCGTTGAATTGAGATAAATTTACTATCCAAACTCCTTTAGGTCTTGTTCGTCTTCCTTCTTAAGTGTCACTTAAATATCTTTTGTGCACCCTCGTTCTTTGCTAAGCCTACAAGCATGGCATGACGTGCCTGGCAAACTTAACGTTCTTTCATGATGTAATTGTGCCACCTTATTCTTTTAGAACCTGGATGTTAAAACTCTGTAATTTTTCCCTGAAATTGTATAAAACTTATTTTTCGTTATCTTTTGTTAATCTCCTAGATCGAGTAAGTATTTTGGCTAATTTTCCTTAATTCTTGTTATATACAGAATCTTAAAGTCTTTCTACTTCGAAATTCAACTATCATGGTATTATTTCTGATCTTTCAATCGTCGCTAATTGCCTTGTGGAGCGAGCTGTGACCCTTTCATTAACTAGCATCTTTTATTGGAGTTACGATTTCATCCTTACCCATGAAATTTGTATCGTGTCTATATTTTTAATTCTTGTTCCTATATACCTCGTCATAAACTACTAATGAGTTAAAGCTTCCTTCTAGGCTCCTTTGATTGCGCTATCCTTGCTTCTTGAATATTTCGTGAATGTCTTTGGTATACTTGTATCTTTGTGCATAATTTTCATAACCTCTGAGCCTCATATTTGTATTATTACATCATTCAAGGTCTAGTAGATGTCGTGCCTATACTTATCCAAGTTTCAACCTTGCATGCATTGTGCTCATGCTTATCGTTAACCCTTGGCAACCTATGTGTCTCGTGAGTATTCCTTAAGCTCTCCTTACAAAGTGTATTATTTCTTTTTTACTTACCATAACCCAACATGTCTTGTGTATAACTCTTGCAAGCCTTTTTCATAACCATGTTTTGGTGGTTTCCCTTATCTTTGATCCAAAAAGGAAAGAATTAATACAGAAAGTGATCTTTGTGTTATTTTCATGAACCCTATTAAAGTTTAATTTTCTTAAGGTATGAATATGATGTGAATTATGGGCGAATTATTGCCAAATCATGGCGTGATCTGGAGCTCCATCATCATGTGTGCCTTTGGGGGCCTTGTACCCATGACCTAATATTGTGATAATATGTTGCTTAATAATCACAATTTTTTTAGTGATTTTATCAGTGATCCTTCAGTGATATTTTAATCAATTATTTCTTGATTCTCATATTAATTTACTAAATATTGTTGTGCTATTATTTCTTGAATAATCATGTATATTTGTCTGTGGTTAGTGCTTACCCATCAATTGCGTTGTGAGCTTTTTGTAACTCCTTATGCGAATCCTATATTCTTGTTTATTCATGACTGAATAGTAATTCCTTCTAGGGAGACCCACTTACTGAGCATTGTTCGCTTACCCATTCTTTTTAATTGTTTTCTTTACAGATGATAGAGCTTAAGCAACGAGATTAAAGGGAAAGGTAGTCATATCCTTGGACTAAAGATAGTAGAAGAGGAATTGATAATGTTAGCGTTAGCAAGAACAATTTTCATTTTCGCAAGAAATGTATTTCTAGTGTTTGACATGAAATAAAACTTGGAGATTATTTCAATCTAATGATTTGTAGTGCTCTGAATAGTGCATTTGGTGTCACTAATTTGTCTTGCGTGTTTGAAGGGTTTTTCCTCTTAAGCACACGGTAGTTATGTTTCTAAATTTTGGTTTAATAAATTTAGGGGTGTGACACCTTGCATCTACAAGACAACCGAGACACATTGAAGTGCAATGGCTCAAACCGATTGATGGTTGAAAATTGAATATTGATGGCTGTGCAAAAAGGCAACACTAAATTAGCTATAGCAAGTGATTTTATTAGGAACGAGGAAAGAAACTGGGTGTTGGGATTTATTTATAACATGGGTATTGCCTCTAGTGTTAGTGTCGAAGTGGTTGCAATATGGTTGAGATTGAAAATGTTAACACATGCTCCAGAACAATACCTCAGATAACAACCCCTGGAAAACATGGGTTGAAGATTGTCAGGACATTTTTCAACAACATCCACTACAAGAAAAAAATATCAAGGGCGACAACCGTCACCTTTTCGTCACCAATATAGTGACGCAACATTGACGACAATTTTCCTCCACGAACGATTACAATTTTGAGACGGTTTGGAGACGAATTATTTAGGCGCCAAACTGTTGCCTAAAGGTGACAATTCTAATTCAGATCCAAAGAATTGGCAACTGAAGACGATTTAGAGACGATTTGTATATGTCGTCGCTAAACAAAGTCCAATAATGTAAAACATATTATCTATAACTTCTTAAAAACACTTTACTATTGACATTATGTAAAGTAAATCTTCCACCACTTCTACAATAATAGTATGTAATGTAGTCACAATAAACATAAACATACAGGACCATTGGATACATCAGAAAATATTTTTAATATATTTGTAATCAAGGATTACATCCGATTCGTAACAAAATACGTTACTCTAAATACATAACAACATTCTTAATCACAAATACATAATACCCAACCATAAATGAGGTTACAGTAACAAACAACCATCATCTAGTTAACGAAAACTAAGTTCATATTTTTAATTTACATTTGGTAACTGAACATAAATATTAGGGAAAAAAGTTGGGTAAATA
This sequence comes from Ehretia macrophylla, assembly GCA_037974665.1. NCBI lineage: Eukaryota > Viridiplantae > Streptophyta > Magnoliopsida > Boraginales > Ehretiaceae > Ehretia > Ehretia macrophylla. The sequence continues at coordinate 29,321,735 of CM075769.1, forward strand.
AATCTTCATCATTTCAGACTGAACCTTTTGACCAATTTAAGCTTCAGAAATGTAGCCATCGTACTTCGGTGGAGCATTAAGATCAATCTGCGGTTTCTTATATTTGTTCAAATTCTGTTCAAATTTTTCGAATGTCTTCGCCATTTCTTCACTAAGACAAAGATTCGACCACTTATGTTGTTTTTTTCTCACTCATTGTTACAAAAGAAAAAAGGAAAGTTAGAAGATGGATAAATTGTCGCCAAAACCCAATTGAACATAGTTTATATAGACATTAACTCATTGGCAAACTTTCGTTTTCCGTCATAATTTTTTCTCCCATTTCATCACAAAATTGTCAATTGACTTGTCTAATCAATTTGATATGGCGTGCACGCTACATCCTAACAGGGTAAGGTGGTGACAAGCTTTTGTCGTTCCTCTCCTTTACGTCGCCCATTGATCTCCAATTATAAATTTAAAATTTTACTAGATAAACTGATTGTGTCTGTCACCGTTCGAAATCAGTGACGGAGCAATTCATTCCGTCACCAACCTCGGTGACGAACACAAATTTCCGTCACCGAACTCGGTGACGGACCCAAAGCGTCCGTCACCGTTTGAAATCGGTGACGGCCTATAGGGCCTGTCACCGAAGAAGGTGACAGATAAGTTCATTCCGTCACTGAACTTGGTGATGGACAAAAATTTTCCGTCACCGAAATCGGTGACGGACCCAAAGCGTCCGTCACTGTTCGAAATTGGTGACGGTCTATAAGGCTCGTCATCGACTTTGGTAACAGATCAATTCGTTCCGTCACCACAGTCTGACCAACTTGGTGACGAGCCCTTTTCATCTGTCACTGAAATGGGTGACGGCCCAAGGGGCCCGTTACTTGGGCCAGCTTGCAACAATTAACTGCGGCTGGTCCGTCACCTCAGCACATTTAAGTGCTGAGGGCAGAACGCCCTCAGCATTTAAATGTGCTGAAATTTTTTAAAAAAACGCCACATTCCCTTTCAAAAAAAATGTACCCTCCACCTTCCTATCTCCACGTCCCCCCCACCACACCCCACAAAAGTCACTCACCGCCTCCAACCTTTCCATTTTTCATACCCACATTAAGGTAATATATATATATATATATATATATATATATATATATATATATATATATATATATATATATATAGAACTACATATACACATAAACATAAACAAATATATATGTATATATGTATATGGTGGTGATGATGATGATGAATTTATTTTTTTAATTTTCATTTTTTTGTTTGGATTTTTTTTCCAGACTGTTTTATTTAATTTTTGAATATTTTTTGCATGATTTTATTTTTTTAATTTCTTTTTTTAATTTTCATTTTTTTTGGATATATTTTCCAGATTATTTTCTTTAATTTTTAAATATTTTTTGTAAGATTTTTTTTGTTTTTTTTTCCTTTTTTATTTTTTTGTGGTTGTTGTCCAATTATTTTTCAGATTATATGTTTTGTTTAAATTTTCATATTTTTTTTCATATTACATTATTTTTATTTATTTTATATTTTTTTGGTATTAATTTAATCAAGATTTTTATTTCTTTAATTTTTTTCCATATTTTAGTTTTTTCTCTATTTTATGTTATTTTTGGCTTACTATTATTTTGCATATTATAATTTAATGGTTTTGTATTTTAATTTCAATTTTAAGTATGTTTTGTTTACTAATTAGTTTGATGTTTCATAATCTTAGGAATTTGCAATTGGGCACATCGTAATACATCTTAGGTTAGTATTCTAATCTGCTTACTAACCATACTTATGCAGCTTGTTGTATTTGAATTATGTTAATCCTAAGCTTGGGAATGTACGCTTTCTAAGTTTATAATGTAGGCCATTTTATTTGTATTGCGTGTATGTTTAACAATTTTCATGACTCATGTATAGAATAATGTTAATCTTAGACAAAGTTAGAAGAGTTCTGTGAACTTAAATGGAGCCTTGTATATGTTGTGGTTGTTGTTGTGGAACTATTCTTCTGCATGCAGGTTTTTGGTTACGCCTAAGTAATGGGGAAACTCCATCCGATATCCATTGTTTTTAGTGGATTTAATAGTTGTGATTATTCGTTGTGGGATCGACGCCATACATTTTAATACAAATGACTCTTCTATAATTATACTAGTTTTCGTTGATGAATATGGTTTGAAATTTATTTTTAGTCTAATTAAATAGTAGTCATAATAATGTGTCACTTTTAGTTTGCCTACATCTTACCAAAAAGTTTGGTTTAATACAATACAATAGAAAATGGAGTAATCTCGGAAATGGATGGACCATAGACAAACACCCGACAAACAACTTAACTATGAATTTATCAACGGTGTACAAGAATTTGTTGCGTTTGCATGTAGTCAGAGATATTACATGGATGGTGAAAAAAATAAGATGCCCATGTGCGAAATGCAAAAATCGCACATTTCAACTACCTGATGATGTTAAGATCCATCTTTGTAAAAAGGGGTTTATGCCAAATTATTATGAATGGATTGCACACGGGGAACATATGTCCAATTATCATGGTCCGTCTCATACACATCCACGGTTGAATGAGAATTGTACATGGGTTGTTGAACCAAATAATTATAAGACAATGGTAACTGACGCTGCTGGACCTGAGTACTTTAGTGAAAATAATGAACCCTGTAAAGCACCAAATGCTGATGCACAGAAGTTTATTGATCTACTTGAGGCTGCTAATGAGCCTTTGTGGGATGGATGTGAACATCACACTGTTTTGTCCATCGTGGCTCATTATATGAATATCAAATATGAAGAGAATATAAGTGAAAATTGTTTCATCCGACTCATTGCTAAAATCAAGGATACGTTGCCAGAGACTAACAAGATGCCGGAGAGTTTACACTAGTTCAAAAAGGTAATAAAACCTTTAGGATTGGGCTATGAGAAGATAGATGTTTGTATAAATGGATGTACGCTATTCTACAAAGACATAAATGTCTTGGAAAATTGTCCTAGTTATGGTCACCGCCGATTCAAGCCATCAACATGTGGTAGTAAATGGGGTAAGCTTATAGCCTACCGACATCTGAGGTATTTTCCATTGACCCCTAGATTGAAAAGGTTATACATGTCAAATGCTACAGCGCAACATATGTAGTGGCACAAGAAACATTTGGCGGAAGAAGGTAAAATATGTCATCCATCTGACGGTGAGGCCTGGAAACATTTTGATACAACTTATCTTGAGTTTGTATCTAAACCAAGAAATGTGCGGCTTGGTTTGTGCTCAAATGGGTTTAACCCACACAGTTCAAATGCTATACCTTATTCGTGTTGGCCTATGATAATAACACCGTACAACCTTCCACCGTGGATATGTATGAAAGAGCCTGTCATGTTCTTGAATCTTCTTATACCTGGTCCTAAGAGTCTTGGTAAGTACATTGATATGTATTTAGAGCCACTTATTGAGGACTTAAATGAGTTATGGTTAAAAAGGAAACCTTGCTATGATGTGGCAACACAAAAGAATTTTCAATTGAGGGCGGCTTTAATGTGGACAATTAATGACTTCCCAACATATGGTCTGTTGTCTGGTTGGAGTGCTCATAGGAAGCTATCGTGTCCGTATTGTTTGGAAAACACAAAAGCTTTCCAATTGCCAGCGGGTCGAAAGACTTGTTTCTTTGATTGTTATCGTCAGTTATTACCCCAACATAGTACTATACGGCGTGACCGGAAGAATTTTCTTAAGGGTAGATTAGAAACGTCTAGTCCTTCGCCATGACTAGATGGTAAACAATTGTGGGATCGTGTGAAAGGATATCCTAAAATCAATGAAATGTAAGGGGATAAGCTCCCTGGTTTTGGGGTTAAGCACAATTGGACGAGGGAACTGCCTTACTGGAAAATACATCTTGTGCGACACAATTTGGACGTCATGCATATTAAAAAATATGTTTTTGATAATGTTTTCAACATAGTAATGGCTGCCAAGGGGAAGACAAAGGACAACCTCAAAGCGAGAGTTGATATTTCAGAATTTTGCGATCGTCCAGAATTATGTGGTGTAAACCAAATGAATATGGGTATTGACACAATCTTTGTGGCTAGTAGAAAAGCTCTTTTTAAATGGGTTCAAGAACTACGACTCCCTGATGGGTATGCTTCAAATTTGTCAAGATGTGTAGATATGAAAGATTTGAAGATGTCACACGTGAAGAGTCATGATTACCATGTGTTTATGGAGAGATTGCTTCCTATTGCATTACGTGAGCTCCTACCCACACATGTTTAGGAAGCTTTTTCCCAACTTAGTTTATTCTTCACCAACATATGCTGTACAACTCTTCAAAGACAAAATTTGGAAAGGATGTAGGAAAATATAGTTGTCATTCTTTGCAACTTGGAAAAGATTTTACCCCCTGCGTTCTTCGATTCAATGGAGCATTTGCCAATCCACTTAGTGTATGAGGCTATATGTTGTGTTCCTGTACAATATCGATTGATGTATCCATTCGAGTGGTTCTTGCAACGTTTGAAGAGGAAAGTGAAAAATAAGGCACGTGTCAAGGGATCTATATGTGAAGCATATCACATCCTAGAAACGTCAAATTTTTGTTCATATTATTTCAAACCACACGTGGCAACTAAAACTCGCAGGGTCAGTCGGAATGACCAATATAACGAGATGATATACCCTGAAGGATGTTTGTCTATATTTACTTACTCGGGTTGTCCACTTGGAAAGGCAATAGTACGTCCATTACAAGAGGATGAACTGCATGTAGCACTCTTATATGTATTGATGAATTGCCTAGAAGTTTACCCCTATATTAGGAAAGGTTCTATCATCTCTTTTAAACCGTTTATTCTAAATTGATAGTAATCCAATGAAAAAGAAAATGATGCATCGTAATATATTTTAATTGTAGATTGTTCGAGGAAGAACTTGTACAAAACCTTCCCCTATTGACACCCGCACAAATTCAAGATCAAATTGACAGTCGCTTTCCGAAATGGTTATATGACCATGTAAGTAACATATGCAGTTAATGAATTAAGTCCCTTATATTTGGATTATACTATTAACGACTCAATATCATTGCAGCTAATCGACACTAATGGAGTAGATGACCGTGTAAAATGTCTTTCTATGTGGCCAAGCAATAGAGTACGCAGATGGTCAAGATATATGGTCAACAGATATAGGTTTTACACCGTCGCATTTGGGGAATTCAAGTCCACAATTAATAGCGGAATATGTGTCAAAGGGGTTGCGGTAGGTACAAATGAGGATATTGGCTACTATGGAATACTGAAGGACATTATTGAACTGGAATATCATAATCCAACGGTTCACCATACTAGGGTCATTTTTTTCAAATGTGACTGGTATGATTCTACAAAGGATAGAGGTTTAAAGTATTATGTGAAAACAAAACTTCTTGATATCAACATAAAAAGGAAATATCATAAATATGAACTGTTTGTGTTGGCGGAATAAATATCTCAAGTGTACTATTGTAAGTATCCAGGAGCCAAGCGGGGTCGAGTGGATTGACAGTGTGTGGTTAAAATTCGAGGTAAGAATTACTCTGACGTGCTAAGACAGGAAATAGAAGTGGAAGATCGATCTGCTTACCAAACAGATGAATTTAATGTATCTGAAGTACAACCTACTGATACGATTTTACCTTCACTTTGTCATGAGTCATGTGAAAATGAACTGGATGATAAGAAGTTTGAAGACGAAAACGATGAAGAAGAAGAAGAAGAAGAAGAAGAAGAAGAAGAATTACAAGAAGAAGAAGATGATGATGATGATGATGATGATGGTCGTGATGATGGTGGTGGTGGTCATGATGATGATGATGATGATGACGATGATGATGATGATGATGACGACACCGACAATGTTGATATGGACAATAAAGCACCATATGATATTTAGTTATTTCATTTTTGTATAAATATATGTGTTATGTAATCAATGAATGTAGACATATTCCATATATGTATTTTGGTGTTTATATTTAAATTGAATATGTCGTTTGCCAAACACAGTCATGTTAGAGGGTACAGATCGCAACACGCTTAGATGATTTATGACGAATGTTGCATTACGAGGTGGTGGAAATTCAGGAAGCCATAGTTTGTCGGTTGGCCATAGCCCTTTAGGTGGGCAACAATCGTCTGCACGGGTTTCAAATGTAGGAGGGAAATTGAATGCTTCAGGATCAAGAAGACATCAATTACTTGGTCGTGGATCCACAGGAGCACGACTGGCTGTTGGCCGTGGCTTATCATTATCTTCAGTTGGAGTGAGCCAAGGGGTGCCTCAATCACCATTTCCTACACATGATGGATCCCCTACCTCTGCTTCTGAATCTGTATTGCAAAATAAGTTTGATGAAATTTTAGTAGAGGACACCACAGGCACTCAAAGGGCCTACTCAAGGCCGTCTCCTGACCAGCCAGAGGCATCGCGCATACCTGAGGGAATAGATTTTGGACTGGAGAATTGGCAGAGATATGGATTTGACAATTCAGATGCCTATATTGCATAGCAGATTGATCGGTGCACGCATCTACAGGTCGATAGTGGCATGTAAGTATATACTAAATACCATTATATATAATATATATATGTATTGCCATCATATCAATTTCACAGATGATTCACTTATTAGGCCTTTGTTCAATAAATGTAGATGGATTCCTTTTGAAGCAACAAAAGAGGTAAAGAACGCTATCACTGCTACTTATGCTGATCCTTGGACCAGTTGGAAATCAGTGCCAGACGATGTCTGTTATAGATGGTTCTCTACTTTTAAGGTACGAAGTAAAGATTATTATATCTTAACTTTTCCGTAGCTGCACTTATATCTCTATATTATCTTCATATTATTGTATTGAAGAAAGTATATAAATGGTTTCCATATGATGAATCTGCCATTCGACACGTGTTCAATGCTAGAGGCAAACACTGCATTAGAAATCTGTTCAACAAGGGTCGTGCAAAAAGTAAAAAGCCAAAATGGACAAGTACTACTGCATGGGAACAACTAAAGGCAGTTTGGGCTATAGAGGAAAGGATTGTGATTTCTTAGAGAAATTCAAAAAATCGTAATAGTTCTCCGTCACTGCATTTTTTAGGTTGTATCCCTTATCCAGAGACTAAGCGGAGATTGGTATGTATTGAAATTTTCTTTATGCATCTAAAGACAATATAGTTTTCGCATAAAGTGCCTTATAATCTCAACTATCAATTGTTTGTTTTTTTGGCCTACCAATTCAGGAAGATGAACGTGGGATACATGTGACCCAATTCGATGTGTTCGTCAAGGCTCATTGCAAAGGTCCCGACGGTCCATTCTCAGATCCTCACGCAGAACAAACCTTGGTACTCAATTTTATACTAATTGAAAGTTCATTAGTTAATCATTATGTGTTATTCATCGACTTCTTTTCAACACAATTAAGGATTTTTCCCATTTTGTGGAAAACTGCAGGCCAAGTATAACGAGATGGTCGAGAAGGCATAGCAGGCATCTGAGGAAAGATCCACAAGCATACCTGTTGATCATGACACCATTTTTTGCAAGGCTGTTGGAGGAAGCAGCAAAGGCCGCGTATACCGTATGGGTTCTCAAGCTTCAGTGGGGTCCGCACACTACGTTCTACCTTTAAGACGCTATCTCACAAAGCTAGATATCCAAACAGCTCTTGCCAAACAATCAGAAACCTTCAACGAAAAGATGAAGGCGTAGGACGAGGTGGTACAAAAGCTACGTGATGAACAAGCGGAAGAGATACGTAGACTTAGGGAAGAGCATAACGAGCATCTATGGTGACTTGAAGACAAGATTAAGCTGCTCGTGCAACAGTTCGAAACACCTCAACGACAACAACCTCATCTCCATGATAGGACGACTAATCAATCTTGCTGATCATTTGTGCGTCCTTTATATTATTATATTATGTACTTCACAAACTATGTTTTATGATGTGTTTACTTTATCTTAAATTGGTAAAAATATGGACAGTAGTATGCCTTACGTTGTTTTATCCTCAATAACGGTGAAGGTGTTCTTGTTGATTAGCTTAACAATCTTATTTGTGTAGAATATATGACATTATGTGTCTTATGAAGGAAATAATATGTTGTACTTGGATTGTATATGGCCATTCTTGTGAAATCTTATGAGTGCAAGAAATTGGATATTCCACGGTATAAAGCATACTCTAATCTTTTGTTGGGGCTGGGCCTGACCTATAGCGTGGGGTCGGGTCGGGCATTAAATGATATGACAAGCCATATAACATTGTGGGAATGTATTACAGGTTTGACAAGCCATATAACATTGTGGGAATGTATTACAGGTTCAATTGGCAAATGTTGTGAAGAAGGTTTTAAAAAAAAAAATTAAAAAACGGCGGCGGAAATGAGACGCAAAGGCGACGACCAGAGGCCACAAACATGGCGATGAAACATAGATGAAAGTTAACGGAGACCATAAGGCGATGCCCTGAAAACAAAGACGAATTAGAGATGAGCGGGAAATAGGGACGCACGGGAGACGACCAACACACAACAATAAATAGAATGTAGACCAATGAAAATGGAGATGCAATAGCGACGATCTTTTCCAGAGAATAACCAGTGACAATTTCGGAAAGGAAACGAAATGGCGACGACCTAGTAGAGGAGACGAATTGTAGACGAACTACGTAGCAGACAATCTGGTGACAAGTTATAAGCGACGGAAAGGAGATGAAGATAATTGGCGACGAAACAGGGATGATAATGAATTCCGTCACCATCTGAGACGAAATGGAGACGAAAACCATAATTGGAGACGACACAAAATGTGACGACTCAATTTCGTCTTTGTTTCGTCGCCGTTACTTATTGGAGACGAAAAAGAGACAAAAATCACCTATGTCCCTTTCCGAAATTTCTTGTAGTGATCTGAGCTTCCAGGTAAACCATATTTATAGAGAGGGGAACAAGTGTGCAAATTTATTTACCAACTTCGGCCTTGACCAACCAATTATAGAACATTACTTGGACCAACGCCTTGTGTTTTTGCAAATTCAACTTGAAAAGGATAAACAAGGAGAAACATCCCTCAAAGACACTAACGACCTCTAGGTAAGAGCTAAACCTTCCTTCAACCAAAAAAAAAAAAAAAAAAAAACTTTTCTATGAGATTTTATTATGGATGAATTATGCATTTAGTCCTCATTGTTTACCTTTTTTTCTCAAGTTAGGGTCCCTATTGTTTTAAAAGATTGATTCAAAGTAGTCCTTAATGTTTGGAACAAATGCCTAATTTGGTCCCCATTGTTAAATATTTAATAGAAAGTAAATATAATGACCTAATTACCCTTGTAAAATAAAAGCTAAGTACCATAATGACCTAAGTACCATAATGACCTAATTACCCTTGTAAAATAAAGCTAATTACTAAATTATCCATTTGACCTAACCCCCGTTGTGCATCACTCTGCACTTCCTACCCCTCCTTCACCACCTACGCTACCTCACGTACTAGACCTAAGCCCTTAATCCCATTATCTCCCCAAAAACCCACCCCATCTCATCAAATTCCCTCCCAACACCCACCTCTTCCTATTACCAACCCCCACCCCTATTCCCGATGCCACCTCCCAATCCCCCATTCTCAAACGCCATACCCAGCTCTCCCATTCCCTACACCCTAGATCAAGTGTTCTGTATCCCGTGGATGGTTATATTATGGATTAGATGTTTCAAAGATAAGATACAATCAAGATGGTACAGGTCAAAGGACTTTATTGATTGTGAGCATTACATGGAGAGGCATTTTGTTCATTTTATTTAGTAGGTTGAAGACAAAAATTGTACGTAATATGACAAGCTTCTAGGTAGGTAATATAGTGGTTTTGATATCATAGAAGAGTAATGTGCACTTATAGTCAACCACATAGAGGTAAAATGCATTTTACCCTATTGTAGATGGGGTAATTTTTCTCACAAATCTCACAAATGGTCCCCATTGTTTATAATTTTTCTCACTTTCGTCCCTATTGTCTGAAAAGTAACACAGTTGGTCACCATTGTTAATAAAAGTATCTTTATTAGTCTCTATTGTTTACAAATATATTTTTATTAATCCCTGTTGTTAAAATTCTGTCTAAAATTAATAGCAAAGTGTCCTGTGCGGGTCGCATGGCAAACTTTTGAGGGCCAAAATAGTAAATTTGACAAATGAAATTATCACATTAAAAGTAAAAAAGAATAAAATAAAAGGTTCAAAGACGAATCACTCATTAGTTCAAGCGGATAAGAAACAAATGAATCACTATTTACATAAACATCGGTCTTGCACTCAATTATCACATTAGAAGCGCGTAAATCGCATACGTCTGTGACCTTCACACACCTTTCTCACATGAAGCGGAACCATCAATACGCTGTAAAGTTCTGCCCTTTACATGATAGTATTAAATGAACCACTATCGACGTTGTACGTAAATCAATGAAGAAACTGAATGTAAGCCAAGTAAGAGATGGCCAGATAGGACCATGCAAAAGAGGCAGATGAGCCATTGCTTCTGCTCGTGCGACCATTGTTTGGTAGCCCACGACCATTACTTCCTCCGCCAACCACATTGCTACCACTGTTCTTCCCCCCGGTCTCTCCACCTCCACCATTCTTGCCTCCGCTCCCACCACTGCTACCACCACTGGCACCACCTTTTGCACCGCCTCCACTACCGCCTGCCCCACCTTTACTTCCACCACCGGTCCCACCTCCACCTCCACCTCCACCTCCACTACTTGTAGCAACTGCTAGAGTTAGCAGTAGACAAATTACGGTAAGAACAACCATAGCTTTCATGAACTTTTGCATTTTTCCAACCAAGTTTTCCGCAAATGGAATGTGCAGAGCTCGAAGAATCATATTTCTAGTTTATATATTTAGATGCGTCGAACGGGTCAAAAATTAAAAGTCAACGCGTGTTCGAGTAGTACACGACAGAAACTCATAAGGTGATATCTACACGTAATATTAGAGAAAATTCAGAAATTAAAGGGCTCTTGTTTAGATCTTTTAATTGGTAAATGGTAATCCTTGATTGGAGTTTTTCATGGTTTATAAGTTGCTGCAAGTTTATATTAATCATAATCATGTATGAACATGGCAGCGCATATATAACTGGATTTGGATCCTTAAGATGATAATTAAACGATTTGAATTATTAACTGTGGAGATTAACTTAATAATAATCTTATTACATTATTAATTAGAGAAACCTAATCCCATATAACGTGAGGAAAAGGTGAAAAAAAATACAACCTGGCCTTTGATCTAGTAGTATATATTTATCGTTATAAGTGTGAGAGGTTACGAGATTAATTCACGTAATTAATATTTAATATATATTGTATGATTTAAACATTTCTTAAATAAAAAAGAGGAAAGAAATGAAGCAATTGATTGCCAGGAGTCCGTAGACTTTGTTTTCTGAAAATGTTGCAGTCTACTATTACAATCATGTTAGCTGGAGTCCAAATTTGGCTTGAAAATGGGACTTCACTTTTTGGGGTTTTTATTTTTAAGTATGATCTCCTCGTGATGGATTTTCAGCAGGTTTTTAGACTTAAAAAATTCGATGTCAACTTGGGGACACTTGCACAAACATGGAATGCGTAATGGGATACGGTCGTCTCTTGACCTAGCAATCGTCATTTGGTTTGTCAAACTTTCAGTTTCTTTGCCAAAACCAACCTTTCCAATCAAGGAATATTTATATTCAATTTATGTTACCAGTGTCGGTTCTAAGGATTGGAAAAAGTTCAATAACAATAGGGTTAATAAAAATCTTTGTAATTGTTAGAATTTTTGTGACATATTAATCTAAATGTTTTGGAGGTTTTTTTTTCTCTTTTTTGAAAATTTTACATGTAAATAGTGAAATGAAATATTTACTTGCTGATACAAAAAAAAAAAACTATAGCTAGAGATAAGATTTGGCGAAACAGCTGATCATGTAGTCCACCCATCGCATAATTTAGATCACTTTTGAACATATCAACTTATTAAAAAATATAATAGGGTATAATATTTCTACAGTTGATTTCGATCGTTAACAGATTTAAGAATGATAAGTTAGAAATGTCAAAATTTTGAAAATTTAATATTAAGGGACAACTTGGGAAAACAACACAAGTATGATTCTTTTAATGAGATACCCGTAGTAATATCTTTATATAGGTGGGAGATTGTAAATTTGAGTGATTTATAAGTAAATGTTGTGAATATAAGGAATACTTTGAGTTAAATCATTTTGAGCCAGTAAAAAAGAGAGTTTAAGTATTTTTTTTGTGTATACAACACCAGTCTCGCATGTGGGTCTGAAATTCTGGGCTTGGGACATGATAAAATGGTACCAGAGCTAAGTTACTAGCTGATGCAGGAACTAAGTGCTATGGGGACAAAGTGCTATACTAAGAAAGTAATGTGAGCCACCACTTGAACCCGTAAAAGTCACCTCTAGAATCCTGTATTGACTAGTTGGTCCTAAGTAGGTGTGCCCCTGACGAGGATGCACTACCTCATTTTTTAGCTCTTACAACATTTGAAAATCGTTGCAGAAGAACTAAAAATCATTGCAAATGACATTAGGCAACAGTTTTCTTACGGTTGAATCCGCTTTTGTTGTCTAATCCTTACTGCAATGGTTTTTTGTAAATAAATAGCAACGGTCAAAAAACCTTTGCAACTGATTCTTTTTGCAACAGTTTTTTTTTAAGACTACATGATACGTATTTTCTTATTTGCAATAGTTTTCAAGAGTATAAGCAATGGTTATCTCACAGTTGCAAGTTTGACATTCTTAAAAATATATATATATGAGAGATTCTCTTTCTTTTTTCTTTATTGAGTTGCACTTAGATAAATTTTTCTACATAGGTAGTAATAAGACTTGAACCCAGGACCTTTATGATAATGAACTCTATAACTAAGTCAAACTAACCATCTCATCTAACAGTTAAGTTGTTAGAGAAAAGCTTATTATATTCATTTATATCTCTAATAGTCAATACTTTTGTAATAAATTTTAGAAAGATAGATAGTCTTTTACAACTGCAATGCTCTTTTTTATAAACTTGTCCCGAATTTTTAACTAGTCGATAGTAGTTTAGAACTAAGAAATAATAAAAAATCTAAATTTTAACAAAAAAAAACAAATTGTAGAAATAAGGGGGTAAAAAATGAAACCTAATTAATCAATATTTTTTTATTTTTTTCGATTTGTTTCAAATAATTAGTTGTGATAGTTTTTCATTTTTAATAACTAAATTTCAAATTTCTTTACGAACAAAATATCTCAAGATGTCTCACCAAATAAATATAAAATAAGTAATAGTTTTCTTGTGTTGCATTTAACCCAACACTTTTACATACCATTGCCTAAAACCAAATACGACAAGCAACACTTAACAAAAAGGGTAGTATATCATAGATTTTGCAATTGTAAGACTCAATACTAATAAAACTGTTGTAAAATAATTTATTTTATAATTTGTAACTAACTCATAATTTTACAAACCATTGCAAAAACTGAATGAAATAAGCAACACTTCATAAAAAAAAAGCGTTGCATATTATAGATATTACAATAGTCTGATGCAAAGCATTGTAAAAGGCTATAGATATTGTAATAGTTAATTAAAATTATTGCAAGAGGTTATAGATATTGCAACAGTAAATTAAAACCGTTGCAAAAGGTTATAGATATTACAACAGTTAATTAAAATTATTGCAAAAGATTTTATTTTTAGATAACAGCTATAAAACTATTGCAAAATGACATTTCTAGCAACGATTTTCTTACATGTTCAATTTAAGGGTTTCAAGAAGTCAAAAATGTTGTAATGACGTCAAGTCCTTAATAGTGAATTTCTGTAGTTTATAAGTGAGAGTTGTGGGTATAAAGAATAACTTGGGTTAACCATTTTGAACCAATAGAACAGATTTTCCAAATAATTATTATTTTTGTCTACAACACTAGTCTCGCCTACGGGCCAGTCTTTTTTTTTGTCAATAAAAGAAAGATTATTAAAAAGGATCATCATCCAATCCTAGTATTTGGGATGTCATTACAGAGAATAGGGATGACAATAGATACCCTCTTTATCCGAAACTGACGAATAATCACCCAATAATAAAAATTGATAGAAAATCCATTAGGGTTTGGATTTTATAAAGAGAAGCTGATGAGTAAACTAATAGGTTTTGATTTTTGACGTTAAAAAATACGAAATCCGAAACTCAATTATTAATTTAATAAAAAAATCTAACATATGTATATATATATATATATATATATATATATATATATATAAATATATATATATATATATATATATATAAATATATATATACACTTAAAGAATAAAAGATTAACTAAAATTGGTAATTAAAATGATAAAAATTTGAACTAAACTCAATTAAAAAAATTAAACTAATCTCAATTAAAAAAGATGGACTAAGCCTATTAGACTAATACTTATACTCTTAAGAATTGTCACTTTACTTTCTAAAATGGAAGAAGAAATGTTTATTGCTCGACGCTTGGGAATGAATTTCTTTTTGCACAACTTTTTGATTTTGATTTTTGCTCATAAAATTATTATATAATTTATTTCAAATTTTATCATTGGCTTGGATTCTTTTATTTTTGGTTTATTTACATTTAAACTCATTTTTCTTACATTTTTTTAGGTTTTTTTTTATTTAAACTGATTGTTTTTATTTAAACGGTTACAGTTACGGTTAACTATAGTTTTTTGAATCCTTAATGGTTAAAGTTATGGTTACTGGTTTTAAAAACTATTAGGTTTTGGTTACGGTTATGATTATTGGCTTGTTAAACGGTTTTGTTATTTTTCACATTTATCCGAATCGTTGCCATTCCTAACAGAGAATGACCCTTAGGTGAGGTGGCAGGTTGGATAACTAGTCAGTTTCTAGATCACCAAGTCTAGTGTATTTGCCAAGCCAGTTGGATGCCTGGTTAATTGTCTTTCGAATGTGCAAATATTTACAGAAATGAGGTAGATGGAATAAATGCTTCACTTCAACAAGAATGCTATTGACTTTCCAATTGGTTTGATGAAGGGAGTTGACCATAGCAATGACTTTACAGTAGTCTAACTCGATGGAAGAGCATTGGAGGTTTAAAGCCAATGTGAGCTGTAATTTTGGTGGTCAAAAAGGAGGAAAAAAAATGGACAAAGAAATGAAAGAAAGAGAAAAAGAAAAAGAAATGTGATGTTGAAGTTTGTGGAAAAAAATTAAGAGAACAAATGGCAGAACAAAAATGAATGTGTGTTGCAGATATCAGGCACATGCAAAAGAGGAAAAGGTTGAACAGCACATCCAAAAATGCACCGCTCGATGAGCGACCACCCCATCGGTGGAGTTATAGGCTATATATTATCTTATTGAATTTGATCAGAGTAACCTTCCCATCGGAGGCTCGAGTCAGAATATTCTTAGGAATCCCATAAGGAATGGTGTATACACTCGACTCAAGATAAGTAGTATTCTCCCTACAGAGTAAGGGCTATCGGGTCTTGAGAAGCCAAATATATAAGCGATAGGGTTGTCACTAAAGCACTAATCATAGTTTAAAGAGTTATTTATGTTGTGCATATGCATTCATGAGTCCTTTTGTTATACTACTCATGCATGTTATTCATATATATGTGTCTTACATAATTTGCTCATACTTAATTATGTTTCATGAATATCTCGATAATATGACAGGCTCTTTCAATCCTTTGTCGGCTATTCTCTCGAATGATAAGCTGACAGCCCAAATTTTAGTGATTGGAAGAGAAAGCTAGACATAGTACTCACCGTAGATGGGTACAAGTATGTCTTGACTCAGTTTTGCTGTCAACTGCGAGATGATTCTATTGATGCCGAAAAGGAGGCCTATGATACGTGGCAAAGGGCTGATGGCATAACCAAGTGCTACATGCTAGCCTCAATGTCTGATGTGTTGTTAAAATAAAAATAGGCTTGCTCACAATAAGGGAGATTATGACAACCAAGATGGCAAAGGGATCGTCCATGTTCTCAAGATAATGGATAAATTTAACCTCGTAGAAGTCTTGGGGGCCCAAATTTACAATGCCAGTAAGGTGGACATGATTCTCGAGACACTGCCTGAATCTTTTTCCCAATTCAATCTCAACTACAACATGAGCAAGATGGATATAGGGCTTACAAAGCTGTTGAATGAGCTTCAGGCAGCTGAGGCAATCATGCGGCCAAGAGGCCAAGCCCATATGGCCCAAGCATCCTCTTTTGGACAAAACCCAAAAGGGAAGAAGTTCAAGAAGAATGGGAAGCGAGGAAATGATAAAGGAAAATACCAAGGTAGTAGTGGGCAGAAGAAGAAGAGGGCTGCAGGTGATAAGCCTAGAGGCAAATGCTTTGATTATGGCCAGAAAGGTCATTGGAAGAAGGACTACCCAAAGTACCTAGCCAAGAAAAATAAAGGTACGGATTTTACTTTTGTCGTTGAAACTAGTTTGTGGTTGATTCTACAGAATCATGGATTGTAGATTCTAGAACCACTAACTATGTCTGCAATTCCATGCTAGCATTTTAGTAAATGAAAAAACTAAGTAAAGGAAGATTCGCTCTGAAAGTTGGCATTGGATCAATGATTTGGGCTACTGCTATTGGAATAGTCATTTTACATTTTAGTGATAGGTTTTAGAATTAGACAATGTTAATCATGCTCCAGACATGAAAGTTTTTTTATTTCAAAATTAGTTAATAGAGGATTTTATGTTACTTTCGTTCTGTTTTTGCTATCAATAGAAAACATATTAAGTCTGGAAGTATGCATGATATAATTTATTCTATCTCGATCCAACTATTTCCAACGTGCATAATGTAGAAACTGAATGCTCTAATTCACTTAAAGGGAATATTTCATCCACCAATGACATATACTTGTGGTACCTACGTTTGGGTCGTATAAACCTGAACAGATTTAGAGGTTGGTTAAGGATGGGCTCTTGGGCTCATTAGATCTCGAAGCATAGGCTTAATGTGAATCTTGCCTAAAAGAAAAGATGACCGAAATGCCATATTCTTCCATGAGGTGTAGGGTAAGAGGAGTGTTAGAATTAGTGTAGACTGATATGTACGGTAGACCTATGATCACACCAGAGCGTGAAGGTTTTGGTACCTCTCGAGTAAGTTCAAAGATTATCTTACACAACAGAGAATTGTGTTTCAGTTGACTACACCTGGCACTTCTCAGTAGAATAGTGTATCTAAAAGACAAAATCGGACTCTACTAGATATGGTATGATTCATATGAGCCACGCGACTCAACTGAAATCATTTTGGGGGTATGCCTTAGAGATGACAACATTCATCTCGTATCTAATGCCTTTAAAGTCAGTACCTAAGACACCTTATGAGTTGTGGACGGGCTACAAGCCTAGTTTAAGGCACGTCCATATTTAGTGGTGTCCAGCTTATGTACTAAATAGCTCGTATCCAAGCTAGATCCAAGGTCTGAGATATGTCATTTCATAGAACATCCTAAGGGAACAAGAGGTAGAATTTTCTAACATCCTAAGGAGCAAAAAGTGCTAAAAAGTACTCATACTACATACTTGGAGGATGATAGTATAATCCATCAAGAGGTAGATTCATAAACTATGCTAGAAGAAGTTTCTACATAAACTTCTATTATACCTATACCTATAACTGAAGCAGCAAATGAACAACAAATTCCTTTAAGTACCCCGGATCCTTGTTATAGTGGGAGAACACCGAGACAACCAAATCAATACTATAGAGAGTCTTTCAAAATGATCTCTGATCAGGTTGACGATCCCACTAGCTGCGATGAAGCACTAACATGCATAGATGCGGATCATTGGCATAAGGCATTGGAATCTGAGTTGGAGTCTATGTATTCCAATAAAGTCTGAGATCTTATAGTTGCACCTAAAGGAGTAAAACCCATAAGGTCCAAATAGGTCTACAATAGAAAGAGAGGAGTGGACAAGAAAGTAGAAACCTTCAAAGCTAGGCTAGTGGCAAAGGGATACACTTAGAAAGAAGGTATCCACTATGAGCAGAATTTTTCATCAATAGTCATGCTAAAGTCCATAAGGATTCTCTTGGTCATCGCTTGTCACTATGACTACGAGATATGGTAGGTAGACATCAAGGTTATATTCTTTAACAAGAATCTTGACGAATTCATCTACATGATGCAACCAAATGAATCCGTTGTGAAAGGCCAAAATCATATGGTCTGTAAGCTTAAGAGGTCCATTTATGGACTTGAGCAAGCATCTAGGGCATGGAACATTCAATGAAGCGATCAAAGACTTTGGTTTTTTGCAGAACATTGACGAACCATATGTGTACAAGAAAAAAGGATAGTTATGTTGGTGCATTACTTGTCCTTTATGTGGATGACATCCTGTTAATTGGGGACGATAGAAGGGATGTTGACATCCATAAAGGTTTGGTTGTTTTCTCAATTTCAAATGAAGGACTTGGGAGAAGCTAGCTATGTTCTAAGGATTAAACTCTTGCGAAATCTCAAGAACAAGGTATTGACATTATCCCAAGCTACAAATGTTGAGAAGATATTGGATAAGTTTAACACGCAAGACTCCAAGAAGGGATTGTTTCCCTCTAAACACGTAGTTCGACTTTCTCGAAATCAGTGCCCTAAAACTCCTGATGAGGTAACGAGCATGAGACAGATTCCATATGTGTCAGCTATTGGCAGTCTCAAATATGCCATGTTATGTACTAAACCAGATATCTACTTTGTAACATAGTTAGCTAATATTAATTGAATCTAGGACAAACTTACTGGATAGTGGTCAAACATATATTCAAGTATCTTTGGAGAACGAAAGGTTATATGTTAGTCTACTAGGCTTAGTATATAGCATAAATAATCACTAAATAAAAATTCGAGAAATCATAGAACGACAAACACATTGAGAGAAAGTATTAGTTAATCCAAGAATGCATCCAAAGTGGAAACATAGTGGTAGATTAAATTGCCTCTACAAATAACTTAGCAGATCCTTTTACTAGGACTCTTGTGGAGATGGTCTTTTCTGTACATGTTGAGTCCATTTGAGTTAAGTTGTCAAATAGCTATTGCTAGCATAACCTAGTGCTCTTTCATGTAAGTAGAAGTTTGTTGGGATTAGGGTATGCCCAAAAGATCACTAGCACATTGTCAATAATATATCTGGATATTTGCAATGAATAATTAATGTAATCTTACTTTTATGAGCATGTTTATCTCTTGTGTGGCTGACTTTTACAAATATATATGTGTAAGGTCCTTATTTCGAGTGTTAACTTGGATACGTGGTGGTTACGTACAAATTTCTAAGTCATGGTTACTTGTTAAAGCAGAATTGTTTTATCCATAACTAAGTAGTAGAGCTGAACACTTTACTATGGTATAAGTTATTGTGAATAAGTTCCCTTTACAGTAGGGTGGTCTATCTTGATCATGGATAAGGTTCCAGACTTACTTCACTTTTACATATGTCTGCATTGGACAGGCCACCGCAGATGTGAAGTCTAAATAAATACTATCAAATAAAGAAATCACATATACCTACAAGCTTCTAAGTGGGCCAGTGCTTTCAATCTTGAGCATATGTGGATGAATTCTTGCACTTTGATTCACTATAGATAAGATCTTGTATGGATCAATAACTCTGTGATTTGGGTCTGTGGACTTGGTTAGAAAGGACATGCATATGCAATAAGGAATCTATACAATAATCACTCCCTTAAAATTATCCAAGTTGATCATCCTGAATCTGTGCACAATAATACATGATGTATTGGTTGTTACACTTATGGGTCACTCCCGTGGTCAAATGGATAACTTTCGGAGGATGATTAGATTACAGGTGAAAGGTTCTAAGGAGAAATATGTAGTCAAAGAGTTGATAGCACAAGTGGAAAACCTGTTTTGGCTATGAGTGAGTATAGAAGGGCAATATGGTCATTATTACTTGGTCTAAAGACTGAGTGTCATACTTTGTATGACATGTTCCTGTTCATACAGTAATTACCATGTAATGCAGTCATAGTCTTTTAGTGGAATAGGCTAAGGGTAAAATGGCAAAATATTGCTAGGAGACTAGCAAGGGTATTTTGGTCATTTCTAGTGGAAGAATAATTATGTCTTTGGCCCCCCTTCTAGCATTTTACCTTATAAGTGTCATTACTAAACCAAGGAATTGCTAAATTGAGAGAGGATGAAATTCATTGACAACTAGAAGTCATAAATAGACTTTCCATTCTTGGAATAAGTTTTTATTTTGATAGGTGGCTAATTTTTGGATTAAATAAATAATTAATTAATTGGATAGAGCATAAGGGTTAAGTCAGGACCCTGGCACGTATTCCTAGGCTTAGACGCAGGGTCTTAGGCATTTCTCCTAGGCCTTGGACACTTGGAGTAGTGTGAACGCAAGGTATAAAAATTTTTCCATTATCAATTTAGAATTAGGATAATTCAAATATCCTAGACTCTTTATGACTTGGAATTAGTTTTACACGGATCTACCTTGCATGGGTTTTTGCCTGTATAATGGCTCTTACCCCAAGCTCTACAATTGTATCATCTTCTTTAAGATATCTCTCTTTCTACTTGAGTAAGCCTCTCTCTTTGAGGAAACTCAAATCAATTTTCTTTTAGTTTAGTTTTGCAAGATCGAGTCCCACAACTTGATCAACACTTTAGCTAGGATTTGGTATAGAGGGGAAGATCAAAGTAAAGGAACAAAATCTTGAAGTAGGCATGTAGAGCATTCTTGAAAGGTGAAGTTTTTCGTTTCGCAATTAAAAGGTATTTTGGAAAACTTTATTTACTTTTAGAATTAAACTATGAAATGTTTAGATGTTCAAATAGCTATTTCATGCTTTATTCGTTTTCAAGATTCATACATGAATGTTTCCGCCTTATTCTTGAATAAAATAGAATTTGATTCATACGATATAACATTTCCCTTTAGAGAGATGGATGACAATGCTATTGCCAATAGAGATGTAGTATTGGAAAAGTGTCAAACCAGAGTCAACAAAGAAATTTAAGATGTGCTGACTAAAGTCAAGCCACTTCATGAGAAGATCTTTTTATAGTGTAGACTTTATGCTCTTTGAATGAGTAGTTCCGAGTCGGTATGACATATGCTATTTTACCAACTCATTGTGTTTTGCAGAAGTAAGTATGGATACTTTGCATGATGGAGGCTCAATCACTAAACCACCGCTATTGGATGGTACAAATTATTCATATTAGAAAGCTAGAATAAGGGCATTCATCAAGTAGATTGATGAGAAGGCTTGGAGAGTAGTTTTGACATGTTGGACAACTCCCACCACTACGGATACTCAGGGCAATATTGCAAGAAAACCTGAAACAGAATGGACCAAAGAGGAAGATCAATTGGCAAACTAGAACTCCAAGGCGCTGAATGCAATCTTTAATGCTGTTGATTTAAACTAGTTCAAGCTTATCTCAACACGTGAATCTGCTAAGGAAGCTTTGGAGATACTGCAAACAGCATATGAAGGTGCAATGTCAGTCAGAAGATCTAAATTACAGATGTTTGCCACCAGATTTGAAGTGCTGAGGATGCATGAGGATGAAACGATTGCTGATTTTAATGCCAACCTATGTGACATTGCTAATAAATCTTGCTTTGGAAGAAAAGTATTCTGACTCTAAGCTGGTAAGGAAAACTTTGCACTCTCTCCCAAACAGATTTAGAATCAAGGTGGCTACCATAGAAGAATCAAAGAATGTTGATAAAATCAAGATTGATGAATTGATGGGGTCATTTTAAACCTTTGAGATGAAGTTTAAACAGAAGAAGAAAGAGAAATGGATTGCTCTACGAGCTGAAGTTGAAAGAAAAGGGACACAACTCTTTAGAGGATGAGGACACGGAAATTTCTGAGTCTTTAGCCTTTCTTAAAAAACCAACAAATTTTTTAAAAAATGGGACAAACGAAGAAAGGGCTTTAGACAATCAAATATTGAAAAGAAGCCTTTTGTTTCAATATTGCCTGACTCATTTAAGAAACAAAATTTTAACCTAACTGATGAAAAGAAAAAAGATAAAGGTATTCAATGCCGAGAATGTGAGATATTTGTTCACATTCAATCTGAATGTGCAAACACCTTGAAGAAAAAGAAAAGGGCTATGAATGTTAACTGGAGTGATGAGGAGTCAGAAAAATGCACGGAAAGTGATAAAGAGCACATCAATAACTTTGTCACTTTCAATGTTACAACAATCCATCAAAAGAAGAGATTAAACGAAGAAGAATGTGGTACAAGTGTTGTAACACTGAGTGAAATAGAGGATGAATCAAGTGAAACCGACTGTGCTGCATCATAAAGTGATGGTGGCTTGGATAGGGAAAAAGTCATGAAAATGTACAAAGATATGTACGAAAAATTGGTGATTGTGTGCAAGAAAAACCAAGGATTGGAGTTGAGGATCATAGAAGTGGAGAAACAAAAATCAGAACTGGAATGACAAAAGACTGTAGGAAGTTCAGATGCTGCAATATGAATTGAAACAGATGCAGCGTAATGTGAAAATGATAAATTTTGGGACTCAAAAGCTTGATCATATGTTGTCCATTCAGAAATCAAGCAGTGATCATGTAGGACTTGGTTTTTATGGAGGCAAATCATCTGGAAAGATGATATTTGTCAAAAGCACAAATGAACCTATACAGGACCACAATGTCGCGACATTACAGAAGGTCAGAGAGAAATTCTCAACTACTGATGTTGCAACAATTCAGAAAAAAAACAAAGGAAAAAGAAGAACAGGCTTGTTCCCATCTGCCATTTCTACTACACACTTGGACACATCAGACCTCGGTGTTTCAAGTATCACAATATGTTGAAAAAAAGTAAATTTCTTAATCCATTGATTCGACAAAAGAGATCGTCTCAAATATGGTTACAACATAAGATGAGACAACTTTGGATGAAGAAATCTGATTTAACCTGTTTTGTTGCATATACATCTACACAAACTTGTACTGCTAACTCATGGTATTTTGATAATAGATGTTCTAGACACATGACAGGTATGCGTGAAGTTTTAAGCATCTATAAAAGATGCAATGAAGGGCAAGTTGCATTTGGAGATGGTGTTAAAGGGCAAGTTCTAGAAACAAGAACACTTGAAATTGAAGGATTTCCAAGGCTCAAGAAGGTGCAGTACGAGGTGTTTTGAAGCTAATGAGCAAGCAGACTGGTGTTTGTGGATCTTGTCAAATGGGAAAACAGGTAAGAGCATCACATAAGGTGTTGTAACATGTCTCAACCAACAAAATTTTGGAGCTTTTGCACATGGACCTTATGGGACCAATACAAACTGAAAGCATCGAAGGGAAAAAATATGCTTTTGTTTGTGTGGATGATTTTTCTAGATACACTTTTGTAGATTTCCTTTGAGAAAAATCTGACACATTTGATGTTTTTAAGAAACCGTGCTTAAGGCTGAAAACAGAAAAATGTTGCAAAATCTAGAGGATTGTCAGAATAAAGAATGACCATGGTAAAGAATTTGAAAATCATTCTTTTGCTGAGTTTTGTAATGAACATGGTATAACTCATGAATTTTCTGTACCAAAAACCCCACAACAAAATGGTGTGGTTGAGAGAAAGAATAGGGCAATTTAGGAAATGGCTCGTGTGATGTTGAATGATAAAAACCTTCCCCACAGGTTTTTGGCAGAAGCAGTCAACACTACATGTTACACCATTAATCGGGTGTTTCTTTGACCAGGTACTTCCAAAACGCCTTATGAGATCTGGAAAGGTAAGAAACCCTCGTTGGCTTATTTTAATGTCATTGGGAGTACATGTTACATTTTGATTAATAGAGAACAAAGAGATAAGTTTGATGCTAAAAGTGACAAAGGAATCTTCCTCGAGTATGCCACAAATAGTCGTGCTTTTAGAGTTTTTAACTTGACCAATAGAACTATGATGGAATCTGCTAATGTTGTAATTGATGAGTTTAAGAATGTTGCAGAAGAATCAATGGAAGAAGGAAGCCCTAGTAAGATGAATACTAAGGTTGCAAATGGTGTTGCAACACCAGAAGAAGAACATACGAAAAAACATGTTATGGCAGATGTAGTTGCAACACCAGAAAAAGAAACTAAATAGAAAGATAATGAAGCATGCAATGTTCCAACATGCGGTGGAACAACGAAAGCTACTACTGAAGGAGTACAAACGGAAATTCCTCAAGTTCACATAAATCATATTGCAGAGGATGTGATTGGATCAATACATGATGGAATTCGGACAAGTGGTAAACCCAAGTTGAACTATAGGGACATGGTAAGGTATGTTTGCTACACTTCTCCTATAGAACCCAAGAATGTGAAAGAAGCCTTGGGGGATGAATTTTGGGTAAATGCAATGCATGAGGAATTAAATCAGTTTGTGAAAAATGATGTCTAGATCTTTGTTCCTAGGCCTGAAGATGTTAACATCATTGGGACTAAGTGGATTTTTAAAAACAAAACTAATTAGAATGGTAACATAACAAGAAACAAGCTAGGCTTGTAGCTCAAGGGTACACACAAGTAGAAGGTGTGGACTTTGATGAGACGTTTGCTCCAGTTGCTAGGCTTGAGTCCATTAGATTACTGCTATCCATTGCATGTGTGTTAAAGCTAAAATTGTTTTAAATGGACGTAAAAAAATGCATTCTTAAATGGTATCTTAAATCGAGCTTGGTATGACAGGTTGACTAAATTCCTAATTGATAAGGGCTACACGAGAGGGGGAGTAGACAAAACATTATTTGTCAAAAGGTTTGGTACAAGTATTCTTATTGCACAAATCTATATTGATGACATAGTTTTTGGTGCAATATCTGGAAGTAAAGTTGATGAGTTTGTGAAACACATGAAGCATGAGTTTGAAATGAGCATGGTTGGTGAACTTATTTTCTAGGTTTGTAGGTTAAGCAAAGTGAGGATGGAATATTCATATCTCAAGAGAAGTACACTAGGAACCTAGTCAAAAGATTTGGTTTAGAATTATCAAAGTCTTCAAGAACTCCCATAAGTGTGACCACCAAGTTGAAGAAAAGTGAAAATGAGAAATCAGTTAATCTGAGCTTATACAGGAGCATGATAGGTAGCTTGTTGTATCTTCCAGCAAGTAGACCCGACTTATGTTTTAGTGTTGGAGTATATGCTAGATATCAAGCAGATCCTAAAGCATCCCACTTAGCTGCAGTAAAAAGAATAATCAAATAAGTGTGTGGAATAGTAGATTTTGAAATCTGATTTACTAATGACACTAACACAAGTCTTGTTGGCTTTCGTGATGCTGATTGGGCAGGTAAAGCGGATGATAGAAAAAGTACAACTGGTGGATACGTTTACATCAGGAATAATAGGGTGTCTTGGTACAGCAAGAAGTAGAGTTCAATCTTCTTATCAACAGCAGAAGCTGAATATATAGCTGTTGGAAGCTATTGTGCATAACTTCTATGGATGAAACAAATGCTAGATGACTATGGAATTGAACAACTGGTTTTGACAATCTATTGTGATAACATGAGTCCCATAAACATATCCAAAAATCCTGTTCAACACTTTCGCACTAAACACGTTGACATAAGACACCACTTTATTCGTGAGCTTGTTGAAACCGGAATCATTGTTTTAGATAATATTGCAACAAAAAAATGGTAGGTAGATATCTTCACCAAAGCTTTATACCATTTGAGATTTGAAACCCTGAGAAAAACTTTAGGAATTTGTAGTTTATAATGTTGCATCATGGACAGCAACAGGGTTATGAAAGGAGCTTGAGAAAGTTGAAAGCTTAATATTTAATTCAACTGGTGATTTATTTAGTGAACTATAACCCTCAAACATACTGAATTCTAATTTGATGGAGAAAGCTAATCTTGAAAATTTGCAAGTACAGGAGCATGAACTATCTGATGACTAGGGATAAAGAGAGAAGTCTCTCTAAATCCATTCTTGCATTCTATTCATCCTCAAGGTCAGAAAGAAAATATGCAGGAAATAACGATTTTCTCAAGCACTGGAAAGAGCTACCTGATCCAAAATAAAAGGTATTAGTGTGAAAGTTGCCAATTGCAACATGAGTTCACACATCAAAGGAAAAAAATGAAAAAATATTGTGATTTCCTATGGGATGAATAGACGATCAGGTATGTTTGAGCTGATAGGAATGGTTTCTACACCTTGCAGGTTCGATGATGAAAGTAATCTTTTTCAGAATTCAACCTCACACGCACACATGGTTCATTGATTAAATCCCTGAATTAATTAAGTATTAATGAGTACACTCTCTTGAGTAACTTCATCACTTCTAAGTTTTTCTTTTTGGATAACAGTAGATATCTCATGTCAATATGTTACAACACCATTGTGCAACAGGGGTCTGAGAGGAAAATTGCTTTTGAGGGGGAAAATCTTGAAAATCTATTATTGGCAGTTGTTTCAATTTTGCAGTTGTGCTTTTCCCAAGATCGTGGGATTGGAAGTTTTTTGCTAAAGTTGGAGATTTTGTTGTAACATCACTTCTAAGTTTTTCTTTTTGGATAACAGTGGATATCTCATGTCGATATGTTACAACACCATTGTACAACAGGGGTCTGAGAGGAAAATTGCTTTTGAGTGAGAATATCTTAAAAATCTATTATTGGCAGTTGCTTCAATTTTACAGTTGTGCATTTTCCAAGATTGTGGGATTGGAAGTTTCCTTTTGTTGCCCACGGATTTCAATTAGGGCATGATCTCATCATAATCTTGTCTTTCCGTCTTACGCTTTCCTCTTCATCTGTTACTCATTCTCTTTCTCTCTCACCTTCCCTATCGTTTTCAATTATCGATTAAGCTTTTCTGCGAATCAAACATGGTGAGCACAAGATCAAGAGGCAGGAGATGGGGTCAATCACAGCCAGAAGTACTAGTCGGTGCCTCCAATCAACCTATTCTTATCGATGAACCGTCACCCTCTACAGAGGTGGCAACCCAGGTAAGTGATGTTCCAACATCACCCAACAGTGCCAGTTCAGATAGGTCTCCTCTTCAATGGCCAGAAAGGACAAGGGCTGGAGATCCACCAATTGATCCAGAGTGGGCTCCAAGAAGGTTAGACTTGGTTATCGTCACTAGCACCTCTCATTGTCCTGTAG
Organism: Ehretia macrophylla; assembly: GCA_037974665.1. Classification (NCBI taxonomy): domain Eukaryota; kingdom Viridiplantae; phylum Streptophyta; class Magnoliopsida; order Boraginales; family Ehretiaceae; genus Ehretia; species Ehretia macrophylla. The sequence continues at coordinate 29,349,054 of CM075769.1, forward strand.
AATCCACACAGTCCTCCAACTCTGAGGCAATACCAGAGATCAATATTACAATACCGACAACAACCTCATCTACAGTTGCTGTAACTGACCCTCCAAAAGAGTCAACTAAGGCGGCTGCAACACCAGTGCAACATCTGTACTAAGACCCAGTCCTGTCGCAAAGAAGGAAGGAAAGGTAAAGCTCATTGGCAATTACAAACACAAAGCGACAATCTCTCCTACACCATCACAGCCCAAAAAATGTCCATGTCTTGGGTATAATCCTCCTTCTGTTTTCTCTAAGAAATTTTATTTTTCAGAGTCTCAAGACAACTTTAAAATTATTTCTCAACGAAAATTTGTCGTTGAAAAACCCCTACATCTGAAATCGTATCAAGCCACTGGACTAGTTGATTTGCTTAAGGACATGAAGCTGCTAGGCTCGTTTGCTAGAGTAAAACCATTTTCTAGTAATGTGGTTTATGAGTTTTATTCTAATCTGCACATGAATGTCAATGTTGAAACATCCAAATACTTCCATTAGATTTTTATGAGGAACCATGTGTTTGACTTCTCTCCCTCTGCCATCACTGACATCTCATTGAATACCATTGCTACGGAGCTAGTAGGTGAACCATGTGAATGGAAACCAGATGACAGATTGCCTGGTCCTAAGCTAACCACTAAGTATGCAGCTCTTCATAAAATGGCTATAGCAAACTGGTTCCCCACCAAACACTCTATAATACCCGAGCCCGGAATGTGAAATTTTCTTGTTTATTATTCTGAAAATTATATTCTCTTAAGTTCTTTGAAATCAAATTATTGCTTCTTTATTGTCGCAAGGTGCATTACATTTCGAGAGTGATAGCTAGAGAGTGTTTTCTAGTCCTCAGCAAATAGTGAAAACTAGTATTTAGTGTTTTAATTTTAGTGTTTTAGTGGTTGTTATCTAGAATTAAAATTGCATTAGTTATTCTAGCTTAAAAATGCATAAAATAGACCAATTTGACCAATTTTAAGTTAGTTGACCAAGGGGCTTGACCTTTGACCAAGCTTGTCATCTTTTAATAGTTTAAACATTGCAAAATGAAAAAAAACAAAGCTGAAAACAGGAAGGTGCAGGCCGAAACCAAGAGAGGAAAAAAAAACATTTCAACTTTCAAAACTTCCAATCTTCTCGTGAGCTTGTGCGGGGTTGTTATCGAGGCGTCCAGCATGGTTTTCCTAGCGACTAGGAGTGTCTAAGGTAAGGGAAGCACTTTTGGTGCGGTTATGGCGTTGGTTGGGTGTTTGGTTAGGGTAGTTGTAGTTCAAATGAGCAAAGGGAGAAATTGGGGCTTTGCGTGAATTCTAGGGTAAAGTAGTGTTTCGGGGTCTTTAGACGTGCCTTATGGTAACCTAGGAGGATTAGTGAAGCCGGTTTCCAAAACTCGTGGCTCGTTTGAAAGTAGTAGCGTTTAGAAAGTCGGGGTCGTTTTGTGATTTTGTTTGTTTTCTTGATATTATGCCTATAGAATGCTTAATGTTGCTTGATATGATTGTTAGAATTGATTCTGATTGAAATGTTTATCAAATGTTGCTATTGCATGCGAGAGTAACCTACTTTGTTATTCTCCCACGTATGGCTCTATTGCTTGATTGCTTGATTGTTGCATTGTATATTGTATTGCATTCATAGAGTCAGGGGTGGAGTGATGGGCCTCTTTGGGTAGTCTCGGGTTGCCAGTGTTGGTTGCTCTAGCTCCATGTCCTATTCCCTTTCTCACTTGGGTTGCCTCCCAGGGAGATTTGGGTCGTAGAATTGATGGATACTTCCGGGGTATTCCAAACTGAAGTTATAAGGTGGTTTGGGTCGGCGCGTCGTCATCGAATTCGTGATTGAAAGTTGCTCGTGGAAAGTGAATCGTATCCTTTGAATGAGTGTTTATAGTTTTAATGCTTGTCTTGCTTATTTGATGGCTTTGTTTGTATCTCTATATGGTACTTGAATGAATTGCTTGATTATTTGCATTGCATTCTCCTCTCACCTCCGTCCTTGAGACCAATTGCCCTCGCTAAGTAATAGTTTTGCTCATTCCTTTCTATACTATATTTTACAGGAGTAGTTGAAGCGGACCCTATTGAGGTAATTGAGGAGGAGGAGCAAGTGGAGGTGTTTCCTTGATACTTCTTTGCTTAGTTGGTGGTTGGTTGCCAGACTTTTGTGCGAGCCATGCTTGATGTGTTTAATGCTTGGTTGTCGCTTCATTTTGAGGCTTGTAGCCTTGTATGTAGTTCTATTTTGAGGCCTTTATGGTCTTATGTTGTAAAAGTTTAAAGATTGTAAAGTTGTAAAGTTATACTCATGTGACTAGAGAAGAATTGCATACTAATGGTTTAACTGTTTAGTGGCATAAATACTTGTGTAGTATGCATGACATTTTGGATTGCAAAGTTGGTTAATAAGAAGATGTATGTTTTAAAAGAAAGTTGACTTGTTTCAAATGTTTATTATGGAATTCGCTAGTATTATATTGAATGTAGGGTTTTCGGATTGTCCACGGTACAGGGGAGACTCCGTCCGTGTGTCGGGTCCGGGCTTGGCCTTTTCGGGGTCGGGTCGGGGCGTGACACACTCCACCACTTTGAGTATTGAGATAGGTAGGCTTCTATACTCCATTGGCACTGGTATAAATTTCATTATGGGTCAAGTCATCTTTGATCGTATTCTTGAAGAAGGAGCAAAGGAGTTTGCTAGTCAATATTTGCCCTACCCCTCTCTGATTTATGGTATACTCATGTCTCAATATCTTGTGCTCACAAGATTCCTTCTCATTTGTTCTTTTTGAAGAAATTTCTGCAGGGTTCCCACAAGATAGATATTCAGGGGGAGACACCCAATGTTGCAACAACGTTTCCCTCAAGAAGTGCCAGCACTTATACAAATCAATTTGCGGTGTTGCAACAATTGCAACAACTTTAGGATGCTGTTGAAGAGTTAAGAGAAGAACAGAGTAACGTCCAGGCTAATTAGGATCAAATACTTCAGACTTTGGCTCAAATTCTCAAGGGGCATGGAGCAGTTATGGAGCATTTGTTGGCATCTTCTTCAAAATCATGATGTTTTTTCCTTATGATAGATTGGGTTGCTGAACAATTTGTTTTACTGTTTTTATTATTTTGTTCTCTGTGACTTACAATTTCTGCTTCCACCCTTTGGCTCTGTTTGCTAAAAAGGGGGGAGAATTTGTTCTTTTTTGTTATTTTGGTTTATTGCTACTAACTGTTGCTATTGCTACTAATATTTTTGTGCTTGCTCTGTGTTGCTAGCAATTTTGTTAGGCTTGCTACTTCTAGTACTATTTGTGGTTCTTTGATATTTTACTATCTGTTGTAACAGGAACATTATCTTGGTACTTGCCCTATGCACTTGTGCAGTCTAAGGGTATCATGTGGCAATAACAGGGTTTTGCCAAAATAAAGCCAAAATAGGGAGATTGTCAAGGCATTAAAGATTGATTGGCAATTGATTTGATTGAAAACTAATTGGCTATGTTTTAACAAAATTGTTGTTATTACCATTTGTATTTTGCAGGAAAAATATTATGGTAACTTACCATAAAATAGGGAGCTATGTGATATTTAAGGAATTGCATTAATTGCCTATTCATAAGGAAATGAAGAATAAAAGGAAGATTAGAGTTTTATAAGAAGAGGCCTTTCTTGAAGCCCAAGCGATGATGGTCTATAGCAGTCAAATATATATACAAATGGAACAGGTTGCATGAGGGAGAGAGAGCTGAACAACAAAAAATATAAGGGAGTTCGGTCCAGTGTCCAATGTAAACTTGCAATACGATCTGTGTGTATGAGTTCTTGATTATCGCATCGTTGCAGCTATATGTATCATGTGTAGCTTATTTGTGCCTTTGAGTGATTAGATTATAATCTTCTTTACTTATTCTTTAGGAGAAGAAGGTATTGTTCTCGGGAGAGAACGTTGCAAGTCGAGAGGAGCTCGCCAAACTAGAATTTACTAAGGAGTTCTTAATCGAGACATCAAATGTCAAGAGGGAGTCTTACTTGTGTAAGTCCATTGATGATGTAACTTGATATTTCTTAATGAATTGGTTTGTAGGACCAGGGGTTGGTCCCATGGACGTAGACTGCACAATTGAACCACGTTAAATCTTGATGTTCTTAATTCTGTTAAAGCCTTACTTTATTTCGCTGCTTTATGCGTTCTCTGTTTATGTTGCAACACTAAGTGAACCGGTTATTCAGTTACTGAGATTGATTGAGTGCTTTAGTTAATGTTACAACATCGTTTATAACATTTTTCTTTTACGCGACAAAACTCCATTAATTAATCAAATTATTCATATTTACACTGCAATAACTCTAACAATCCTGATACGAGATTAGAGAAACTTGTTATAATCCTACTAAATTAGATTATTGTATTCTATTCTCATTAGACTTTTCTACTTGTCTTTTCAAATTGGTCTGAAAAAATATGAGTCACTTTTCAAAAAAGATACAATAAATATAATATATTTACTTTTAAGACAAAAAAAACTAAAATTGAATATTAATCAAATTTCAGAGGGAATTCTCCCTCCTATATTAAAAAAATAAAAGCAAAAAAAATATATATATATCTCGATAAATTAATAATTATCCATTTATTGTTAAATTGATATCTCGCTACATTAATAGAATTTAGTGGTCCCAACACTATTAATTTAAAGAGGTTATACTGTATATTATACGACTTAGGCCTCTTTTTTTTTAAAAAAAAAAGATTTTTCTACTATTTGACACAATCTGGTACCACCTCAATCTGTTTCCTAAATTCTTCTCAATCTCTTGCATTTTTGCTGTTTCTGATTTGAAAATTAAATGTCTGAGGTTCTGATCAGAAAAGAACGAAGTAAATAGTGGTGATCGGATTTGTCCTAGAATTTGTATCATTATGCTCAATCATTAAGATGAAATTTTCCCACTTATAAAATTTGACCATGAAGAAAACTTATGTTTTTCTTCTTAATGATACATTTGGATTTATTAACACATTACGAGAAGAATTAAGTGAAACAAACCTTTAGTAGTTTCAAATTCCAAGTTCTTTGATATCCCATGAAACTGGTCATTAACCGTTGAGAGAACTGAGTAGTCAGAAGTGGAAATAAATGCCAAGAAAACGAAAGGTTGGTCTCAAAGGAAATGTAACTCCAGGTTGCTTCGTTTCCACCATTATTGTATGGTGAGGACCACAATATTCTATATATCGACCTCCATAGTTACTCAACTTCATACATACATTGTTCTAAACATATAACATATCCATTGAAATACCATTACACAGAAACAGATATGGGCAGATGTGTTCCCTCAAAAGAAAGGTAGAATCAGTCCAAAGGGCGACCTCCTTTGCCGCTGAAGAGGACTCTTTCACCAGTTTTCCTGAACAGTCCTTTCCAGAAGTTCAGGATGCAACAGGCCTTGCCGGTTTTCCTTGTATAATGAGAAAATATGTCCCCTTCTTGTTTGTGTGGACAAGCTACGCAACCTCAAGATCATGCAAGAAGGTATTCAATTGCCAACAATTGTTGTTGTTGGCGATCAGTCATCTGGGAAGTCCAGTGTTCTTGAATCATTGGCAGGCATTAGCCTTCCAAGAGGCCAAGGCATTTGCACCAGGGTTCCTTTGATAATGAGGCTACAAACTCATGAGAATTCTCAAGCAGAGCTTTTTTTGGAGTTTAATGGGAAGGTGGTGCCTACAGATGAGGATAACATTGCAAATGCCATTAATCTTGCGACTGATGAAATTGCAGGAACAGGAAAAGGAATATCAAACACTCCACTAACACTAATTGTGAAAAAGAATGGAGTTCCAAACCTTACCATGGTTGATTTGCCTGGAATCACTAGGGTGCCTGTTCATGGGCAGCCTGAAGATATCTATGAGCAGATATCTGCAACTATAATGGAGTATATAACGCCTGAAGAGAGTATTGTACTAAATGTTTTATCGGCAGCAGTTGATTTTTCTATATGTGAATCAATCAGGATGTCTCAGAAAGTGGATAACACGGGTGAAAGGACTCTTGCTGTAGTTACAAAGGTTGATAAAGCACCTGAAGGCCTACTGGAGAAGGTTACTGTTGATGACGTTAATATCGGTCTTGGTTACATTTGTGTGAGAAATCGAATTGGGAATGAATCCTATGAAGAAGCTCGAGTGGAAGAAGCAAGGTTGTTTGAATCACATCCCCTGTTATCAAAAATAAGCAAATCTATGGTTGGTATTCCAGTTTTGGCTCAAAAACTAGTCCAAATTCAGGAAACCATTATATCAAAATGTTTGCCTGATATTGTCCGAAAAATCAATGATAGGCTCGCTGTCAATATGGCAGATCTGAACAAGCTTCCACAAAGCCCGACCTCAGTTGCTGAAGCTATGACAACCCTTTTACGTATCCTGGGTAATGCAAAAGAGTCTTTGAGGAAAATTCTCCTGAGGGGGGAGTTCGATGAGTATCCTGAAGATAAGCAGATGCATTGCACTGCTAGGTTGGTAGAAATGATCCATCAATACTCTGACCAGCTGCAGGCAAAATGCATAGAGAATGATCCGAAAGACAACTTCTTGATGGAAGAAATTAAGGTCTTGGAGGAATCCAAGGGAATCTGCTTGCCAAATTTCCTCTCTCGCACTGTTTTCTCACTATGCTGCAGCAAAAGGTGAAGGGAATATCTTCTACACCTGTTGCATTCGTGGAAAAAGTATGGACGTATATAGAGGGGGTGGTCATACCTATTTTGATGCATCACTCCGATAACTATCCATAGTTTCAGTCATCAACAAGAAGAGCTGCTGAAGGCCTTATTGCTAAGAAGATGGAGCAGTCAATTGAATGGGTGATGGAAATCATTGAGATAGAGAAGCTAACTGATTATACTTGCAATCCTGAATACACGGCAACATGGAATAAGCTAATGGCTGAACAGGAAGTGTTCATGGGAATCATGAAAGATAGTTCAAAGCGTTCGAAGATTGTTCTTGATGGATTTGGTGAGATTGAAGTTGGCCTTTACGCAAACATTTAGTGATTTTGCAAGAAGCCTTTGACATGAAAATGAGAATGACTGCTTATTGGAAGATTGTTTTGAAGAGGTTGGTGGATAGCATGGCCTTACATCTACTATACAGCATACAAAATCTGGTGAACAACGAGATGGAGAAGGAGATTGTCGGCGACTTAATGGCACCTCATGGTGAAGGGATTGAACGTGTGTTAGAAGAATCGCCTGCAGTTGTTGAGAAACGCGGTAGGCTGAAACGAAGCATTAAATTGCTGAAGGATTCTAAGGATGTGGTGTCCAAGATAAGAAGATAATCTTGAGACACAGCATAAATTCTTACCTCAGTATATTTCAGTATCTACCTTAGTTTGCTTCCAGATATCATATATGTTTTTTTTTCTTTTTTCTTTTTTGGTCGAAATTATATATGTTGGTAAAACTTTGTTCTTTCTGGCAATAGAAGAACAAAAACTTTGAATATTCTGTGTCTTTCTGAAGTATAATTTTTGAGGAAAACGAGATATCGCTTATCTGTTGTTTTCTCTGCAGAAATTTCTGCTGAAGTGCTTGCTGATGGAAGTATCAAAAAATTTTGCACACTTTGCAATATACGGACCATTGAATATACTTTCATACATATCCTTGCTTTGATATGCAAAATAAATCCAGATATTTTCCCAAGTTTTAATGTGTTCTCATGTAGACTTAAGCATTTTCACTTAAAATCCAATTATTGACTAGTATTCTTCCTTCTCATCTCCAAAGCCTAAAACAATGTCATAATTTGCACGGTGTAGATAATTTCTATCTTAACTAAGCCATTTGCCGGGCCTGGATTTTCAATGACGACATTCTTGTATAGGCTGGCAATAAACATTTTGTATTATCTACTCGTACAGGTTTTGGAACTTGATGAATAACTTGCTTATTTATACGCTAAGACTATATGTGGAGACATGATCTTAGTCTAGACCAGTTATTTCCATTAGAAGCCAATCTAATGTAAAGGTAACAAAGAGTTAAGGTTAGTTATTACAAGTTCTAAGACCAATAGTTCTCGCGATTGACTTGGGTTTCAAATTGTTTCTGATTACTGAGGAAAGGTAACAAAGATAAAATACGAGCTTGTTTTTCAACAATAGTAATGAATCGTTGTTTTAAGGTCAATCTATTTACTCATCTAGATAATAGATTTTCGTCGTTCACTAATAAACGCATTAATTAAACACATGTTTCTATAATAATTCAATCCCCCGAATGAATGGGGGTAAAGGCTTACGAAAAGATCGCTTGGATATTCAAATAAGATCATCTTCATATTGAGGAGTACAGGTGCTGGCTCTGTTTACATTTCCCAGATCAGCTGAGCTTAACTCAGTATGACTCGTCTCTTGACTTGACTCACTGCAACAGCTTTTAGTGCATTTTTATTGTTAGCATATTAGTTGTAGTCAATAGCATATTTGTTGTACTTAAAATTAATTGAGGTAGGATATTGTTGGTAGTTGTATGTAGTAATTATAGGTAGTTAGCAAGTGTTAGTAAATGTAATTAGGTTCAAGACTACTTTTTCTCTCTATATGTAGTTCTCTTTGTAACATGTAGACACACACAAGTCATATGAATCCACTTCAATACAATAATATTCTCTTGTAGTGATCTTGTTCAATGTATTCCTTATATTCTCTTATGTGTATCACGTCCCAAAAATTTTACCAAGGTAAAGCCAAAGACGTAACCGTCGCAAGCCTAAAAAGGTCACTTCCTAAGCTGCACGACTAATTCCATAAATAATTTAAACTATTCAAAAGTATAATTACTACAGTTATTGACCTACATCGTGTAAATTATGTGGCAATCTATAAAATAATCATACAACTCAAAAACATATCCCCGTTAGCAAATTTAGAATCGTAATGCAATATATTAACCTTAATTTGAAATCAAACTATAATCTCACTTCTAGTCACTAGCGCCAAAAGTCTTTGTAGCTCAAGTCTTATTTCCGTCTATAAAAAGGAGCACAAAAAGAAAAATGAGCGAAACAAATGGTAAGTGAGGATCTTAGATGGTAGGAAAAAAGGAACAAAAGTCAATAAGTTTAAAGACAAAGAACTTGTTAAGCAAAGCTTAAAATAATTACAAGAAACTACGTGAAAAAAATTTATCGGTGGCTCGCATTCCACAAACTAATAGCCGAAGCAAAACTAAGGATGTAGATTATTATACAAGGAAAAGAAGAATATTCAATGAAATAAGGGTTAGACATTTATAAATAGTCATAGATAAGAATATACTAAGGATTATGACACTTCAATAATAGTGTAGGTACTAACAAGATTGGACTAAAATTAAATGATAAGAATAATCAATGCCAATGTAAGGATTAAATCTTACTAGACACATTATCAATCTTTCGACACTCAAGATGGGATGAAATATAAAGTCAAATATACAGAGAAAGAGTAGGACAAAATAAAGAGGCTAACTAACAATTGAAAATGTGGACAGATAATTGATTATCATAACAAGATCAACACATAATTCGCTGAGAATGTAATTAATTATATAAGAGCACCCTCAAAGTCAAAATACAGAACTACTATGTAATCGTATTGACTCATGACATATTAAAGGATATTACCAAAAGCGAAGTATGGATTGAATTATTCGAACACGCAAATGATACCACTTAAGGGAGACATATGGTTAGTCAAAAGAAAATATGGAACGAAACAGTTGAGGAAACGAGCAAAACTAGCCAATTGAAGACATGAAAAATATCGCCAAGGATTGACTATGAGACTAACCACAAGAATGCACAAGGGAATATGACTAAAAGCAGAATATAAACTTGCAAATGATATGGCCAATCGAAACGTAAGGATTAACCATATATTAAGATTCCAATGACAAAGTTCAACGTAGATAATTAACGATGTAGATAGAATTACAAAATATAAAGCTCACAACCGCATAACTGAAGGCAAAAGTGAGATCCATCATAAGAAGATACAAATAGAGTAGCTGAAATAGAGCACAAGGTCAAGCACATGAAAACACATGCGACATAGCCGTGGACAAAATGACTAGATAAACATAAGTCGTGATTGCATTTACTCGTGTAGTGCTGGTTGAAAAATGAGTATTAAGCCTACGCTAGACATAACACATTGTGAGTATTTGTCACGTCCCCAAATTCGCATGACCAAACTCGGAAACGTAATGCCACGAGGCTAAGAAGAATTCTCCTGCTAAGCCTGCACGGCTCTAATACCACAAAACAGAAAACTAAATTCCATCGAATCTTTTATCATAGTGGCTAAAACTCATAATGAAGTAAAATAATACTCCTGAATATCTCTTACAAAAAGGAGACACTTCAAATAAAATTCATCTAAATAGCAATGTTCTCATATTACCATATGATTACGAGAACTGATTTCACAGGGTGGCTTCTAAACCCATAAAGCTCTGACAGCTCATTAACTCAGCCTCTGCACAATTATAATAAAATAATAATATGAGCGAAACAATGCTCAGTAAGAAGGACGTCCAGAATAAGGCTCAAGGTTAGTCCAAAAATAATAACTTCATTGGAACCAATATCATATTAGAATTAACTTGCGAATCAGAGATTAAAGTAGGCCATGAATCAAAAGATTAGAGCAAGGTATAATAAGCCAATAAACGAGACCCAATTAAGGTCAATATACTAGATCAGACGTACCACGATATACCACAACGAGACAAGTAATTAGATTGTCTATCTTTTACACGGATATCGTGTACTCATATCAAGACAAGACAAGACAAGAATATCACCTAGAGTTGCAATACATATATACATGCATACCCCACACTAGATCAAGATATCAAGAAGGCGTGTATTTGCCTCATCCTCTCATGGTGAATCATCTCCCACCAACGAAGGCACAAGATGGAAACTTGCGACCCCACACCTCCGTATGGTGAATCATCTCCCACCTACGGGAACAAGACTAAAATCATGCACATACGACAATCTCACCTGCCGGATAGGTGTCACAGTCCTAAGGATCATGCGTAGAGTAATATAAGGATATAAATATTAAATAACATGACAAAATACTAGAATACTTATACACACTAACTCACGATCAATACCAACTAAATATTGAGATACATACAAGGTAACAAGAGCTTATCGAACATATCAAGAGACCAAAATACGAGTACAATGGAAACTGGAATAATCACGTGAAAACTTATCGTAATAGATAGAACGAATAATACGATAACAAATAATTATAGAGGAAGAATGAATGGTATACTAGGGGAGTCCAACTTACCTCAACCTGACTTTACAAATAACACAATTTCCTTTTCGTAATTTATATTTTCAGGCGAACTTGAAGCTGCAAGATAACAATTTAAATTGAGATTTAGGACATAAAATATGCATATACTATATTACTATTATTTATCTAACACTTATACAGAATCAAAAACATCTATTCTAGGCTTACTTAGCTCTTATGTGTAAGTCGACTTTTCTACAACTACATTACCTCAAATTCATTACATATCCACAACAAGCCATGAGATTACATTATCTTTTTCCTATTTTGACATTACTCCTCTTTTCTTTTCATAATCATACAAACCTAGTTCAATCATCTATATATATATATATATAAATACATACGGGTCATTCACCTCAAAACAAAAGCAATAACCATATAGACCTAACTCTTACATATACAACTATGTTTGGATTATCTTCAACACACACACACACACAGGCCAAACACAACCATAAAAGTCAGCCCTACAACCATGATCAAATACCCACATAAACTTCACAATCTATTAACTCTAACTATGTAATTTCATACTATATCAAGTATACAAGTCAAATAATTCATAACCCAATCATTTGTATAAACTTGTTTATGCTACTATATGCACTCATACATAAAAGAAGTATGAAAATTACAAAATATAAACAAACACACTTACCTATGAGAGTTATTCAAGTCATAGGAGCTTCAAGTTTTCTATGATTCGGCTAAATCTTGGATTTTGGGTGAGGTTGAAAACGTTCAAGGCACAAGAGATAGAAGATTTATTTTGTTTGCAAATGAAAAAGGAAATGGGTGAAAAGAATAGAAGAAAATGAAAGGCTAATATGGGTATGCTTAATTAATGCTTACAATATATTTTTTTAACTTTAGTTTTAGTTTAATTGTACCTTGGCCCCAAATATTTCTCACACTTTAAAATAAAACCCCAACAAAAGATAAAATACCATTTAAGTAAAAATGAAGTGTCAAATAAGTCATGATGTAAAGCATATGGTATGAGAATAATATAATATCATGTGTTTGGGGTGGGTATTACAGTATTAGGCCCTCATCAGGCGATAGGTGCACCCTCACATAGCACACACATATACACATACACATATACACATACACATACACACACACACACACAAAAAAAAAAAAAAAAAAAAAAAAATATATATATATATATATATATATATATATATATATATATATATATATATATAATCACACATATACACAGCTTACGATAATATAATATCAATTGGTCTCAACAAGTGAACATTGAAACTTATAGTGTGACGAAATGAAGAGAGGTAAGCTTGCATGGAGATAAACTTATAAAGAAGCAAAACCAATGAGTCAATGAACTACGAAGTAGCTATAACCAAGGACTTGTCACAAAACCTCCCAAAAATTGAAGAAAAACACAGTTTGCCAAATAGTAAGAATTTTCTCGAGAGGTGATAGTAGGAGCTACATGGACTTCTTAAAGAAAACACAAGGAAGCAAAACCTTGGACATTGACATATGTTAAGATTTGATTTTAGTTATTTTTTTATTGGCTATGTTTTAGCAAAAAATATGGATATTATTGTTTAGAATTTTGTTATTGCAGGTAAGTTGCTATGAAATATTCAAGTACAAGAGAAATTCGAGTTTTGAGGAGTTCTAGTGCAAATAATATTCAAGCCATGAATAGTCCAAGTTTAAATAGAGTTTATGTGTTGAAGAGTTTCTACATCTTTGGGGATAAGGTGATAAGGTGATAAAGTTCAAGCTATCAAGAACTCTTGTGCTAAAGAGATAACCTTGAAGACGTTCCTACTTCTACTCAACATCTACATCAAAACTCCATAAATAGGCATCTCAATTTTCAGTTAAAAGGGCAAGCAGTGAGCAAAAAATAAGTAGCAAAGTCGTGGGTTAGGTGTAGGCTATCTATGTCAAGTCATGTTACAACATGTTGTGTAACAGAGTGTTCTGAATATTCTAATTAGTGTTGCAACATAGTCTGTTTTAGATATATGAATTGACCAATCCATCTATAGTTTCAAGACTCTTTTGTTTATGTTTTAGTATACATTCTTCGGGAGAAGAAGGTATTTTTTCGGGAGAGAACTTTTGTAAGTCGAGGGGAGCTTGCCAAACAAGCGAATCTACTAAGGGAGTCTTATACCTAGGTGGCAAGGGTTAAGAGGGAGTCTTCAATTGCGTAAGTTCCATTGGTGTTTGTAATCTCTTAAAACTTAGTAGAGTGGGCTTTACCTCACAGTTTGAACCAAAAAATGTCAAAAAGGCCTTGTATTGGTTGAAACAAGCCCCAAGAGCTTGGTACGAAAGATTGACCAAGTTTTTACTTGAAAAAGGCTACAAGAGAGAGGGAGTTGTTAAAACTCTATTCATTAAGAAATTTGATTTAGGAATTTTGATTGCACAAATTTATGTAGATAATATAGTTTTTGGTACAACATCTAAAAACAAGGCTGATGAATTTGTGAAGCAAATGAAGCATGAATTTGAAATGAGCATGGTTGGTAAATTAACTTATTTTCTAGGTTTGCAGGTTAAGAAATGTGAGAGTGGCATTTTCATCTCACAAGAAAAGTATGCAAAAAACCTAGTTAAATTGTTTGGGCTAGAATCAGCAAAGCATATGAGAACACCCATGGGAGCAAGTGTTAAGCTAACTAAGAATGAAAATGAAAAATTAGTTGATGGGACTCTTTATAGAAGCATGATAGGAAGCTTGTTGTATCTTACAACAAGCAGACCTAACATATGTTTTAGTGTTGGTGTGTGTGCTAGGTATCAATCCAACCCAAATGAGTCACACTTAATTGCAGTTAAACGCATTATAAGATATATAAGTGGGACTACAAGTTATGGTGTTTGGTACACAAATGATACTAATACAAATCTGGCTGGTTTTCGTGATGCTGATTGGGCAGGAAATGCAAATGACAAGAAGAGCACAACTGGAGGTTGTTTCTATGTTGGAAACAATCTTGTGTCTTGGTACAGTAAAAAACAGAATGCAATTTCTTTGTCAACTGCTGAGGCTGAGTACATAGCTGTTGGAAGTTGTTGTACTCAACTATTGTGGATGAAGCAAATGTTGGAAGACTATGGCATTGAATGTGGAGTATTAACTGTGTTTTGTGATAATACTAGTGGCATAAACATCTCTAAAAATCCTGTGCAACATTCACGAACTAAGCACATTGACATACGATATCATTTTATTCGTGAACTTGTTGAAACAAAAAAGGTTGTTCTAGACTATGTTCCAACAGAACATCAGCTAGCAAATATTTTCACTAAGGCACTTGACTCTGTGAGATTTGAAGTTTTGAGAAAAGCTATTGGTATTTGTACCAATTAATGTTGGCACATGCATTGAAACATGAAAGTGATAAGTCTCAAGAGATGTGAAAGTTTAATAATTAAATCAACTTGAGATTTATTATTTGAACCATACTTCTTATGCACACTATATTTTGATCTGATTGAGAAACTGATTTTAATGGTTTGCAAGTGCAAGAATTTAAACTTCCTAGTGACTTTGGATATAAAGAAAAGTCTCTTTATCCATTATTGTACTCTATTCACTCATTAAAGGGAAAAAGATATGAAGGGAAAAAAAAACAAAAGCAAAAAAAAAAAAAAAAGTGGAGATTGGAAAAAGCTACCTAGACCAAATTGAAGGTTCTAGAGTGAAAGCTACCAAGTCCAATATTCATGTGAAAAGGAAAAAAAATCTGCAATGTGATTAGATGATCAGATTGTTTGAATATGTTGTTTTAAATTATAAATCTTGCAAATCCTAATTCTGAGGAATTTCAAGAAATATCTTTGTATAGCTTTCACACACACACATGGTTCAAGTTATAAATTCTTGTTTGATTTAAGTATTGAATAAATCTAATTTCTTGTTGATGAAATCTCAATCAATGT
This sequence comes from Ehretia macrophylla, assembly GCA_037974665.1. Lineage (NCBI taxonomy): Eukaryota > Viridiplantae > Streptophyta > Magnoliopsida > Boraginales > Ehretiaceae > Ehretia > Ehretia macrophylla. The sequence goes on from CM075769.1 coordinate 29,364,392, forward strand.
GGATTTTATGTGACATTCATTATTTTTAAGAAATAATTCATAAATTTAAGTGCTTAAGTGGCTGATTGGTGAAGTTATGTTGCAACATGTACTGAAACAACCTAGCTCACTAAAATTGTGCTGTAAAGAGAAAAAAAAAGGGAAAATAAGTTTTTTTGGCTCCAAATCTATTTGATGACATGGCAGATATGTGTTGGAATTGGTAAGTTAAAAAGTTGTGAGTATTCATGAGAGTTTTAGGTCCAATAAACTTGTGTCTCATTGTTTTTTTATTAAAGTTAAGACTATAATCATTGAAACCCTCGCTCTTCCACAAAGTTTCCTAATCTAAGGCTTCTCATTATCTCACATGGATTTCTCTCTTATCTATTCTCTACTCACCACTCCATTTTCTTGAGAAATTGCTAGGGCATTGTTTTACAGGTTTCTTGAAAGCAAGCATGGTATCCACTTGTTCAAGTTTTTGCAGGGTCAACACAAGGTTAATATTCAGGGGGAGCCTCGAGCTGAAGGCAATGTTGGAATAGCTTCTGCAACAACTACTGTTGCGCTATTACAACAGGTGCAGAAACTTCAGGATGAAGTCCATGAGTTGCGCAATGATCAAGCCACTGTTAAAGCCAATCAGCAGAAGATAATGGCTGTCAATAGACCATACTTGATTTCGTCTCCTGATTTTGTTCTGATATACTATTATGCTTCTATGTTGCTACTTTATTGTTATACATCGTGCTCTGCTACTCTATTCTACTTCTTTGGTTTCTTTTATCAAAGGGGGAGATGGATCCACAAGACAACGGTTTGATTTGTTTGATTATGGTTTGACTTACGTAAAAATGAAATGTCAAATAAGTCATGATGTAAAGCATATGGTATGAGTATAATATAATATCATGTATTTGGGGTGGGTATTATAGTATTAGGCCCTAACCAGGCGATAGGTACACCTTCACATAACATACACATGCACACACACACACACACACACACACACACATACACACACACACATATATATATATATATATAATCACACATATACACAACTTACGATAATATAGAATCAAATGGTGACAACAAATGAGCATTAAAACTCATGGTGTGACGAAATGAAGAGAGGTAAACTTGCATAGAGATAAACTCATAAAGAAGCAAAACCAATGAGTCAATGAACTATGAAGTATCTATAACCAAGGACTTGTCACAAAACCTCCCAAAAATTGAAGAAAAACACAGCTTGCTAAACGATAGTAAGAATTTTCTCGAGAGGTGATAGTAGGAGCTACATGGACTTCTTAAAGAAAACACGAGGAAGTAAAACCTTGGACATTGACATATGTTAAGATCTGATTTTAGTTATTTTTTATTGGCTATGTTTTAGCAAAAATTATGGATATTATTGTGTAGAATTTTGTTATTGCAGGTAAGTTGCTATGAAGTATTCAAGTACAAGAGAAATTCGAGTTTTGAGGAGTTCTAGTGCAAGTAATATTCAAGCCATGAAGAGTCTAAGTTCAAATAGAGTTTATGTGTTGAAGAGTTCCTACATCTTTAGGGATAAGGTGATAAGGTGATAAAGTTCAAGTTATCAAGAACTCTTGTGCTAAAGAGATAACCTTGAAGATGGTCCTACCTATACTCAACATATGTACCAAAACTCCATAAATTGGCGTCTCAATTCTCAGTTGAAAGAGCGAGCAGAAAATAAGTAGCAAAGTCGTGGGTTAGGTATAGGCTGTCTATGTCAAGTCGTGTTACAACATGTTGTATAACAGAGTATTCTGAATGTTCTAATTAGTGTTGCAACACAGTCTGTTTTAGATATATGAATTGACCAATCCATCTAGAGTTTCAAGACTTTTTTGTTTTTGTTTTAGTATACATTCTTCGAGAGAAAAAGGTGTGTTCTCAGGAGAGAACTTTTGTAAGTCGAGGGGAGCTCGCCAAACTAGAGAATATACTAAGGGAGTCTTACATCTAGGCGGCAAGGGTTAAGATTGAGTCTTCAATTGTATAAGTTCTATTGGTGTCTATAATCTCTTGAAACTTAATGGATTGGTTTGTTAGGCCAGGAAGTGGCCACGTGGACATAGACTTGGTTGGTCGAACCACGTTAAAATTTGTTGCGTCCTTACATTTGTTGCAACAAATTTACTTAGTTGATTTGTTTAATTGTCAAATTAATTGAGGGCTAGAAATTTACAACATAGTAAACTAAGAATGATATAAATAGCATTTCATAAGATCCAAACATTGAGGATGGATGAGAGCTTAATCCAAACAGTATAAAATACTTTAATAATTTATTCACTAAGAATGGCATTAGCAGTTTTAAATCACATGACATAAGAAGGGAGAACTTCCCCATGAAGCTTTCCCAATTTCTTGAGATAGAGTTAACACCAATGTCGAAAGTGAAGCTTGAGATGTCAAAATCCAATAGCAAAAGAACACATTGATAACTAGAATTGAACTAAAACTTTGTCACAATTATTATGGATTTCACAAAAGAATAATTTAGAGAACTATGAACTATATAGACTTATTCCAGTAATCGCTTAAGCATAATGTTGACATAAAAATAAGAAAAACTATAATATCACAGGTAATGGTGAACTCATATAAACGAATTATAGAACCAGTGACCAAGAATCTAAGAAACAATGTATATTTAAATTAGACTAAATTGGAACTACATGTTAGAATTATCATGGCTATCAAATGCTAAATCTAGACTTCTCAATATCTTTTATGCATTTACCTAGGAAAAAAAAGGTGACGACACATAAATTCAAATAATTTATGGCTAGCCAGGATGACACAATTTGTATTTTTGAAGGGTATAGAGAACAAAATAAGGACTCCAAACTACTTAAAGCATGTAAAATAAAATAATGAAAGAAGCGAAGCAATGAAGACCAAATGCACAAGATATAGCTAATGATAAAATGGATGTATCGAACATTTAACTTTACCCATGAACATAAAATTCAAAATATGTTTGAACATTAGTAAAAAGTATCAAGGAAACAATGAGGATGAAAACAAGTGAGCCCAAGAGATGAAAAACTCAACATGAACAGAAAAGGAACACCAAAGGACTTTAGGAGTCTGCTAAAAACAATTAATGTTAAGGTACAAAAATCTGAAAATTCAATTCATTCAACATTCAACATTCAACAATCTGATAATGGCTAGACTACATGAAAGATAATCAAAGGCGGAGAGGGATTCCTCATTTACCTTATGAAAGCCCTAAAATTTCATAATCTCAAAACCCATCAAAACCCTAGGCCACTTTCACATCCACGCCACAAAATCATTATAAAAACTAACCATTAATCATGTTATTGCTTAGCTAAGATACCACTATTTCAAACAAAAAAAAAAGATGTTAAACTCCAAAATTAAGAATTTAACTCACCTTGATATGTGCCACAATGCTAACACGCTTTCTCCCATGTGTCTCATACCACATACAGTCCAAGATGTTGTAATATCCATAATTTATTATAAAAAAAAAGAGTTCTATATTTGCTAATAAATAAATAAACTAATAAAAAAGAGGGATAATATCAGGAAGTTATATTTTTTAGGGAAGTTGTTCAGGGGATAGAATTTAAGAGCCCATAAACCATTTTTTCCTCTCTCACGTTCAACACGTTTCTACACTACAACTATTGAAGAACCAACTGCTATGTCCTACGATAGGGATCATGAGAAAGAGAATCACGTTTCTAAAGCTTAGGACTTTGGAGGAGAAATAACGCTTTGACAATAGAAAGTGAGAGTTAAGGTAAGTAGATACCCTTCTTTATAGTAGTTTTCTGATTCTTCTTTGAAGTTTATACGACTGATTGCTCCCAAGATCCTGCTCATAAACTATATCGCTTCCCATGTTTAATGGTACTTCACATTAAATGCTATTGCTTCTTTCTTATTATTCAACTGTTTTCTACTGTCTTCTTGAACCCCTCCAATTTGCATAATAAAGGATTGAAGAACGTCAATGTCGTGTAGGTTCTAACTCATTACTACTCCAAAGATGTGCTGCAGCCATGCATTTACTATTTCGTATAAATGTCATGTAAGCATATTATAACAAAATCTAAATATGCTGAAAACAAAATTACATACCTCCAGTCATCGTTGCTCAAGTAAAGCTTCTTGAGAATCACACAAAATAGTTTCACTTCTCTCAAAATTTGAGTGTCTTCTAGCCTATGTCAGGAACTCCTGATGTCTTGATCTGATGGAATCACATGCCAATTTATATACTAGGCTAGGGACCCCAAAATTAATAACTAAATTTTGGACTTATCTCTTCCTCCCATCAAGGAATAATTATCTCAGTAAAATACTAATCTTTATCCATGATTAGTAGTTATCCCAAAGTTGACTTATCACCAGAAGATATTTATTTAATTTATTTATCACAAAACTTCATTAATACTTGACGTGGAAAATGGGCCATATTCAGTCTCCTACTTAAGAAGACGTGCTTACATTCTCCCACTTCTCCCACATGACACGATCAAAATTATTGAATTTGTGATCAAACTTGAGTATGGTCATGTCCAAAAAGTCTAATCATGGAGTGCTCCCACTTAAACAAATAGTTTCATCAAATAAACCAGGGTGGTCATATCCTTCACTGTCGAATATTTTCTTCCATGTGCTACATGCATGATTCCCTTCAATTGAGTACTTTATCAGCTATATCTTTATGAATGGACTTCTTATAAGCCATTCAGGGTCCTTCCTTATAAATTACATGTACTTTATGTGCACAAAATATGTCACTTTATTACTAATATGATGGATATCCACTTCATGTTTCTTAACATGATCTTTAACAACAAGGTACTTTATATCGATATGCTTGTTGCGACTCCCACTTTTATCTTTTTTAGAAACGAAAACTACAACTGAGTTGTCATAATAAATCTTTATTGGCCTTGCTATGGAATCAATAACCCTCAGTGCAGAGATGAAGTTCTTTAACCATAATGCCTGTGACGTAGCTTCATAGCATGTAATGAATTATGCTTCCATGGTGGATAAAACGACTATAGCTTGCTTGATACTTCTCCAAAATACAACACCTCCAACAAGAAGAAAAATGTATCCTGAAGTAGAATTTCTTGTATCCGTACATCTACCAAAATTGGAATTTGAATACCCAACCAACTCTAAATGATTAATGTATTTGTATGTGAGTCTGCAGTTTTTGGTTCCTTACAAATAACGCATAACATTCTTGGCCACTTTGCAATGTTCAAGGGCAGGATTACTTTGATATTTGACAAGCATTCCTATTGCAAACCCTATATCAGGCCTTGTGCAGACCTGTGCATACATAAGGCTACCAACTGCAGATGTATAGGGTATATTTCTCATTTCTTCTCATTCCAAAAAGTTTTGGGAACATTGACCTCAATTGAATTTATCCCATTTGACAATGGGTGCCACTGTTGGTGAACAAGTCTACATCTTGTGAAATTTTCTCAGTAAAACCAAATTAGACAACAATGTTGTGAAATTTTTGTATACCACTGACGGGAAGCTCGTTTTAGTCCATATATTGACTTCTTTAACTTGTAAACTAGGTGACTATCTTTTGAGAAACCTTCAGACTGAATCATGTATACCTCTTCTTCAAGATCCCCATTCAAAAAAGTTGTTTTCACATCCATTTGATGTTAGCTCTAAGTCAAAATGAGCTACTAAGGCCATGATTATTCTAAATGAATCCTTCTTAGAAACTGGATAGAAGGTTTCATGATAATCGATGCCTTCCTTCTAAGTGAAACCCTTAGCCAAAAGTCTAGCCTTATATCGTTCAATATTGCCAGAGGCACCCTTTTTGGTCTTATAGACCCATTTACAACCAATGGTTGTTGCCCTTTTTGGCAATTGCACGAGATCCCAGACTTGATTATTCGCCATAGATTATATTTCTTCCTTCATGGCATCTTACCATAATGTGGATCTTTCTCCATTCATAGCTTGTGAAAATGAAATAGGATCTTCCACAGGCCCGACATCAAATTCAAACTCTTGTAGGTATACTACAAAATTTCTAGAAATTGTTGTTTTCATTGTTCTTGTAGATTTTCTTAATTCTATTGTCTTTTGCATATTTTGAATATTTTGGACAGTTGGTTTAGTGGTAATTTATTTCTCTTGTTGAGGTTCTTGATTTGGTTGCTCTTCAAAATTTTCTAGAGAAGTATTCTGAAAAGCAATCAATCCTCCAGTTTGAGGTTCAAAAGTTTCCTTATTTTCCTCAAAGTTAATCTGTTGAGGAAATTTGCTCCCACTGATTTCAAGATCTTCAAGGAATTTAGCATTTCTACCTTCAACTACTCTAGGAGTGTGTGAGGGATAGTAAAATCTATACATTTTTGAGTTTACTGCATAGCCAATGAAAAATCCACTGACTGTTCTTGTGTCCAATTTCTTTATGTTTGGGTTATAAACCTTAACCTCTACAAGACAACCCTAAATATGCAGATGTCTTAAACCGAGTTTCCATCCATTCCATAATTCAAAAGGTATTTTGGGAACGACCTTAGATTGAACTCTATTTAAGACATAAACTCCAGTCTTCAATGCTTCATTCCATAAACTCAAAGAGAGATTATAATTACTCATCATGCTCCTCACCATGTCTATAAGTGTGTGATTCCTCCTCTCAGCCATCCCATTTTGTTGAGGTGTTTTAGGCATTGTATATTGTGCAATAATGCCTTATTCTTGAAGGAATTTCGCGAATGGACCAAGCATTTGACCCATTTCTGTATACCTCTCATAATATTCCCCACCTTTGTCTGACCTTACAATATTTATTTTCTTGTCTTTCTGTTTCTCTACTTTTGCTTTGAATACCGTAAAGGTATCTAGTGCCTTTGATTTATCAAATAGAAGATAGAGATACATATATCTTGTGTGGTCATCAATGAACGAGACAAAGTATTTTTGTCCATTCATGCAAGGAATGGGAGAGGGTCCCCATATGTTTGTATGTATGATCTCAAGAACTTCAGTACTCCTCCTAGCTCCTTTAGAGGACTTTTGGTTTGCTTGCCCTTTATGTAACCAACACAGGTATTAAAATTAGTAAAATCGAGAGTTTGTAATACTCCATCATTTACTAATCTTTTGATCCTCTCTATGGAGATATGTCCCAATTTCCGGTGCCATAGCTTTGAGGAATTTTCATTTATGATGCATCTTTTACTACTAATATAAAATGAAGGAATATAAAAAGTGTTATTAAGATCTAAAATATATCCTGTTTTCAAAACCATCCTAAAAGTTCCCACAACTTCCACCTGTGAACGCATCTAGCTTCCTAAATAGATGCATTAGTCACATGTGTACCTTTCTTGTCAAGCCATTTCTTGTACTCCAGGCAATCTTTCTTCATGTTTCCCTTTTTCTTGCAAAAGAAATACTGTGTGCTATTTCCTTCATGCTTCATATGTCTTTTTCCTGCTTTCTTTACTTTAGGGACATATTTACCCTTCTTGTCATATCCTTTTTCATGAGTAGCCAGATGAGCACTTTGCTTATCATGTTTCAACCTTTCTTCCTCTTGAAAATACATAGACAAAAGCTCATTAATAGACCAATTTTCCTTATGTGTGTTATAAGAGATCTTGAATAGTCCATACTCATTAGGAAGAGAGTTTAGAATGAATGTGACAAGAAATGACACATAAAACTCAACTTTTAAGGATTTTAATTGAGCAGCAACATCCCTCATTTCCATTATGTGCTCACGCACACTCTTGGAATTGTCAAACTTCATGTCCGAAAGCTTCTTCATTAGGGTGTTAGCCAATGCCTTATCAGATTTTACAAATTGTTCCTCAATGGATTTCATAAACTCTTTGACTTTATCACAGTCAGGAATGGAACCTCGAATGCTTTTACTGATATGAGATTTGATAGGCATTAGACTTAAGCGATTAGATCACTCCCACTGCTTATATAAACTCTTATCAGTGCTAGATCAAGGTTCATGCACCCAAGAGTCAAAAAAAATTCTCTTTCCAGTCAGAAAAAATGTCTGTGAGACCCGGTCCCGAACCTATGAGTAATATTATTGTATAAGTGAAATTATATGCCTTCTAGTATTACATAGGTTTTATTTATATATCATATACCTTAGGAATATGCTAGAAAACATGCTAGGTTCAATTGGGAACAAGAAATAAACCTAGGGGTCAAACTAAGATTAAGGAAAAAGTTATCTTATTTACCAAGAGTTGAAATTAAATTAAAACAAATCCTACACCTAATTCCCACCAACCCCACATCTGATTTAGACCATCCAAGAAGAGAGAAAAATATGGAAAATAAACAATAGGAAGAAGGAGAAGGAGAAATGAAAAAAAATAGTAAGCAATTAGCTAGGAAATTCAACCTTTGGGATATAATTGTAAGCGATAACATCAAATTTCCAAGGAATTGAGGTGAGGGGATCTTTTAAAAACTGGTTTCAGAAGTTATATTGCATATATATGTGTTGTGGAATAAGAATTTATTGTATTATTCTAGTTTGGATATATATATATATATATATATGATTGTAGGATTTTGTGTAGCTGCTGTATTGTGTGAATTATTTGAGCAAGTAACTTCTGTGAAAACATTCTGGAAAAATATGTATATTAATCTAGACTCTTAGAGGAACAACTCCTATGTTGGTCAAAACTTGAGAAAAAATCATTTACTTGCTCGAAATTTGCTGAAATCAAAGAGGTCTTGTAGTTGAGCTATACAGGACAGTTTTGTTTGCCTAGAATTCGTGGGGTTTTTGACCTAGTTAGACTACTTGGAAAATTATGAAGTTTTTACAGGACCTAGATAAGCCAGTTTGGAACAAGTTCTATTTAGGACAAAATGGCCAATTCCTCTGTCTAATGCCTCTAAGACAATAAAAATCAAAACTTAACAGAATTCATGACCAATCTGGACAGTTTGCGTACCTGAGTTGTTTTAGTCATATCTTGATGAATCCAACTCGGAATTGAGTTCCATTTGATTTTGGAAGATAACAATATTACTATGTTCGTACTAGCGATTCAATTAAACCTTTGATGAAACGATTCCTCAAACCTTTGTGGCTATGTTGGAACGTATTCATTTCCAGTTTGATTAAATCCTAGGATGGCGGAGGACTACAAATCTAATATTAGTTTGCACATAGGGAGATTTTGTATTTGTTAAGGTCTTACTTAGCACATTAGTTTATTTATAAGCGAATATCACATATTAGCAAACGAATAAACACATATGCAAGAATCATACATTAAGATCTCATCATGTACACAAGGCTACTTATAGGCTATTATCTCATAAAGTAAATAACATAGCATGCATGCAAGCAACACAAATGAATGGTGGATCATGGACTTGGGCTTAGAATAAGGAAAAGAAGATTATCCTAAAGCACATCCAATGTCTTCAAGATCTTCAACTTCCTTTAAATCTCCAAAGCCCCTCCAACTCCTTGGATGCCTTTATTGGTCGTCTTGCACTTTGTCTTGAAAGATTACATATAGTCATCACTACATAATTCTCTCAATTACAAGAAAGTAAAATGAGACTTATCTCTCAATTACAAACCATTCAAATACTAAATTCGTGATCTAGTTCACCATTCAGTCAACCATTCATACTCATAAAGCCAAGATCATGCATATCCAATATACAATCTGAGCTAAACAAGCAAGCTAGCACATATATCTTATGCATCACATACAAAAGACAATACAACGATCCAATCTTTAACATCTATTAACAACACCTTGCCAATCTGTATGTAAACCAATAGATTCCGTGATTATAACACTTTATATCACAAATACAAGTTAAGATCAATCATCGTGGCAAGTACAAGAAATGTTGCAACAATTATCTCAACCTCTACAATCCCAAGAAGACTCTCGGCCATGGCAAGGGAAAAAGTATTCTACTTGCTCGTTTCTCGAACCATCATAGACAATCATAGATCTTTACATGCATATATTTAGAATCATGAGATAAGGCTATTTTACATACTTTAATGATTAGATCTACGACTATACATGTGATTTCAAGTACTTTAGAAACTATGGCTCTAATACCACTTGAAAGGGATCGGTTCTCAGAAACGTGTGATTCACAACATAATAGAGTTAAAGCGGAAGCGTTGAGCATTTTAAAAATTTCAACATTAACTTTTGTAGTCACAAACATTTCCCAAGTAAAGTCCATGGTGATCAACATGCAACATATAATATATCAAATATACTATAAAGTAAACGAGAGGCAAAACGGCATACCTCCCGTTTATAGCCGAGTGAAGATGGAACCACGACAGAGATGCTACGGCGTAGACAAGCCTTCTTCATACATGCAACAGTTCTAGATCAAAATACACAAGTATCTAACAGTTATTACTACAAACTAAGTTAATGTGCAACATACTTAGTAGTAGAAATACGCTTGTATATAATTATAAAGCAAAAAGAATAACACTTTTCTTTTTTTTCATGCTTTGGCCGAGAGCATCAAGGAAGAAGATATAGTTCTCAACTCGTAGATAGTGTGGACTAGCCTCCTTCACAAGTGTAAAGGTCATAGATTGAAACACACGAGCATTCAGTGGCAAACACTACCAACCAAGTATATATGCTAACTTCTCGGTGATAGATCTAAGCTTGTATAAAGTTAGAAGGCAAGAGAAAAATCCTACCACCCTATCTTCATTATGGCCAAAAATACCATGAAAGAAAGGAGAGAATTTTGTCATCTTTTTGCTCTTGTATTGGCCGAAAATCAACAATAAAAAGAGTAGAATAGTTGGCCTTTATATAGAGTCTTGAGTTGTGTAGGATTGTGACAAATGGCATATTATGTCTTCTCAAGACATCAACCTTTTGCCAAGTGTCAATCATGCACACACTCAAGCCAACTTGTTCTTTGTCTTTTTGTGCAACTTGTTGTTTGTCCTCTAGTGTTTCATCTTTTAGTGCAACTTGTTGTTTGTCTTCTAGTGCAACTTGTTGTTTGTTTTTTAGTGCAAGTTGTTGTTTGTCTTTTAGTGAAGACAAACATTAATTAATTCTAAACCCCTTTAGAATAATTAATTAAAGATTGACCCCTCTATCTATTTGCACTTATACTCTAATACTTTCAGTATTTACACTTAGACCCCAACACTTTCAGTATTTGCACTTTGGCCCCAATACTTTCAGTATTTGTACTTTTGGCCTGCTTAACTACTAACGTTCAAAATAAACAACGTTAACTCTTTAACGTGTTTCTAACTTGATATCAAGCTCGTTAATTGCCTTATTCTTGATGCTCTTTTTATGTGTGACTTTCTAGATTCATAATCGTATAGCGATAATGGACTATTAAACGCTTTTAATCTATTCTGAGAATGTCTCCGTCATTCTCCGGAATACCCTCATGTTCAAGAGTTACGTCTAGCAACATACGCACATCATGACAATTTATACGGTAATGAAGTCCAACTTTTATGAATCTATTTATAGTCGCGAATTAGCGTGCAGTCCGATCCTCCCATCAAATATGTCCCGATCGTTGTGGGGACCATGATACAATTAAGTCCACTAAATGATTCTATACATAGATCTATTCGGTGGAATGAAAGGTGACACATATGGAACCCTTTCCATCATTCTATTTGTTATGTGCCCCGGCCGAGGACTTCCTCATTCAACAACCGAAATAAAATCGCATAGGACATCGCCTCACATCGGAGGTTAACGGATCATATCTTGACAATTATCTGTCAGTTCATACCACAAAACTAAAACACGAAAGGCCGTAACCCACCTTTTGGAATACGGGTATTGTCCAAACACAGTATTTAGCCCCTGATATAACCGGTAGCCGTAATTTCTCAAGTCAAATGATTAATTTGCACAATTCGCAACGAATAACAAACTATTAATCCAAAGTCATGTAGTTTGTTATTCTGGTCACATTTAGTGATTCGTTCAATTAACAATCACCCATATGTAAGTCAGTCGCATCCCTATGCTATTATGGCACAAGGCTCACCATCCTTTGTCGTTAACATCTATATGTTAATCAAAGGTAACTTACATATGATAGCCCGTACTTGATTATTCTAGTCTCGGTCGAATAATCTAAGGGCTATAAATCATTTTGAATGTTTATAATATCGAAGAAATATGCCAATGTATTCTAAACTCTTTTAGAATATATTTCTTCTCCAAAAAATATTAAGGACACATTCATATAATAGGAATGACGGAGAATATGAACGTCACAAACAAGTCAATATGTAAATAAACATACAGACGTAAATGCCATTAGGTACAAGTTAATGCCAAAATATCCCAAAATAGGTCATCAAACTATATAGCATTAAGGCATATCTCCAACAATGCAATGCGTAAGCTTATTCTTACCCTTATATGTGTTAAAATCTTGTTATAATGTGATGTGATGCGTTACTAACTATTCATATTATGTGCATTGCATTTCACATGTTTTCTAACAGGTTTTTGAAAGATAAAATGATTTCGAAAACCCTATCCCTATACCCCCTCGCTGAGCTTATGTGTGTTGTAAGCTCACCCTGTTTTATGCTCCCCTTTCAAGTCAAAATGAATCAGGCAATGTTGACAGGGTTGATGAGGTTATTTATGAATGTGATGAAACCAATTTCTGTCTCTTGTGATCGGAAGTTGCTTACATGGATTAGAACTTAAAATATAAACAATGTTTGTGATGTTGGAAAACATGAGTGATGTAATGAACTTTTAAATCAAACTTGTTGTAGTACTAAGATAAGTACTTGTATATAAGTTTAACTTAGGCCTATTTTGTATAGTTAGCAATCTATTTTGAGGCTAAGTTAAACTTCTATGCAAGTATTACATGTGGTCAATTTTGTTGTTGTTTTTGGCTACATGTTGGAAGGTGAAGTCTTGATCTTTAAAGAAATCTTATGATGACTAGTTGTATAATGTAAATAGAAGTTAGTTATGTTGCTTTTAATAGAGGTTAAACCAGTTATATTATTGTGTTTAGTAGATGGTTTGGTGTCACGACCCCATTTTCTTAATTGTTGAAATAGTCTCGGATACCACAATAATGACAGGAAATTAAAATTTAAGCTTACGAATCCTCAAGCGTTCTGGGATCGTGATACCACGGGCTTAAGAAGATCACTCCGCCTAAGTCCGTTAAGCCACAATATAATTGCCCGAGCACTATTAACCATAAAATAAAACATCAAACCATATATTACACCAATTTTAGTAACACCCATTATACAAACCTCATCACTAATAAATAATATTACAACCACCAAGTTCAAATTACAAGACCTTGATTCACTACATTAGTTCATACACGTCTAACTACTACAACTAGGCCTCAAAAGAGTAATGTATCAAATTAGTTACATAGTTAAGTGTCCACGAGATTAATACATTACATCAAATAAATCACATGCCTAGCTCATTCTATTACAACAAAAGGTTAACCAAAACGGGCAACTATTCTTAAGCTAAGCTTTAGCTCCGGACAACCTGTAATGATGGGAAAGAGGGGTAAGCTAGATCCTCGCATATAGCTCAGTGAGGAGGTAAACAAGGAATGATTTTTGCAAAGGTTATATCTTTTCGTAATCAGTTTGATAAAACATGTCATACATACAAGAGTTAACAAATGAGAATACAACATATACAATCAAGATTCAATAACAGCTAAAATAATCTATCTCTCCCAAGATATCATTGGGTCCTAACCCATAGGAGGATCAATGGGTCTTGGTAAGAGCATTCGAAACAATTAAATAACCTAACTCTTCCATGATATCATTGGGTCTCGACCCGTAGGAGGATCAATGAGTCTTGAAAGAGAAGGGATAAACACTTTGGTAGGCGAGATATGCCAGCAAGCCCTACCTCTGACTGGAGGTCTCGTTACTACCTCGGTAGGCAAGATATACCGCCGAGCTCATTACTTCCTGGAGGTCTCGTTGCTACCGCATTCATTAATGGTTGCAACTAACACGCTTTAACAATTCAAATCTATTCGCAATTATCAATGACATAGCAAGAAAATTTAGTCAATCATATAGCATATTCGAGTTCATTCTATACTTCGCATCATGTAAACGTGTCAAACATTTATCATATACTCGTATGGACATGGAAGCTCCCTTAGTACCAACATATAATAACAAGAAATAACAATAAATAACAAGAACTTGCAACACTGCTTCTTAACATCAACACCTACCAATAGCATACACTAAATACACCAAGCAAATCCAATGCTCCTACATTAGCCTAAATTAGGAGGTAAATTTTCCTACTTTACCAAACTCCAATTAATCTAATTTTGGTATAGAATCGAAGCTTATCGAATGTAAATAATTCTAGAATCAAACAAAATGCAATTCGGAGTTGAAACGAATAAGATATCGCCTCCAGAAAATCACTGCGCAAATTTGTCAAACCCGAAGCCTCTCCAGCGGACGACCCCCCCTCCCACCGGTCGACCGGTGGACTAGGGGTCGTCCGGTCATGCCAAATCTATTTGTGAATGCTACAATGCAGCAAATGCATGAACTTTCCTTTTTTTGCTTCTTTTGCTATGCTACTCAAAGTCATCTCTTAACCATTTCACCAAACATAAATTCCACACAACTACAACTCCAAAATCATAACTTAGCAAGCTATAAACATCATTCAACATAAATTTAACAAGAACACCAAGAACACCAACTAAGTCTTAATGTTCTTGACTTCCATTTTCATGTATTGCAAACAATTCAATCATATTAACACATGTATAAAACTTCACTCCCCTCAAATTCAAACTCCTTAACTTATCACAATTCTCAAATACATATTTTTGAAATAAGCCCTAGCTCGTACAATACATAGAACTCAAAACATATTTCAAACTCTTAGTGTATGCATTATGAGCAAGAATAATCAACAAATATACATATTCCCATCTTGAATGAACTTTAAGAAAAACTTTTCAAAACATCCTTCACCTTTGTTCTTCAAACCTAGATGAAATGAGCAAGAAAACCTTGAAGAAAGCAAGAAAATGTCAAGGTAAAAGCTTGGATATTACTGCACTTCTTCTTCCTTCCTCTTCCTTTCTTTCTCTTCTCTTTTCTCTTCTTTTCTCCTTTCTCTCTTTCGTCTAGTGGTGTAGTGTATGTGTTTGAATCGTGTATATGTATGTGTTGTGTGTTGTTTGATGTGTATGTGTGTGTGCAGAATTTTGTGTGTGTATAGTGTATAATGTGTGTGTAGTGTATTTGTATGTGTATGTGGTGTAATGTGTGTGTTGAGTAGGTGAGTGTGTATTGGTGTATGTTTGTGTGTTTGACTTGGATGAGACCAAATAGTGTTAGGATATTTTTGTTATTTTGTTTTAGGACAAGAGTGCCCTTAAACTTACTTGCTTATTACTAGTTTGTCATTCTAGCGTTAATTCTTACTATCTTGGTTTTAGTTTAGTTACTCTAGTTAGTTATTGAACTTAATTGGTTCCAATTACTAGCTACACAATATAATTTACTCACGTGGACGTTAAATGATGAAATGCACGTAAATCGAGATAAATACATATAAATAAATTTAAAACATGTAAATTGATTTAATTATTATCTACGTTACCCAAATTACTCAAGGACACATAATTGAATTTAAATGCACGTTAATAGAGGCATAGGCACGTAAAACTATGTAAATTTATATTAGTTGATATAAAGACATATTAAATGATGTAAAAATGTATGAAATGTTATAAAATGCGTATGGGCTTTGTACTAGCTCGGTATGGGGTCTCACATTTAGCATACTTGTGATTGATTGTGAGATGTTGGGGCATGTATTGCTGGCTTGAATTATTGGCGGTTGTTGGTTGGTGGTTGGTATTGGATGCGTTGGATTGTTGTGGACTTTTACGTTGTAGGTAAAGAATTGTAATGTCCGGAAAACAGATGAGACTCTATCTGATTTTCCATTACGCTCGGATTTGATCTCTTTAGGTTAGGTCGGAGCGTGACATTGTCACAGTCAAAATTGAATACGAGAAGTATCATTAAAAATAGTAGTAGGAACAACTGCAATAACCAAGAAAACACATACATTATGCTATGAATATTAACTCAATTTCGAATTAACCAATGTTAAATTCAAATAGTAAATTCAAACATTTCTATGGGCAGAGGTTGCATCATGTATGAAATTACTAACTTTATCATAAAACTAGTAAATTAAACATCAAAAGATAAATAGTTCGTACCTATGGGTCTAGGAATATCTACTTTCGATGCTAAATTTACTATCTTATTCTATTAAGCTTATGAAAATAACCACCTCCTTGTGGGGCCAAGTAAATTATTTTTATAAATTAAATACAATTATTAATGTCATTAAACTTTATGTAGTCCTTTAAACACTTTTAATTAAAAAAAAATGACTACTTAATATCACCATGACCTAGGATGTTTTGGCTACTCTAAGGTCTTTGATATTATATCCTTAATAGTGACATCAATTAAAAATTATTTTTGCATACCAACATATCTTTAGTTTTATGGAAAATATTACATAAATCATATGCCAAGAATAAAAAATATATAATCCTTCTGGCTTATAACTTTGCACAGGAAAGCAAAAGGGATAAAGAGGAACATCATAAATTAATTAATGTGCCTCTTATTATTGTAATATCACTAAGAGCTCTAATGTTCAACATATGTCATGCAAGAATATTAGCATTCCTTATCCGAGCAACCTTCTAACCAAAATTTGAAAAGAAAATTGATGGCTGTATTCGGTCCATAGGCTATTTGCAGTCAATCAAGACATGGTAGCACTTCATTGATATTAGTATAATTTCAAAACACTATATGGCTTATCATAATGAAAGATTATATAATCCACATGCATATATTTCTCCAAATACACATGATGCTTACGTACTTATATAGTTTGTCATCATACATTATACACACATAGATCAATCATATACAATGACAATCAATTTATCGTACTTTTCTGCATGCATTATAGGCCATTAAGATGTAGGCATAAGTCCGTATGGTTACTTTAGAAGCCGCATGTATTGTACTTGTATAAGACGCAACATTAAGATTATACTGAATAAAATCGCCTAGAAAAGTCTCTGATACCAACTGTAAATATATTATAACGAAATTTAAATATGTTGAAAATAAAATTACATATTTCCGACCATCGTTGTTCAAGTAAAGCTTTTTTAGAATCACACAAAATTGTCTCACTTCTCTCAAAATATGAGTGTCTTCTAGCCTATGTCAGGAACTTCTGATGTGTTGATTTGATGGAAATCACAGACTCATTTATAGACTAGGCTAGAGACCCCAAAATAAATAACTAAAATTTGAACTTATCTCTTCCTCTCATCAAAAAATAATTATGTCAAAAAAATACTGATCTTTGTCCATGATTAGTTGTTATCCTGAAGTTGACTTATTACCAAAAAATATTTATCTTAAATAAATATCTATAATTATATTTATTTATCACAAAACTAAATTAATATTTGACATAGCAAGTGGGCCACAGTCACCTAATTAAGGAGACGTGCTTACATGCCATTCTTTGCTAAGCTGATTTCTATGTTGAAATAATAGTACTTGTTGTCTTTAGTATTATAATGAAATGGCAGCCATCACGGTGCCAATTTTATCTTAAACTCATGGCTTGACTACAACAATCTACTGCCGTTAGAATAGTAATACATCAAGGTATGCATATGCCCAAGCCAATCACTTCCTTTCCAAAAAAGAAAATAATTTTGTTGAATCCGAATTGGTCCCTTGTTTCATCGACTTCTTTTAAAAGATGTGAAACCCCTATCGAAAGGCCATAATACCCGTCAATATTATTATGTGCTGATAATTGATGTTGATATTGTTATTGTTGATTATATTGATGTTGTTGATGACGAAAATATTCACAATTAGTTCTTATATCTCGTGGTATACGTTGGTAATTACTCGTTAAAGTTGTATAGTCTTCAGATTTCGACTCTTACTCTTGTTCTAGTTGTTCCTTTTATTGTCCACTACTTAATAGCTATTGATCAAAGAATCATTGATGTAGTTTCTTTTTTAGAAATTATTGATGGCATTTGTTAGAATCATCCTCTAAATTTTCTCTCGGTGTATCTATTAACTGAGCATTGTTTGCTTACTCTATTATTTTATTATTGCAGGGGAGGAAGAGTAAATCGTCGGGATAACTGGGGTAGAAGCCACCATGATTTTGATGCTATCATTAAGATGATGATTTCCCTAGTGAATAATTTATTCATTTTTAGTCAAATAAATGAGGACATGGATTTTCTCTTCGCACAATCTCTAAGTTTTTCGGTTACTTATTTCTTACGATTGAAGTTTTATTTTAGGAGATTGTCTATTTGGTTTTAAATATGTAGTAAGGTGGATAGATATTTTAATTGATGGTTGGAGTTTGAAATACTATTGTACATAGATTTAAAGTTGACCTTACTGGCATAGGCTTTTAGTATCTCACATTTCCTGGACCTATCGTATAGGTGATTTGGGGAACGTGACAGATGTGCCCTCAAAATGCAATAAATTCGAAAGATAATATTTTTTAGCTCTCTTTCTCTTCTGTCAATCGTTCTGGCCAAAATGAAGAATCAGCCCCAAAACACAAAAGCTCAAGATTTTTTTATTTATTTTGCTGGAATTAGAAAATGACATCTAAAGTTCGGCAAACTCTATTTTGACCCCTACTTAAAGTTTATAATTTTAAACTTTGGCCCAACTAGTTTGGGGTATTACTATGTGCATCTCTTCTTTTATTCATGGTATTAGAGCTACCATCATATCTAACCTGTTAGATCTCATCATCATCACCATTATCATAACTATCACCAAAATCAAACAACATCTCATCATCATCACTATTATTGCTATTAACATATGTTCAGCAATTCTTTTAGGGCAAATCTCACAATTAGTCTATATTGTTTATATGTTTTAGACAATTAGTTCCTATTGTTTCAAAAGTCACGTGATTAGTCTTTATTATTTATAAAAGTCTCACCACTAGTCCCTATTATTTTAGAAGTCATGCGGTTAGTTTCTATTGTTTACGAAAGTTTCACCATTAGTTTCTATTATTTCCAAATGTCTCACTATTAGTATCTATTATTTGTAAAAGTCTCACCACTAATGGTGAGATATTTATAAATATTGGGGACTAATAGAGATACTTTTATATACAATAGAGACTTAATAAGTAATTTTTGAAATATGAATACTACTTGTAAAATTTTTACAAACAATAGAGACTAGTTACGTAATTTCTAAAACAATATAAATTATTTATCCAAAATTTATAAAAAAAAAAATAGGGACTTTTTATCCAAATGGAATCTTAAAATTGTAAGGCCATGTTGGGCCCACACTTTTAACAAGCCCGTGGCATCAACCTTTGGCCAAACAAAGCTTTTGGCCTTGGTCAAAGATGGGCCCTACCTTTTATATTGTTTTTATTTTTTTATTATAATATATATTATATGCCTTGTTTTGGTTCTTTTTTTTTTTTTTTTCTTGCTCAATTCTTCAACAATTATTTTTCAATAAATCTTTGACTTCTTTTCTTCATCCAATTTTCTTTTAAATTTGGCTCTAACTGCTGTTTTATCATTTCATTCTTACATGTTAAGTTACCACCTCATCTAAAAATTTAAACTATTAGAGAGGATATTATTATATTATTTATTATATTCAACAAGCCCCCATAAATATAAACAGAATTAATTTTTTAGTCTCACATTTGGACAATTTTAATGTTTTAAATGGGTGATGGTGAGTTTTGAACGCAGAACATTTTAGTACCTAGAGTCTAATACCATATTAAGTGACCACTTCATCTAAAAGTTTAACATTTTAGATCATCTAACAACTTAAACTATTAGAGAGGGATTTATTATATTATTTATTATCTTCAATACTACATGCACAAGAACACAATTAAAATTATCAAAATTTTCAATATATGCGCCTAATTACTTCTTAAAAACTAAAAAAAGATAATAGGACAAAAAATATAAGCTCCTCACTTATGATAGAAAAAGATAGAAAATATAGTAACATTCAAGAGATATCTATCGAACATACGAGGAATTGAAAGTAGCATTCTACCAATGTCAAGTTATAGACTGGTTTTTTCAATCTTTTTTTCTATATGTAAGTGTTTCATATAACCGACATAATATTCGACTTGTTAAATATTACAGAGGTTCAGTGAGCATCATACCGAATTTTCCTACCATTTTCTTCTCTTCCACTCTGGCCAATATCCCTATAATGTCTTTTTTTTTTTAAATGAATTTTTTTCGCAAAAAAAAAAAAAAAAAACTAGGCTAAAGAAAGTTAAGATAGTTAGCATCATCTTCTCCAACGTGTCTCCGCTTTGCCTTGCCTAATTTGGGCTCTATTTTTACCCAAAAAAGGGCTATGGGAGTCGAACCCAATTCTGCCAATTAAACACCCGATAAGAAAAAGATGACCATTGAAATGTACACATCCAATAACAAAAGAAAAATATACTGTGGTAATCAATCCATTCTACAACACATTTCTATGTTCTTTTTCCACAAGTAGTGATTTTATTGAAACTTATTTTAGATGCTCAAAATTTGTTTTATTGTAATGTTACTTTTGCTATGATCTGGTTTGAACCATACAATTTAATATGTAATTCATGTAGACTTCAAATTATAACTATATTTATATTCATTATTTACTTTAATTTTAGTTTACATTTTGAAAGTGCTTTAAATTAAACTCAGTGTTGCATGGTCTAAAAAAATAACAAGACCTATTCTCCAATGGGATTCAGGGATGGGACGGAGGCAGAAGATAGGAGTAAAGAACGTAAAAGTAGAGTGGGTGTTGAGGTGACTTTTTAGATGATAACTGTGGCATAGTGATAGGTTTTCGTGCACCATTGTCATCCCTAATCCTAAAAGATAAGATAAACTTATCCAATCTAGTCTCTTTTTCCCCTGAACTAAAGGGGGCTGTGGGCGGAATATTCTTAATATGAAACATTTCCTTCTCAAATAAATTTAATAATTATTTTTAAAAAAAACAATTAGCGCTCATTTAGTATCAGAAAAGTAATTATCTAAAACTTATAGTTTTTGCAAAGAAAGAAAATTAAGTAACTAGTTATATTTAGATATGAGCAATAAGTAACGTTAATTTTAAGTCAAACTTCCAAAAATTTGAAACTTTGGGGTTTTCATTGTCTTAATTCCTAAATTCTCCGATTTGAATATATTTCTTATTGAAACCTTGTCAAAAATGAGAAAGAAAAATAATTTCTGCAACTCAACAGACCCAAACTTTTAGAAGAATATACTTTTCAATATATTGTTGATAGTATACTTCATTAAGAAGGAAAAATGGTTTTGATTTGGATCTTCATTAATATTAATGGATTGGCTTGATTATGATTAAGTTTTAATCATTTGCCATACCCCTTGATATTCCAAACGTTAATTGGTATATCAGGCAGATTCAGACTACGAAATAAAGTCAACTAGAGAAGAAATTATTGAACTACTTATCCAAATATAGTACTCTAGTTAAACTTTATTCATATTTAATAGATATGTTCAATTGCTTCTCAACAACACTTCCTCCCTTATCTAGTGATAGCAATAAATAGTGCTTAAACCCGAATTGATCGATGGGTACCGGTTTTAATTATAAATCCGTTTATGAAACTGAAGGGGTATTTGTTAAGTTTTGATTTTTATAAGTGTCTACTGACGGATAGTTTGATAGGATTGGATAATAAAAATTAAAAAATACTCGAAATTTGAAAACTTGATTATTAATTTTAGTAGAAATCAAAATAATAAGAGTATTTATATATTTATATACATACACATATAATATAATATTTTTTTCATATAATTGCTTTATGGAAGTATAATAACTTCACAGTAGAAATATTTTATTTAATAATTCTATTATATTTAGATTGATTTAAACTTGTTTATGGACAAAAAATTAATTTATTACTTTTAGTTTTATTGAGTTTGGCCATATATATGTTATGGACAAATATCCCAGTATATTGTTTGTTTTGAACTTTGTCATCTTTTCTTTTATTAAATGAAAAAATTTAACACTAAGTATAGATTCTTCATAAAATTGTAAATTGAATACTAACCTCATAGTATAGTGGAAGAATTTCTCAGGAATTTGTCCACATTCGTTTCACTGTTTAAAAGCTGAGAATCGGAGTTCAAAGTACGAATTCGACTTTTAACTATATGTTTACAATTTAAAAGCCCTTTTAATCATGGTGTTTTTTTACACATAGTAAAGAGCGAGTTTGAGAGAAATTCATAGAGAAGAGAGAAAAAGCAGAAAACTCATCTTTTGTTTTTCTTTTTTCTTTCAATAAATGATACCTTCAGTTTATTTTATTTTGGATATATAGAAGGTAGTTATTACACAACTTTCTATTAACCCATACAAAATGGGTTGGGTCGGGTCAACTCATATTGGGTGACCCAATACCAAAATCTAACATTAAATTATTTTTATTTTATTTTTTAGGTCTTCTTAACATTAAAATTTTATTTTTTAATTTAAATTTAAATATGTATTTATTTTAATTGCTTTAAAAATATTTTTAGGCTATTTTTAAAAAATATTTATTTATTAACGGATCTAGTCATGTACTTGCGGGTTTTTAAATGCTTATCTAGTTCGAGTTTAGTGAGTAAAATTTAAACCCGTCGGGTATCCGTTACGGGTTTGGAAAAAAATAATTTAAACGAGTTCGGGTTCGAGTTTACAAATTTTAGCAAGTATCCGACACATTGTCATTCCTATCATTATCTCTCTAAGTGTTAAACTGCTTTCAATAATTTTTAGAGTAAAATGCACCATACCCCCTTATATTTTTATAAAATTACATCATAAACTTTGTGTTTTAAAAAGTCGTATTATAAACCTCGTATTATGAAAAATATTGCATATGACTCCCGTTGTCCATTTTTCTGTTAGTTTTAATGTGGAATGTAATACACACGCTTATAATGCAAGTATGACATGTATTAGAGAGAAGTATTACAATATAACATACTTTAATGAGTGACATATCAATTCTGCTCTGATCATAATGAGTAAAATCATCTAAATTTGCTTGAGGTTGCAGAAGTTACCTAGCTATTCGTAGTAGAAGTGAATACTTTGGTAGGTGGTTGTAGACTATAATTAACCGCATCATGAAACAGAAAATATAATAACAGCTTGCGTTAATGGAATATTGTGATTATGTTTATTTAATTCATTTAGAGTTTTTATGCGAGCAATTCTTTTTCAATACTACCTGTTGCCTTTTGCCTTTTGCCTTTTGCATTTTGCCTTTTGTGCTATCTACATTTTCTTGTAAGATTCTGATAAGAAAGAAAGAAGGAAATTATAGTTAATTTTTTATAGCATTCATATCAGTATGATCAATCTGTAGCAATGAAATTTTCTCACTTACAACTTTGCGTACGGAAATATTTTTTTTCCTTTCAATTTAAAAGAAAATTTAAGTTAATATTACATCGGTTACGAGATCTCTCGCATACAAAATCACCATATCACTAGAGTAAATGCCAACTAAAATATCTTTTCTTATTCTTCATATTGATACTTTTGGATGTATTTAACACATAATACAACATCACGGGAACTGAAAGAGACCTTTAATAGTTTCAAAGACTAAGTTCTTTAGTTTTCCATGAAACTGGTCGTTACGTTGTATTGAAAACCGAGAAACAATTCCATATCCAAGTTGCTTCGGTTCCTGCAATCCTGCCCAGCACAACTCCAGGTTGCTTCGATTCCAGGGTTATTTTATGCTGAAGTGTACTATAAATTAACCTCCATATATATAGCAACTCAGCCTATCACATCACCCTTCTTTGCTTTCACTCGCAGACATTGTTTCAAGCCTATAACAGACCTACAGAGTAGCAATACAACAAAAACAAACATGGGTGGTAATAAACATGGTGCCGTAAAAACCAAAGCATCATTTTTCCAGACGGCGAGCTCTTCTACCGCTGTAGACAGCAATGTTCGTGAACGGTCTCTTGCAGTAGTTCAGGATGCAGCACCACTTGCTGTTCATGCACCGATCGTGTCTTCGTATAATGAAAAAATCAGTCCCCTTCTTGATTGTGTGGACAAGCTACGCCACCTCAAGATCATGCAAGAAGGTATTCAATTGCCAACAATTGTTGTTGTTGGCGATCAGTCATCTGGGAAGTCCAGTGTTCTTGAATCATTGGCAGGCATTAGCCTTCCAAGAGGCCAAGGCATTTGCACCAGGGTTCCATTAATAATGAGGCTCCAAACTCATGACAATCCTAAAGCAGAGCTTTATTTGGAGTTCAATGGGAAGGTTGTGCCCACGGATGAAGATAACATTGCAAGTGCCATTAATCTTGCGACTGATGAAGTTGCAGGAACAGGAAAAGGAATATCAAACACTCCAATTACACTAACTGTGAAAAAGAATGGAGTTCCGAATCTTACAATGGTTGATCTGCCTGGAATCACTAGGGTGCCTGTTCATGGGCAGCCTGAAGATATATATGAGCAGATATCGGCAATTATCATGGAGTATATAACTCCAGAAGAGAGTATTATACTAAATGTTTTATCTGCTGCTGTTGATTTTTCTATATGTGAATCAATTAGGATGTCTCAGAAGGTGGATAAGACAGGTGAAAGAACACTTGCGGTAGTTACGAAGGCTGATAAAGCACCAGAAGGCCTACTGGAGAAGGTTACTGCAGATGATGTCAATATAGGTCTTGGTTACATCTGTGTGAGAAATCGAATTGGGGATGAAACTTATGAAGAAGCTCGACTAGAAGAAGCAAGATTGTTCAAGTCTCATCCCATGTTATCGAAAATAAATGAATCTATGGTCGGTATTCCTATCTTGGCACAAAAATTGGTTCAAATTCAAGCAACCATAATATCAAAATGCTTGCCGGATATTGTTAAAAAAATCAATGATAAGCTTGCTGTTAATATGGCGGATCTCAACAAGCTGCCACAGAATTTGACCTCTGTTGCTGAAGCAATGACTGCATTTTTACGTGTACTTGGTAACGCCAAAGAGTCTTTGAGGAAAGTTCTCCTCAGAGGGGAGTTTGATGAGTATCCCGAAGATAAGAAGATGCATTGCACTGCAAGGTTGGCTGAAATGCTTAACCAATACAGTGATCAGCTGCAGGCAAAACGTCTAGAGAATGATCCCAAACACAACTTCTTGATGGAAGAAATTAACGTTCTTGAGGAAGCTAAAGGAATTAGCTTGCCTAATTTTCTCCCTCGTACTGCTTTTCTCACTATACTGCAGCAAAAGGTCAGGGGAATAGCATCAACACCTGTTGCATTTGTCGAAGAAGTATGGAATTATATAGAGGGGGTCGTTGTACCTGTCTTGATGAATCATTCTGATAACTATCCGCAGCTTCAGTCATCTACCAGAAGAGCTGCGCAAAATCTCATTGCCAAAAAGATGAACGAGTCTATGAATTGGGTGATGGAGATCATTGAAATGGAGAAGCTGACGGATTATACTTGCAATCCTGATTATATGGCAACATGGAACATGCTAATGGGTAAACAGGAAGAGTTCATGATGCAAATCAGGAATGATAATTCAAAGCCATCACATATTGTTCTTGATGAATTTGGTCAGATTGAACTTGGGCATCTACGCAATCATCTGGCTGTTGTGCAACAAGCCTTTGACATGAAAATGAGGATGACTGCCTATTGGAAGATTGTTCTGAGGAGATTGGTGGACAGCATGGCTTTACATATGCTTTACAGTATAAGCAATCTTGTTAACAAAGACATGGAGAAGGAGATTGTTGATGACTTGATGGCACCTCATGGTGGAGGCATTGAGCGTATGTTAGAAGAATCGCCCGCGATTGCTGAAAAACGCAGTCGGCTGAAACGAAGCATCCAATTGCTGAAGGATTCCAAGGCTGTGGTGTCCAAGATAATGGACAGGATTATTACCAATCTTGATTAGATTTTTATCACTTGTTATATATGTAATCTTCTCTTTTGAAGCAAGGTATAGAGTATATGTCCGTGTTCTGCTTTGATTGTTTACTTTTCAAGCCTTAATATATATAAATATTTTAGTAGCATTCTTTCTATAAAACTAATTTTCTGTCGCATTTCACTCCTGGGATCATTAATGGTTGCAAGCTGGTCAACCTGATTGTTATGTGGCGGCTTGCATCTTGGCATCGGCATTTTTCACTTATAGAATCCAATTATGGGACTAGTATCTACCCTTCTCATCATCTACCAAGGCCTTCTTCAGTTAGCCTTTCTCTCGAAGAACCATAAAATTTTGCTGCGAATTTGAGTTTCCAAGTAAGAATAGACGCAACCTTTCACCTTGTGATTTGATTAGCAATATTCCTAACTAATTTAGTTCAATCTTGTATCTAGACTCTTTTCGAGTAGGGATTGTTGAATGTTCTTGAAAGTGAGGAATAAATAAAATGGTTACGTTCACTGTTTCAGAAAAGAAAAAAACAATTTTGCAGCTGTTTCCTCAGTTTGCAGACCTCTCTCTTTTTATTTATTTATGTAAAAAAGGTCTAAATCAATATTACTTCACATAGAAAGTATGTTACACTTGCCGATAATCAATCTCGGAACCTCTCATACACAAATTGATAACCATACCACTAGAGCAAATGCCCAGTGGTAAAGACGGAAAGTTTTCCATAGAGCAGCCTGTGCGTTTTTTCAGACTTTTAAAAGAATTCATCTAGTGCACGTATCATGTAGAAAGTATTAACCATCTTATAAACACTTTTTGTGTTTCATTAAGGTGTACACTTCCTTGAACTAAATATGATCCTACAACCAAACGCGAGTTAAAAAGTTTGAACAAGACATAATAACTATTGAAGAATAGCCATATCAACAATGTAAATTTGCATTATCAACAAACTGTTGGACCATGTCCTAGCTATATCCATAAACTGTCAAGCATTTCGGAAAATTGTAGAAAGTGAGCAAAACTTTCAAAAAAAAAAATAGAAGACAATTTTTAGATGTAGTTCGTATGCAGGAATACACTTTAAGGACCAAGAGATCAACAGAGGTATAACATGAAAATATGTTTTCTTTATAAGAAATTTCAAGTGTACATTGAATAAAAAGTTGTCAACTAATGATATATACGTTCAATAATGAAAGACAAAAAGTTGGAAGCCCTAAAAGTATGAAATTACTGGTTCAAATGTCGCTAAAATACTTGTTATATGTCTAATTAATATGTCAATTGTTTGCATGTCAACTATAAATTTGTGTCGTTCTTTCATGTATTAAGTTCGTTCTAATCTAAATAAGGCCTCCTACTTTATCCTCTTTGATTAAAATAAATAAATAAATCACTGTTCTACACTAGTAATACATTTTTTTTCCTAGGTAAGCGAAAGCAATATTGAGAGTTATAGCGCACCACAAGGTGACCCCAAGGGGTTGTTCCAGTGATAAGTGAAAGTGGTAGGATTTTACCTAGTGCAGGTTCAAGTTATCTAGATTATCTTAGAAATTCGACTCTTAATTGATATGATACATGTTTTGGGTCGAACTACTATACTCCAAGTTTGGTTCATATTCAGCTGTTAAACCAAGTGGTGGTAAGGCATGCGTGACCTATCTAAGGACCGAAGGTTCCCGTGATGATGACCTCTAATCTTGATCAATGCATCATAGATTAGTTGAAATAGAGATATTTTTCGGGTCAACAAAAAATAAAAAGTGCACCAAAATGTTACTAGTTATCGATTGGTGGGGCCATTATTCTTATTCGTTTATCTATAACTTAAAAGTACTGATCAACTTTCCTGTTTTTCTTCTTTTAGTGGAAGAAAAGCCATATTAATGAAAGAGACGATTATCATAAAAAATAAATGGTATTGTTAAATTCATATAATCGACTTAACAAGACTTTATTTGATTTAGAAGCTAGAAAAGTCATAAACACTAAAAATCTCTAATCAAAACATTTTATGATGGTTATGTTTCCTTCCATGGACTTGAAGCTTCATGCTCCAAAGTTGCTTTGGCTACTACATATTATGCTTTGTACGCTGTTCCATGTCACCCTTTTTCTTGTAACAGTATTATAATCGTCAAGGGAAATTAAGGGAGAAACATTTGTTGAGAAGAGAGACTCCTATGGTCAATGAAAATTTTCATTTCTCGTTCTTTTTAATTTCATGTTTGGTTAATGTTGAGGCAATTAATGTTGATTGAAGATTAATTGGTTATGTTTTGCAAAACGTGTGTTATTACTATATTTGTGTTTTTACCTTTTGAATGTGCAGGTAAAATATTATGGTAACTTACCATAAAAGAAGAAGTCATGTGATTGCATTAATTGCCCTTTTGTTAAAAAGGAAAATAGTGTTTTATGAGGAGGAACGTTTCTTGAAAGCCAAGAGAAGACAAGTATTTGTATTGAAGCAAAGGACGTGAAGAAGTAGGCGAGTAAAGAGAGAGAAACGCGGACAGTCTAAAGAGAAGACCTTAGGAGTGTTATGTTCCGTGTCATGTTGCAACACGATTTGTATTCTAGTCTTTGATAGTATTAAGTGTTGCAACTTTGTTAATTTTGACAGTGAGCCATGAACAACTTGTTTAAGCCTTTGAATGTTTAGATTCTTGTATCGTTTGTTCATTCTTCAAGAGAAGAAGGTGTAGTTCTCGGGAGAAAACGTCGCAAGTCAAGGGGAGCTCACCAAACCAAAGTTCATTAAGGAGTTCATCATCGAGGCGTCAAAGGTCAAGAGGAAGTCTTTACTTGTGCAAGTCCATTGATGTTGTAACTTATTATTTTTCTTAATGAACAGTTTTGTTGGACTAGGGGTTAGTCCCGTGGACGTAGATCGCATGATTGAACCATGTTAAATCTTGGTGTTCTTGTTTTTGTTACAACTTTATTATTTATGTTGTTGTTTACTATCACTGACTATGTTGGAACATTAAGTGGAATAACTCATTAATTGACTAAGCAACTAGAGAAACACACTGTTAATGAATTGTAAAAGAAGTAATGTTCCAGTTAATGTTGCAATATTACCTATAATAGAGTACTGTTATATCACGGTACTGCATTGATTTTTCAGAATTATTCATATTGAACACAAACCTGTCCATACTTTATCTGCATAAACTCTATCAAGTGGTATCAGAGCAGGTTAAGAACTAATTTGGTTAGATTCTTGAGAGCTTTGAGTTGTTGTCTTGAAGGAATAGGTATAGACACTTTGCGTGATGGAGGCTCAATCACTAAACCACCGTTGTTGAATGGTGCGAATTACTCATATTGGAAGGCTTGAATGAGGGCATTCATCAAGTCGATTGATGAGAAGGCCTGGAAAGTGATTTTGACTGGCTAGACAGCTCCTACCAAAACGGATGATCAGGGCAATGTTGCAACGAAACCTGAAACAGAATGGATCAAGGATGAAGATCTTTTGGCAAGTTGGAACTCCAAGGCACTGAATGCAATATTCAATGCTATTGACTTGAATCAATTCAAGTTAATCTCGACGTGTGAATCTGTTAAACAAGCTTGGGAGATATTGCAAACAGTATATGAGGGTACATCAGTTAGAAGATCAAAATTGCAGATGTTTGCCACTAGATTCAAGAAACTGAAGATGCAGGAGGATGAAACAATTGCCGATTTCAATGCCAAATTGTGCGACATTGCTAATGAAGCCTTTGTTTTAGGAGAAAAGTATTCAGAGTCAAAGCTTGTGAGGAAAACCTTGTGCTCTTTTCCAGACCGATTTAGAATCAAAGTTGCTGCCATAGAAGAGTCCAAGAATGTTGATGAACTCAAAATTGATGAATTAATGGGGTCACTTCAAACTTTTGAGATGAAGTTTAAGGAGAAAAGGAAAGAATAAGGCATTGCTTTGCGGACCGAAGTAGAAAGAAAAGAATCAATAAGCTCTTCCGATGATGAGGACTCTGAAATCTCTAACATAGTGTTTGGATTGCACAAAGGAATGGAAAGGAAAGTAAAGTAAAGGAAGAAAATAAAGGAAATGAAAGTAAATGAATTACCTTGTTTATATTGCAAAAAAATAATAATGGAAAGGAAAGAAAAAGTTTTTATAGTTCTTTGTTTGGATTAGAGAAGGAAAAAAAATGAAATGACAATTTTAAATAGTAAATTACTTAAATGTCATTTTTCATACTCAAAGTAGGTTAAAAGAGTAGTAAGGACAATCATGAAAAAAAAATCAGGGCAATGTAGTCTTTTTTGGCTGAAACCATTCATTTCCCTCCCAAACACCCCAAATTGGAAGGATTGAAAAATCCATCCAATTAAAGAAAAATGATGGAATATTGTACCCCTCCATATCCTTTATTTCTTTCAAATTTGCAATCCAAAGAAGGGGAGGTTCCTTATTCCCTCCATTTCCTTTACTTTCCATTAAAAAAGTGAATCCAAACAAGCTATAAATCATTGGCCTTGCTTACCAAGAATTTCAACAGAGTTTTGAAAAAGTGGGACAAGCGAAGAAAAGGCTTTAGACAGTCGAACTTTGACAAGAAGCCTCATGTGACAACAGCAGTTCACACATTTAAGAAACAAAATTCCAAACCAACCGATGAAAAGAAAAAGAGTAAAGGCATACAATGCCGAGAATGCGAGGGCTTTGGCCACATTCAAGCTGAATATACAAACACCTTGAAAAAGAAGAAAAAGGCCATGAATGTTACCTGTAGTGATGAGAAGTCAGATGAATCCTCAGAGAGTGATGAGGAGCACACTAGTAACTTTGTTGCATTCAATGTTGCAACAACACAGCTAGAGATCAGTTTGAACGAAGAAGTTGGTACAGCTGTTACAACACCGGGTGAAACAGAAGATAAAATAAGTGAATCTGACTGTATTGAGTTAGACAGTGATGGTGATTTGGATGACGAAAAAGTCATGAAAACGTACAAAGACATGTATGAAAAATCAGTGATTGTGTGTAAGAAAAATCAGGGACTGGAGTTGAGGATCCTTGAATTGGAAAAACAAAAATCTGAACTGAAAAACCTGGCTGAAAAAAGACTGATGGAAGTGCAAATATTGCAACAAGAATTAAAACAGATGTAGCGAAATGTAAAAATGCTGAATTCTGGAACTAAAAAACTGGATCACATGTTGTCCATTCAAAAATCGAGCAGTGATCATACTGGGCTTGGTTTTTGTGAAAAAGGAATCTTCTGGAACACTGTCTTTGTCAAAATTTCAAAAGATTTAGAACTACAGCATAATGTTGCAATTGCACAGAATGACAATAAAAATGCTATAGTTACTGATGTTATAACCAAGATTGCGACAGTGCAGAAGCAACAAAAGAAAAAGAATAACAGAATTGTTCCCATCTGTCATTTTTGTCTTGTACCTGGACATATCAAACATCACTGTTTCAAGTTTCAAAGAATGCTGAAAAAAGGTAAGTTCCTCAATCAACAAAAGAGATCATCACAAGTGTTGTTGCAACACAAGGTGAGACGATTTTGGGTGAAGAAA
The DNA here is from genome assembly GCA_037974665.1 of Ehretia macrophylla. Classification (NCBI taxonomy): domain Eukaryota; kingdom Viridiplantae; phylum Streptophyta; class Magnoliopsida; order Boraginales; family Ehretiaceae; genus Ehretia; species Ehretia macrophylla. The sequence goes on from CM075769.1 coordinate 29,396,128, forward strand.
TCTGACTTAGCCGGTTTTGTTGCTTATACCTCTATGCAATCTTGTACTGCTAACTCTTGGTACTTTGACAGTGGATGTTCTAGATACATGATAGGTATACGTGAAGTATTGAGCAACTACAGGGAGTGCGATGAAGGTCAAGTTACGTTTGGCGATTGTGTTAAAGGGAAAGTACTTGGAAGAGGAACTCTTGACATTGAAGGGTTTCCAAGGCTCAAGAAAGTACTGCATGTGGATGACTTAAAGGCTAATCTTATTAGTATTAGTCAATTGTGTGATCAGCGCTTGTATGTAAAATTCACTAAAGATGGTTGTCATGTATTATATGTGACTAACAATTGTGTGCTTACAGGAAAAGGTCATTTGACAACTGCTACATGCTTACACCATCTCATGAACAACCATTGCCGTGTTACAACAATACCTGTGACAATGCTGAAATTTGGCACTAGAGATTGGGACACTTAAATTATAAATTGCTAACCAAAATTGTCAATGTGGGTGCAATACGAGGTGTGCCAAAGTTGAAAAATAAGCAATCAGGTGTGTATGGTTCCTGCCAAATGGGCAAACAAGTAAGAGCGTCACACAAGATGTTGCAACATGTGTCGACCAAGAAAATCTTGAAACTGTTGCACATGGATCTCATGGATCCAATGTAAACCCAAAGCATCAGAGGTAAAAGATATGTGTTTGTCTGTGTGGATGATTTCTCTAGATATACGTTTATGGATTTCCTTAAAGAAAAATCTGACACTTTTGATGCTTTTAAGAAATTGTGTTTAAGGTTCAAAACTGAAAAATGTTGCAACATCCAGAGAGTCATCAGAATAAAGAGTGACCATGGTAAAGAATTTGAGAATCACTCTTTTATTGAGTTTTGCAATGCACATGGAATAACTCATGAATTCTTTGCACCAAAAACCCCACAACAAAATGGTGTGGTTGAGAGAAAGAATAGAGCAATTCAAGAAATGACTCGTGTGATGTTGAATGATAAAAACATTCCCCACAGGTTTTGGACAAAAGTTGTTAACACTGCATGTTACACCATCAATCGAGTATTTCTACGACCAGGTACCATCAAAACTCCTTTTGAAATTTGAAAATGTAAGAAACCCTCACTGGATTATTTTCATGTGTTTGGGAGTACATGTTACATCTTGAATGATAGAGAATAAATGGGTAAGTTTGATGCTAAAAGTGACAAATGTATTTTTCTTGGTTATACAACTAATAGCCATGCTTTTCGAGTTTTTAATTTAACCACTAGGACTATAATGGAATCGGCTAATATGGTAGTTGATGAGGTTCAAAATTGTGCAGGTGAATCGACGGAAGAAGCCAGCACCAGCAAAATGAATAATGGTGTTGCAGACGGTGATGCAACACTGAAGGAAGAAAAGATGAAGAAACCTGCTGTGATTGATCCCGTTGCAACATCAGACAAAGAAGCCGAGCAGAAAGACAGTGGTTCACGGGATGTTGCAACATGCAGTGGAACAACAAAAAAAACCACTGAAGAAACTCAAGCTGAATTGCCACAAGTCCACAGAAATCATGCTGCAGAAGATGTGATTGGTTCAATACATGATGGAATTCGAACCAAAGGTAAACCCAAACTGAACTACAGAGATATGGTAAGGTTTGTTTGCTTAACTTCTTCTTTTGAACCCAAAAATGTGAATGAAGCCTTGAAGGATGAATTTTGGGTAAATTCCATGCAAGATGAATTGAATCAATTTGTGAGAAATGATGTCTGGACCTTAGTTCCTAGGCCAAAAGATGTCAATATCATTGGAACTAAATGGATCTTTAAAAACAAGACTAATGAAAATGGTAACATAACAAGAAACAAGGCTAGACTCGTAGCTCAAGGGTATACACAAGTAGAAGGTATGGATTTTGATGAGACTTTTGCTCCAGTTGCTAGGCTTGAATCCATTAGGTTGTTGTTGTCCGTTGCTTATGTGTTAAAATTAAAAACTATTTCAAATGGATGTAAATAGTGCATTCTTAAATGGAGAAGAAGCCTATGTTGAGCAACCAAAAGGCTTTGAGGATCCACATTATCTTTCATATGTGTATAAATTAAAAAAAGCCTTGTATGGATTGAAACATGCTCATCGAGCTTGGTATGACAGGTTGACAAAATTTCTAATTGATAAAGGCTACCAAAGAGGGGGAGTTGACAAAACCTTGTTTTTCAAAAGGTTTGGCTCAGGTACTCTTATCGCACAAATTTATGTTGATGACATTGTGTTTGGTGCAACATCTAAAAACAAAGTTGATGAATTTGTGAGATACATAAAGCATGAATTTGAAATGAGCATGGTTGAAGAACTAACATATTTTCTAGGGTTGCAGGTCAAGCAAAGTGAAGATGAAATCTTCATATCTCAAGAAAAGTATACCAGAAATCTAGTCAAAAGATTTAGACTAGAATCATCAAAGTCTTCAAGAACTCCCATGAGTGTAACCACTAAGATGACAAAGAATGAGAATGAGAAATCAGTTGAGCCTAGCTTATATAGAAGCATGATAGAAAACTTGTTGTATCTTACAACAAGTAGACCTGACATTTGTTTTAGTGTTGAATTGTGTGCTAGATACCAAGTAGACCCTAAAGAATCTCACTTAGCTACTGTAAAAAGAATAATCAAATATGTAAGTCGAACATTGGATCTTGGAATTTGGTTTACCAATGACACTAATACAAATCTTGTTAGGTTTAGTGATACTGATTAGGTAGGTAATGCAGATGATAGGAAGAGCACAACTGGCTGATGTTTCTACATTGAGAATAATTTGGTGTCTTGGTACAGCAAGAAGCAAAGTTCAATCTCCTTGTCAACAGCTGAAGCTGAATACATAGCTGCAGGAAGTTGTTGTGCACAACGTCTATGGATGAAATAGATACTGGATGACTATGGAATGAAAAATCAGGTTTTGACAGTTTATTACGATAATATGAGTGCCATTAACATATCTAAAAATCATGTTCAACACTCTCGCACTAAACATATTGACATAAGACATCACTTTATCCGTGAGCTTGTTGAAACAAAAACCGTTGTGTTAAAACATGTTGCAACAGAAAAACAACTGGCAGACATTTTCACTAAAGCCTTGGACCCCTTGGGATTTGAAACCTTGAGAAAAGCTTTAGGAATTTGTAGTTTATAATGTTGCATCATGTATTATCACAGGGTCATGAGATATGCTTGAGATCGCTGAAAGTTTAATAATCAATTCAACTTGTGATTTAGTTAGTGGACCATACTCCCTTGTACACATTGAATACTGAATTGAAAAAGCTAATCTTGATAATTTGTGAGTGTAAGAGCTTGAACTATCTGATGACTAGGGATAAAAGAGAGAAGTCTCTCAAAATCCATTCTTGTACTCTATTCATTCAAAGAAAAAAAATGCAGGAAACAAAGCACTAGAAAGAGCTACCTAATCCAAAGTAAAATGTATTAGTGTAAAAGCTACCAGTTGCAACATGAGTTGAAACAGGAAAAATTTATATGCAGTTGCAACATGAGCTAAAACAGCAAAAAGTCACATACGATTGCAACATGCACTGAAACAAAAAAAAAAAAATCTGAAAATAGTTTTTTTCCTACAGGATGATTAGACGGTCAGGTATGTTTGAGCAGATAGAGAAAGTTTCTACATTTTGCAGGGTTGATGGTGAAGGCAATCTGGTTAAGGGTTAAGCTTCACATACACACATGTTTCATTGATTAAATCCTTAACTGAATTGAGTATTAATGAGTAAATCTTCTTGAGTAATTTCGTGATCCTTGAACAAATCATGCATTTTAATTACTTGTTTATTTAAAAATAAAAAATAAAAAAGGGAGGGGAGAAGGAGGGGGAGAAGGGGGGGGGGGGGGGGAGAATCTCAAGGGATTTAAGCAAAAGGTATAAAAATGTTGTCAGGACAATTGTTGCGACATTGGTTCTAACTTCGTAATAGAACAACCTGATTTAATTTTGTTACAACTTCAACCGTCACAAGTCTGGAAAGCAAACTTGTTGCACGAGATTTTTGGCTTTTCTCAACTGACATTTACAGTTTTTGATGCAGTTTTTTTTGAAATCCCTAAGAATGTGGGATTGTTAGATGGTTACCGAAGGCGGCAAATTAGGGCATGATTTTTGCTGAGCAATTAAGTCTCTTTCTATCTTCAAGCTTATTTAGCTTCTTACTTTCATATGTTCTAACTTCATCTCTCTCACCCTCTTGTTCTTTGTCTCTTTGAAACTTGGTTTGCTTACCCACTTGCAGAACGAACCGTGGTGAGAACAAGATCAGGAGGTAAACATTGGGAAAACCCTAAACCTGGAACACTAGGAGGTGTTTCAACACAACCCATCACTATTGATGAGCCGTCCTCTCCCACAATGGTTGCCGACAATGTTCCAACACCATCATCCACCACATCTGGCTTAGGAGAGTCACCACTTCAACGGCCACCTAGGGCTCGAACTGGAGACCAACGAGTTGACCCTAACTGGACTCTGACAGGGTTAGATGTGGAAGCTTTCATCAACCCCACTTTGCACCGTGTAGAAGAAGAACATTCATCGGGCTCTACAGCATGCCCAATGCTGTAACATCAGACACAACACCATATTTTGCTTTAGCAACAGAGGCAACAGCCAATGTTGCAATACAACCACTCGCATCACACATTACTACTGTAGTCGAACCATCAGGAGATACCACTGCAGAGATACCCATCTCAGATGCCGGTGATGTTGCTACTGCACATGCAATATCACGTCATAGTACCAAATCCACTGATGCTGCTGAAGCCACGCTTACAAAAGAACTCCGTCAAGTCAAGAAAGATGGTAGGAAGAAGCATATTGGGCAATGGCAGAACAAGCGCCGTGCCACCTTCTCTCCTAAGCCAACCAAGGCTGCGAAGCGATCATGCCCAGGGTATGATATTCCTTTTGTTTTTTCCTCACGATTCTACTTTTTAAAATCTCAAGCTAAGTTTCACCTACTGTCACAACGCAAGTTTTTTTGTGGAAAAATCGATAAATTTAAGGTCCTATCAGAACACTGGTATCGAAGACTTGCTTGGGGATAAGAAATTGTTAACTTCGTTTAACAAATTGAGCCATTTCTCTGGTAATTTGGTCTACAAATTTTACTTCAATTTGCACCAAAGCATTGATGTTGCAATATCGATGTACTACCATAGGATCTATGTTCGTAATCATGTATTCACCTTCTCACCCTCTGCCATTAATACATATCTTTAGTATGATTCATCTAAGAAGTTTATTCCTGATATCTCCCTAACTGCTATTACCACCGAGCTTGTGGATGAACCCTGTGAATGGAAACCAGATGCGAGGCTCTCTGGACATAAACCCACCTCCAAATATGATGTTTTGCATAAGATGGCCATTGCCAACTGGTACCCCATAAAGCATTCTACAACTTTGAATGTTGAATTGGGAAAATTGTTGTATTCTGTGGGCACAAGGATCAACTTTAATTTAGGGCAGGTTATCTTTGATCGGATCAATGAGGAAGGGGCAAAAGAATTTGTCAGTCAATACTTGCCATAACCCTCTTATTCATGATCTTCTCTTGTCACAACATCAGGACCTATATAAGCAAGAGGCTTTGCACCAACGTCCTTATCCCCTATTCTTTTCTAAGAAATTTTTGCAGGGTGCCCATAAGAATAATCTCCAAGGGAAGCCAGCTAGTGTTGCCACACCTTCCACCATAGGGAATGCAAGTTCGTCTGCTGATCAGTCTGCAATGTTGCAATATCTACAACAACTCCAGGAGGCCATTGAAGAGCTGCGAAAGGAACAAGGAAATATCCAAGCTAATCAGGATCAAATTCGTCAGACTCTGACTCAACTCCTCAAGAGGTAGAATGCCATTATGGAACACTTGATGGGCCTTCCGTCTACTTGATGCTGATTCATTTCTGTTTGTTGGAAAATGTTTTTTATGTTTGTTGCTCTGATACTATTCTGACATTGTGTGTTTTTCTTATTATGCTACTTTTTCTTCACCTTCTTTGCCTTTGGTTTGGCAAAAAATGGAAGAATGAATGGTTGGTTGTCTTGCTGCTTTGCTAATTACTGCTTTGTTCTATCTCTTAGTCATTGTCTGTTCTTATACATTTGTCTCTATATTCCCCTAGATGTTGTTATAAATATTGCTACAGGCTTATTATTGTTCTTATTGCCTTGATACTCTTATATTTGTGTTGGTTTATTTCTACTAGATTTATGTTCTACTATCAGTTGCAACTTGCTACCTTGTTCGTTAACAATATTGCTCTGATATTACTGTACTCGTGTTACTCCTATTGTTGCAACAGGAACAACAGGAACTTGAGAGCTGGAACTTAATTTCTGCACTTGTGCAGTAAAAGGTTTTCAATCTTGTGCTAAATGGGTTTTGCCAAAAGAAAGCCAAAGAAGGAGATTGTTGAGACAATTAATGTTGATTGAAGATTAATTGGCTATGTTTTGCAAAATGTGTGTTATTACCATATTTGTGTTTTTACCTTTTGAATGTGCAGGTAAAATATTATTGTAACTTACCATAAAAGAAAAAGTCCTATGATTGCATTATGGCAAACTGAATAGAGGCTCTAAAACATAATAATTACAATTTTTTGGTAAATATAGAGCCTTTTGAAGCAAAAAGTCAACACCAATGGTTATTATAGAGCCCCAAATTGCTACTTTTGTGCCAAATTTAACAGATTTCAACAAAAATAGAGCATGGGCTCCATTTTGTTCAACAAATTTGTTGAACAAAATGGAGCCCTAGGAAAAAGATAAAAAATTTTACAGCCCACATGCTCTCTTCCAATATGTCAGATCTGACAATGTCATATCTAACTTTAAAAAAAAAGTCCGACAAAAAAAAAAGTACAAACATCTATAAAAAAAAAAATACAACTGTTGCAATTTCAGCTTTAATCTTCAAAAAAATATAGTCGTTGGGTATTGGATTTTCTATATATTCAAGCAAAAAAATTCAACACCCAACTTCAACAATTACTCCTTTCAAGCAAATATACCCAAACAAAAAAAAATCATCTATCAAAAAAGAAAAAAAAAGATTCATGCTCAAGATCTGTCCATTTTTGCAATTTATTCTCAACTGAATCACCTGCAAATATATATATATACACACAACAACCAAATCAATATTTATCAAAAAAAAAAAATGGTGCATCGGGGATGGTGGGAAGGGGAAAGGCAGCGAGGAAGGGAGGGAAGGCAGCGGGGTGGGGAAGGGTAGAGGGGAGGTGGGGTGGGGTGGGGAAGGAGAAGCTTGTGCCTGCGTGCGTGGATGGGATGGGTGGGGTAGGGGGGAGGGAGAGAGGGGAGGGGGCGGCTGGTGAAAGAGGAAAATGGGGGATATGATGGGTTTTATATGTAGGGTTTTTTTTTCAATTTTTTTAATTTGTTTTTAAATGGTTGGAATAAATTTTTTTTTTAAAAGGCTTTTTTTTAATTTTTTTTTTTAGAATTTAGGTAAATTCTATTTAAAATTTAAAGCATGATTAATATTAACTTGAAATTCATCTTATTGAGAAATTTTTTTTAAAATGTTTTTTTAAAATTTTTTATTTTTTAGATTTAGGTAAATTCTATTTAAAATTTAAAGCATGATTAAAATTACATTGAAATTCAACTTATTGAGAAATTGTTTTTTAAAAGGCTTTTTTTTAATTTTTTTTTTAGAATTTAGGTAAATTCTATTTAAAATTTAAAGCATGATTAATTATTACATTGAAATTCAACCTATTTCAATTTTTTTTAAAAATACTCTTTTAAAAAAAATTAATAGTTTGGGTCAATTTTAATTAAAAATTCATTCAAATTAAAACTAATTATAATTCAACTTGTAGACTTTGTAAATTTAATTTTTAGTGGTATTTTATTGTTTAGACTAAAACTGAGCATCAAGTACAAAGACTTCACTAGTCAAGTTAACAAGAATTCCGAAAGATAACATCATGTTCTTCGCAAATAAGCACGTCAATTACGTTGCACGTTCTCTAACTTGTTAGCAGCATCATCGTGCACATAGTCCATATCGTGAACACCTGTAGCATGCAAAATAGAGGGTGACCTAAACAGGCTCAGTGAGGAATGACACAGAGTTTTGGGAACTTGAATCTGAAAACTCTTTGGCACGTTAGCAACAACAAGTCATGAAAGAAACACATAATCACATTCTCTTAACAACACATATTCAAGGATACGCTTAGTAACATTGTTGATGTCGACGCTTGAATCTTATCACAAACACGTAACATAACCAACCTTACTCCCGCTTGTGTACTCATGATGTACACGATTCTACGACCTCTCTTGAGATGATATACGCAGAACAAATGAGAGGGACTAGCACATGATAGTCAAGTTAGCACCGACAAGCCCTATGCCGCCCAGTGTTCTAAGATGCTATCATCACGAACTTGAGTTGCAACTGTACAGTGCACGACCACGTAACATGCACACATAACATATATCATGCATTTGTATCACAACATATCAATACATCTTGTAACGCATACTCGTCAGGAGAACAACAAAGTAGATTGTCTTAAATAATTTATTTCTTTTTCTCACTTTTGCTAACAATCTTTTTTTTTTTTTGAAAGGTAAGGAATACACCGATGGTACTTCGAGGGATCGCAATTTCACCCACCAAGAAGATATTGCTTTATGTCAGGCCTTCATCGCGATCAGTAAAGATCCTATTATCGGGTGAGACCAAACAATAACAACAATGTGGAACAAAATTCTTGAAAAATTTGAAGAGTTCCACCCCACGAACTATCCAACTGAAAAGAGGACATCAAAAAGTTTGAAATGCCGATAGTCGCCTATTAACCAAAATTGTACACCAGCGTATTGCTCAAGTACATTTTAGACCAAGGAGCGGAGCAAATGCTATTGACAACGTGAGTTGTTCATATATTATTAATTTTATATTGTAGATGTTATATAATATTCAAATTTAATTTTTATTGGCATGTTTTTAGCTGAATAACGCTCGACGCTTATACTCCGTTGCCGATGGAAAATATTTTACCCTCAAATATTGTTGGACAATTTTACAAGATGGTAAAAAATGGAGAAAAATTATCGATTTTCAATCCACACAGAATGTAACTGATTTGCATGCATCGGTGACTCCACCCGAAATTCCATTCAAAAATCCAAATTCTCTCGATAATGATTATCCCAGTGAGTCAGTGGCGGAAACCCAAAGCAATCCCACATCGTCAAGGCCAATTGGGAACAAGAAGGCTAAAAAATTAAAAGGTAAAGGCAATGTCGAAGATATCGTAGAAGAAGCAAAAAATATGGGAAAAATTATGAAGAAGTATACGGATAGGTATGAAGAATTTGCAGATACGAAAACTATGAACATAAAGACTTCAACAATCGAAACTCCAAAAAGAAGAACGTTTTTGATTGAGCAACAAAGGGCCATTATTGCAAGAAAGACCTCCCGTTCGTTAGACTTTGACGATGATGTATATTGTCCCAGTTTGCCTTAAATCATGGATTATTTGTATTGGCTACTTTATTTTCGGTTGTACTACATGTTTAAAATTTTGAATTCACGATGTTGTTCTAATTTCACATTTCAAGCTTGTGTTTTTACTATCCCTTTTTGATATTTAATTTTTTTAATATTAATACAAATTTAGTTTGAGATATCTAAAAATTGAATTAATTAAAGAGAAAAGACAACGATCAATAAAACCAATTCCCTAATATTAAGAACAATGTAATTAAACGTCATCCTAATACAAAATTAGATTAAAAATTGAGATGTCCTGCACGAAATTCGTTCCACACATGTTCCACAAGATCATTCCATAGCATAAAATATGTAGACTGATCTCTCATTTGAGCACGATTGTTTAAATATTGAGTAATAGTTATAGGGTCTCAATTGGGTACAACAGGAGGCTCCTCAACATGATAACGTTCCGAATCATCGAAAAAATCATCACCTTTTTTCATCCCAGTTGTCTTCCACAATCATATTATGAAGAATTATACAAGTCTTCATAATCTTCCCAATATCATTATCATGCCAAAAATGGCATGGCCCTTTGATAATTTCAAATCTAGCTTGAAGGATTCCGAAAGCCTTTTCGACATCCTTACGATAAGCTTGTAGCATTCTAGTAAATAACGCCTTATCTCGTTCTTCTGGATTGGGATATGCTTGCACATTGTTGACCATCGGGGATATATACCATCAGCAAGGTAGTAATCTTGACTTTATTGTCTACCGTTAAGTGTAAACCGAATGCCTATAGATAGACCTTCAAGAACATCAGAAAAAATAGGAGAACTATATAATACGTTCAAATCATTGTGTGCACCTGGTGCTCCAAAGTACGAATGCCATATCCAACTATCGTACGATACAACAGCTTTAAAGATTATCATAGAATGACCATGGTGCCTAGCATATGTCCCAGCCCACGCCGTTGGGCAATTTTTCCATTCCCAGTGCATACAATCTATACTTCCTAACATTCCAGGAAACCCCCGTTGATCGGATTTTCTAAGTAGCCTAACCATGTCTGCGTTGTTAGGTTGTCAAAGATACTCGTCTCCATATACTGCATTGACGACACGACAGAATTTCTTCATCGCTTGTAAAGATGTAGTTTATGCAATTTTCAAATAGTCATCATTCGCATCAGCAGGATTTTTGTAGGCAAGCATACGAAGTGCGACCGTCATCTTTACATGTGGTGAGAAACCTTGATTTCCATATGCATTTGGTTTCTGTTTGAAGTAATTGTCGAAATGCACAATTTCTCCTATAATTTTTAGAAACAATTCGCGCCTCATCTGAAACCTATTTATGAATTCAGAAGTAGGATACAAAGGGTGATCAACAAAGTAATTATGCATAAGCCTCTTATGGGCAATTGCCCGATCTTTTCTTATGGATTGTCGGCGTCACGACGTACCTCCATGTTTATCCAAACTCAATTCCTGCGTAGCACCCATTAGTTATTGATATTGTGTGTGCATCAACACCATCATTGTATGGCCATCGATGTCGTCAATGGATGATGAGGAATTGGTTCTTTGTTGGGCCATTGTAGAAAGAGAGCTAGAGGTTGTATTGTTTAAATTTTGGTGATTGTGAAAGGTTTGAGGACCTCACTTATATAGAAAAATTAATGCATAAAGGATAACAAACGAACATGCGAGATTGATTTTTACAAAATCCAATCCAATGGGAGTTATTTGAATTAGAGATTTGAGATAAGAGATAAGAAACGGACGGACGGGATTGATTTTTAGAAAATCCAAACCAATTGGTGTTATTTAGATAAGAGATTTGAGATAAGAGATAAGAAACAGATGGACGAGATTGATTTTTAGAAGATCCAATCCAATAGGTGTTATTTGGATAAGAGATTTGAGATAAGAGATAAGAAATGGACCGTCGGGATTGATTTTTAGAAAATCCAATCCAATAGGTGTTATTTGGATAAGAGATTTGAGATTGAGATAAGAAACGGACAGTTGAGATTGATGAAAGAAGATTCAACCCAATGGATATTATTCGGATAAGAGATTTTAATTTTAATTAAATACAAATTAATTAACAAAAGCGAATATAATAAAAATAAAAAATACAAATCGAATATAATTAAACGTCATCATAATTCAATAATTATTATCATTGTCAGAATTAAATAATTTTTTGATCGAAATGTTCATAAAAAAATGTTATGATGATGACAATGATAATTTATCAAAAGAAAATTAACACATGAGAAAAAATAACATATATTCAAATTAGTTTGTAAAATTAAATTTAACACAATATGGAGCCCCAATTTTTTAGAGCCCCTCATTGGGGATGAATTTTTTTTAGAGCCTCTAAAAAATACTTGGGGCTCTATATGGGGCTCTAAATTGCTAAGGGGCTCTAAATTAAGTTTAGAGCCCCTCAATTTAGAGCCTCCATTGATGATGGTCTTAATTGTTTTTTTGCTAAAAAAGGAAAATAGGGTTTTATGAGGAGGAATGTTTCTTAAAAGTCAAGCCAAGACAAGTATTTATATTGAAGCATAAGACATGAAGAAGTAGGCGAGTGAAGAGACAGAGAGACACGGACTGTGAGGCCTAACCCCGAATAACGTGTCCTACCTCGATTTGCATGCCTTAGACCCAGAATTATATGACCGACCTTGGATTACGTGCCCTATCTTGGTTTTCATGCATGCCTCGTCATACGTGCCTTGACCTAGAATTGTATGCCCTAATTCTCGACTTATGTGCCATAACCTCGATGTACGTACGATACCTAAAATTGTATGCCTTAACTTCGATTTACGTGCGATACCTCAATTTGTGTGCACTAACCTTGAACTATGTGCCCTAACCTAGGTTTAAGAGTCGTACCTCGATTTATGTGCATTGTATTAAATTACGTGCCTTGCATTGGTTTACGTGCATTCACCTAGGGTTACATGTATTTACTTTGAAATATGTGCATTTGCCTTGAAGTGCGTGCCTTACCTCGTAGTGCATGCCCTAGACCTAGGAATGCGTGCCTGCACGCTAATCAATAAAGATTCCTGCACAAAGCACAAGACAATAAAATAATACTACACAATTTACTAACTATTAAAATAATATTATATTAATCCTACATATTCCACTAACAATATTCTAATCTGAATTTAAATTCTCTACAAAATCCACTAACAATAAACAATTCTTTCTACACAAATACCTAAACATTCTTTATTCTTTATTCTCACCTAAAACCAATGTACCTCAAATTCTACATTTATTATAATCCATAATATACTCACATGAATATGAAAATTCAGAATTTTCCATGCTAATTTCGGCCATATCAAGGTCTTTGAGCAAGCTTGAACAAAAAATATTATATCCTAAACATTTTATGACACACACAAAACACAATGCATAAAATAATGCTCAAACACCCTACCCAATGCCTTACTTTCTCGGCCCTTTTACCACACATGCTAAAACAATTCAATTGTGCATTAGATGACTCACAAAAATCAGATTTGTAAGGCTCAAGGCTGACACACACACAAGCTATACTCAACATGCTTCAAACATCAAATTTCTCTCAAAACTCTCTCATTCTCTCTCCTTCTCTCTCATTTTCGACCATGGATGCCCTTTGAGCTCCCAAGACTCCTAACAACTCTCAAGGACACTCTAAGACTCTCCCAAGCTCGGCCATAGCAAGCACAAGCAAGCAAGAAGGAAGAAAATCTCACACGAAGCTCACAAAACTCTCTATCTCGGCCATAGGTAAGTTTTGATAGTTTTCTTCCATTTATTTTGGTTTCACACACATGCACACCTTCTTCACATGCTAACTAAGCTAGGATTTAAGGAAATCCAAACCACCACTCGGCCAAAGCAAGGAAAGAGGGCCTTTTGTGCATTTTCAAGAGCATTTGTGCATCTTCATCTATCAATTTGCTAAGGTGAGGGTTAAACTCTTTTGAAAGCTTTCAAAACTCACATGCATGCTCTCATATGGCTGTATTTACCTTTTTAGTTCATGTATATGTGTTTAGATGAGCCTATCTACTCATGCATGGCTTGATAATGGCTAGAAACTTGAAGATATGTAAACACGTTTTTGCAGGTAGATTACTGACCTTGTAGAACGAAGTGCTTTTGGCTTAGTAAACATTGATAAAAATGCATTCAAATTAGTAGGACACTAGTTTTGTCATTTCAGAACATTTTTTTGTAGAAATAGGCCAAGGCCAATTTTGACTCTAAGACCTCCAAAATGGTCAAATATCAAAAGGTATCTAAATCTGAAAAACTTCAAAATATGAAGTAGGTTTCTGGTAGCTTTTTGACCTTGTAGAACAAAATAGTTTTTGCCTAGTAAACGAAGTCCAAAATGCATGAAATTTGTTAGCCCACTATATTGGTCAGTTCGGAACATATTTGGCAGAAATAGGCTAAGGCTAATTTTGCGTTTAAAGGCCTCAAAAGTAGCAAATATTAAAATGTGTACGAATCTGGATAGTTTTGTGTAGTCTTACGGTTTTGGCCATACTGCCTAAATCCGAACTCCAAATGAAGCGAGGTTTGTTTCTAGATTTAAAACACTCATTAAGCTTCAATTTCACATTTGGTTCACTGAATTTGGAGATTATTTGCTTGACTAATTGAATGTGGAAAAACAGACCATTGCAGTAAGGTTTTTGCTTGATAATATGTTTTGAATCATGTAGTAACTTTACTTGTGGTATTGAATGCTTGGGATTATGGAAATTAGAAGTTGTGTGGGCTGTTGTGGTTGGTTGAGGTTGCTTAATTTGATTGATGCATGGCTTGGATTCATTAATTAATGAATGGTTTGCTTAATCGCATGTGTAAGCACGGAATTGAAGCCCTATCGCTTATGACTACTTGCTAAGAGATGATCCTATGGTTAAATGTATTCAATTGTGTGGTTAATAGGCTGCCCATAATTGTCCTTAGAGCTCTAAATATGATTCCCGATGATTGCATGTTGATAAGTGAACTATTCTTGCACCCGGTTTTGTGTAAGTGTCGTTGTATGCTTGTATGATCTCAACACTTGATATATGAACCCGAAATGAGTTATATAACTTGTTTTATATGAAGTTACTTGGCTGCCCGTTAAATGTTCATATGCCTCTAAGTGTTTTACAAAGTGAATATACATGTCAAGCATGCATTGTATGTTTACTTATCGATATGTGATCTTATAATTGCTCGAAGGCAACTTACTTTGTTGACCTCCTAATGTGAATTGTTAAAAGATATTCAATGGCTTATTTGAACATAATTACTTGGCTGTCCGGGAAAGTTTAATTGCTTTCAAATGGATATATGAAATTATTATATGTTCTTACAATACCTTATATGCTAATATGTCAAAATGTGATCATATACTTGCTCGGAGGCAACCTACTTTGTTGACCTCCTAATGTGAAATGTTAAATGGCATAAATGGGCATTGTATACAAGGTTGCAACCTTTCATTGTGGCATGGTAGCGTTTCATGAACGTCGGGTGACATAGGGCTTGCTGGTGCTCTCATGACTACCATGGTCCAATTTCCTCTCTTGCTTGGAATTCTACCCTCGGAGAGTTGGGTCGTAGGTTTGGTGTACATCCGGAGTACACCCATTTGGAGTGATAAGTGGATGACTGATGCCGGCTACAACAATGGTTATTGGAAATGAACTTGAAAGCAAAAGCGTAATGTATCACTTGAACGACAGGAACTAAGTGTTATGAGGGGCAAAGTGCTACACCCAAAAGTGGTAGGAGCTGCCTCTTGAGCCCGTAGGAGTCACCTCTAGAGTTCTGTACGTATCAAAATGTATCCTTTTTACTATGTATTTAAGTATTCTCGCTTGGTTCCTAGAGGACCTCGGTGAGGAAAGACGGGTAAATATGTTCATTTATATTTATGTTATGTTATGAACTTGCTTATTTCATATGACATGTTTTCAAAAGAATTTTTCATAAAAGCAATCGAAAAAGAGTTTTTAAAACGTTATCTCTCGTTCCCCATCGCTGAGTTCATAAGGACTCACCCTCTTTTATCATCACATGTGATGAAGATTTAGAACAGGTAGCCGAAGAGAATGTGCCTGTTGATGATTCCTTGGAATGATTACGTGCCTTATGTGCCTTGCTTGACAATGGCTATTTTGTGACGTTGTGTTTGCTTTGAAGATTACTTATTTTGTTGATGTAAATGACCCCGTTGTAATTTGGGTCTAATTTTGGCTTGTATTAATTATAACTAGACGAACACTCTAATTGGTCATTTTGCTATCACTATTTTGATTTAGTAACTATCATAGGCAACTAAAGCATTAGGTGAAGGATCAAATAAATGAATCTATCTAATCTTACCCAGGTACTTACTCATAGGCTAAAGGATAACAGGTACTCGCATAAAAGGGATTGACAAATAAACGGAACATAGTTATCTTGTTAGGCTTGTTAATCAAATGAGACTTCCGAGTTAGATCAATAGGCATATCGGTTGATGATAAATAAGGGTCTTAGTTGAAATCGAATCAATGATTGAAAGTTTTTGAGGCGTTTTAGAAAATAGGTCAAACCAAAGGTCTTAAATACAGCCGTTATACTACCGGTTTTCCGAAAAAACTTTTGGAGTTCTAGGCTAACGATTAAGTCAAATGGTTAAGGATATAAAATAACAATGATGATTTAGGTCATACCCTAGTCTAGCCTCTATAGGTCGGGTTGAGGGCGTGACACGGACAACCTGAAGAGAAAACCTTAGGAGTGTTATGTTCCGTGTCATGTTGCAACACGATCTGTGTTCTAGTATTTGATTGTATTAAGTGTTGCAACTTTGTTGATTTTGATAGTGAGTCATGAACAACTTGTTTAAGCCTTTGAATGTTTAGATTTTTGTATCGTTTGTTCATTCTTCGGGGGAAAAAGGTATAGTTCTCAGGAGAGAACGTTTCAAGTCTAGGGAAGCTCGCCAAACCAAAGTTCATTAAGAGTTCATCATCGAGGCGTCAAAGGTCAAGAGGAAGTCTTTACTTGTGTAAGTCCTTTGATGTTGTAACTTATTATTTTTCTTAATGAATAGGTTTGTTGGACCAAGGGTTGGTCCCGTGGACGTAAACCGCACAATTGAACCACGTTAAATCTTGGTGTTCTTGTTTTTATTACAACTTTATTATTTCCACTACTGTTTATTGTCATTGACTATGTTGGAACATTAAGTGGAATAACTCATTAACTGACTAAGCAACTAGAGAAACAGACTGTTAATGAACTGTGAAAGAAGTGATGTTCCAGTTAATGTTGCAACATCACCTGTAATAGAGTAATGTTACACCACGGTACTGCATTGATTTTTTAGAATTATTCATATTGAACACAAGCCTATCCATACTTTATCTGCATAAACTCTATCTGTTAAAATCTCTAAAACCTTCCTCTAAGAGAAATCATAAAAGGTCAAAGATAATTGACGACATAGAGTAGTCGCATAGAAGATCCAAAGCGAGACGATCTTTGAATTCTCTATATCAGCTACCCCCATAGTTTGACATTGCTCTTCACTTGGTGCACAATACAATTATAGTAATTAAATGTGATATAGTGTTAGTAGATAAACTTGATTAGAACTCTATTAAATTAGTTCTAGTTAGTTTTAAATTGTTTTTGTCTAAAAGTGTATTTCTAGTAAGTAATAGTTTTGTAGAACCATATCCTAGTTGGTATTGAATTTTTGTGAAATCTATAAATAGGGATCTATTCTTTCAATTGTTTGTATCCCAAATAGTATAGCAATAATGATTTAGTTTAGAGTCTCTATATTTTTTTCCTTATTTTCTCTCTACGATAAAATAGCTTCTTACATATTCCAACAAAATGGTATCAAGTGCTTGTTTGTATATTTCTCTTTAAGTGGGCTACCGTTAATTATTTTTGGTTTTATAAAAAAATAGGCTGAATATCTGATTCATGGACTGGGTTATGATCATATTGTTTTTAAGTCCACCTCATAAATCCGTATACAGTTAATTGTGTGTAGGTCATATTTTGACAAAGCCTTTTATGGGAGGTCCTGTTAGAATAAATTATAAATACATGGCTAGGTTCTCTTTCTTGCTCAACCCTAACACTGTTCCCATAAACAGTAATCGTTCTTGAATAGAGCAGGGAGATGAAGACCTTGTCGGAAATCGGGTAACGATTTCAATTTGCTTTTATCATGACTCAAATAGGTATGTGATTCCACTGCTAATTATATTTATGTCTATTGTGCTGCCAAACCATGCATATTGGAATACATGTATTTTATATGTGCTTACATGTGGTATTAGAGCCAATTATCATGATTTTCAGTCATTAATTTAAAAGATTTCATGATACTTGTTTGGCTATGTAAACGATGAAAGTTCTTGATTTAATTCATGATTATCTTATTATTGTTTCATGAAACTGATTGAGGGATTTTGTGAATCTCTTTCTACTCGTTATTTTGATGTATAACATGCTATATACTGTGATTAATATGTTATTGTTCGAGTTTGAAATATTTTGTATTAGTTTTTTGAATTTAATGAGTATATTGCGTGATTGATTATATATGCTCACGGATTCGAATTTATTTAGCAACATATTTGTTCTCTAATTGAAGATTGTTGCTAGAAATTACTTGTATGGTTGTAAAGATTAAAAATCCTAATTTTTTCGTTTAAATTCGAGACCCACTTGCATGATTCAGTAAAAGCTAACAATTATTTGATGAAATTGATATCAAATTGAATTCCTTGGCATCAAAAACCTTGGATTAGGTTATTTAATTGTTGGAAATAGATCAGATATGAGATTTTTACGTTTTGGGTTTAGTTTCGGGCTTTAACAGGTCGCAGCGGCCCAACTAGAGGTAGAAGACGACTTCTGTGATTTAGGGTTTATATTTAATTTGCTTATATTTTGTCTCAAAAACTTATGGCTGTCGCAGTGGTTAAATGCATGTATAAGTTCTATGAGCACATAGGTTCAAGCCTCTATAGGTTGAGTGCAAGTTTTTATTTTGTTAGCTATCAACAAATAGGACAGTCACCTAGTTATATAAAATATGAATTATGTTGGTAACAACAACTGAGTAGTCGCTGCTGGATAAGTGCATACTTTATAATGTGTCTGTCGTGGGTTCAAAACATGCCAGGTGCTTAGTAGTTATTATTTTTATTCAGGTACTGCTGGGAACCTAGGAACCAAATAATATACATGTGGCATACAGTGACAACAGATTCCCATATTTGATTAAGTCTGTTCGACAATTGGTCAAACAACCAAGTTAGCAGTGTTGGTTAAATGCTTACATAATAGTGAGTAGATTATGAGTTCAAAACTTGGGAAACACACAATTAATTTTATTTTTCCTTCAACTTCATCAATTGTATACCTAATATAATGGGATCTAATGTCAACAACAAGCTTCCATTGTTGGTTAAGTGGTTGTATAATATGGTAGCCGACGGTTTTATTCTTGTTAGGTGTATTTATTTATGTCGCAGCTTTCTTAGAAAAACAAAAGAAAGGCCACGTTTGGTATCTAGTTTTATTTTTGTTTTCTAGCCTTTGAAATAATGCACACAACCAAACATTACCTAATTTTTTAAATGGAAGGGCCTTGTTTGGATAGAATAACTTTATTATAGACAAATAGTATGAAAATGAAGGACCTTTGAAATATTGAAAATCTTCACATCTTTTGTGGGCAAAATTTGTAGTGGTTGAATAGAACCCACAGATGATTGGAACCTCTCTCTCTTGACTCTCTCTAGAGAGCTCCCTTCCTTTTTGAAGGAACCCACCTTGGGTTTCTTTACCCCTCTCAGAAACCCATTGGTTTCCAACCTTTTTGTAGCTAAAATAGCAACACTTCCTTGAGAGGCCATGGCCTCTTCCTGTTTGTTGTTCCTTTTCCTTCCTGACTCGGATGATGACGAAGACTTACTCTTGGTTTTAGATCTGTTTATGAGTTGGTGTCATATGTGTTTTCCTTTTGTTATTACCCACCTCAATATTGGTAGATCTAAGAAAAGATCCTGTTTTGCTTCTCATATCTTCATATCCTTTGTGCTTGTAATTGATGTGTCCTCGTGTTGGCTTTATTTTAGCTCTATTGATGATGGAGCTGACATTGAAGCTTTCTCTGAAGATATGCGTTCTTACCTTCAGCCCATTTCCACTTTTCGTCACTTTGAGGCTTCATTATTACGTCTCTAGCAGTACTGTTGGTCATGTGCTCTTGTCCCCGCATTTGTCATTTCCAACTATGGAGGAGATAGGGTGGTCCTTGCCACTACCTATTCAAGCTTGGGGCTCAGAAGGTCTGTTCTGTTATTTGTAATGTTTAGACCATTTGGGTTTTGGAAATTTCAGGCCCATCCTCTACCCGGGTTGATGAGTCCCGCCGAACTCATCTTGATGATTTGTGTTTTGTGCATGTTTCGGACTGTCGATCTGACAGTTTTTTCAGCAGATCTACAAGGAAATTTTCCAGCTGGTGTTGTTCCGATAACCATGGATATTGATTCCGGTTTGACGGCGAGTCTTGGCCGTTGGTTGTCTCTAGCGATGTTTTGTTTGGGATCAGATCTTAGGGTTTTACCTTTTGTCTGGGCCAGTCTGCTTTGGGCTTATCTTGTTAAGATCGTTGTACGGGCTTTGACCCAATATTTTGTTGTTTCTTTGTTTGGGCCATGACCTACTCCTTCTATCCAGTCACTTTTGGACTTGGACTATTTTGTATTTTGTTTAAGTAATGGATTTCTTTTTTTTCGACCAAAAAAAAAAAAAAAATACCCTATGTTAAGTGGGAAGGGATATGTTTGGCTAGAGGATATTTACTAAAATTCTATTAGTGTATTTTTTTCACACAATCCAAACGATGCCTTATGATCTTTTGCTTGGAAATAAATTTGATTTTCTTATCTCTTTATTTAGATGCTATATTTTGTACATAATTTTGAATTATGGCCAAATGAATTGGGTTGTTATTAAAGTTGTTTTGGGCCTTTGAATTCAAAGAAATTTGTGAGTTTTTTCCTAATTCAACTTGAAATTTGTGTACTTTTTCTATTTATATTTTATGTGCATCAGATGTGCTGGATTTGTCTTGAATATAATCTACTCAAGATTATTGTTGAATGCAATTTTGTATTGATCACTGCAACACATTATATTGAAGTGTTTCATATTGTGTGATTAATTGCGTGCATGACATGTTCGTTTATGTTAAGCACTAATTTTTCCAATGAGTTGACAACATAGGTGTAGGGAAAATTCACCAAAGTGACTTGTTTAATTGAATCTATGGCTATTCTCGTATTGGTTGGGAAACTACCATGGTAAAGTGCTCAATGATCACCCAAAAGAGGTCATTATATGACTTTAGCTTGGTAGCGTAAACATAAAGCATGACTGGAGATTACATTATTGTTAGGGAGTTCAATAGCATAAAGGTGATTGACTTTTCTTTCGGTAGGGTAATCTCATTGTTACTTTATGTTAAAAGGGTACCTATTTACATGTTATGTTTCCTGCCCAAAGGTGGGGATATAATGATGTGCTTAGGCTCTTTTGTTTGAAGTGCTTATTTTGTAATAGAACATGCATGCCTACTGTTAGCTGATATTGCATTCTTTCTTTGAACAGTTTATTTTGCTTTGAACAATTTATTTTGCTTTGAACAATATGGGCACTACTACTTTTAGTTCTTGAATGGGCAAAATTTAATAAGTTGAAGGTACACATTAAGTTGATCTTGGGGATAGTTAACCTTGAATTAGCCTTGAATTCTGATGCACTTACTGCTTTAACTGATTAGAATAATTTTGAGGGAAAAAACAAATATTATGTGCGTTGGGACCTAATGGGTGAACTTATGATTATGAAATATGATAAGCTATGTGGGATTAGGGATTATGTTGCGAAAATGGTTCATGTCCAAACCAAACTTAAATCCCGTGGTATGATAATCCCAAATTCTTTTATTGTTCACTATGCCCTTAACATCTTATCTTGTGAGTTTTCTCACATAAAGACTGCCTATAAACCCAAAAGGAATGTAGACTATTAGACTTGATTACCCAGTGTGCTACTGAGGAAAACAAAGTTAAGAGTGAAATCTTGAGATTGCATCGCTTGTTTCCAACCTAAGGGCTATTTTGATAAGTCTAGTACCTCAAAATTTAAGGATCATGCTCCTAAGAAAGGTCAGGGTTTTAAAAGGGTGGTAATGGTTAGAATCAAAAGAGGAATCACAATGTAAGAGGTCCCAAATCTGCTACCATTTAAAAGAAAGTGTTACTTCTGTAAGGAAAAATGTCATAAAAGAGCTAATTGTGTTACGTACAAATCATCGTTAGAGAAAAGAAAGTTGAAGAAAACAATTCACTAACTTATGTTTGTTTAGAATACCTTTTAGTTGATGGTCCATTAAATATTTGGTGGATTGATAGCAAAGCAACCTTTCATGTTGTCATTTCTTTGCAAAGGTTTTAAAACAAACTTAGGCCAAGTGAATTAGAGTCTGGAATCAGAGTTGGGAATAATTTTGCCATTGAAGTTGAAATTCATAAGGCCTATTAGTCTATGTTTAAAGGCTAGTTTTGAATTTGTTTTGTGAAAACATTTTTTTATGTACCGTTTCTTAGCTGAAATTTAATTTGTGTTTTCGTTTGAAAAGTTTAAAATTTCTTATGTTTTTAACTTTGACAATGGCAAAGTGAAATTGGTTTTCTAATTCCAAAATTGTTGAGAAGTATTTTTTCTGACAGTTTATATCAGTTGTCTTTATTCCCAGAAAATTCCTACGACTATTTTTTAGAAAATTTTGCTTCCGAAGGAGCTTAATTGAAGAAATCTTTTCTTTGTTATGACATAAATGATTGGGTCATATTTTAAAGAAATGATTGAAAGACTCATTGGAGTTGATATTTTTCTTTCTCTAAATTTTGATGATTTTGAAACTTGTGTTGGGTGTATAAGGGGTAAGCTCACTAATATTAAATGTGAATAGGCTACCCATAGCTCTGACCTTTTAGAAGTAATACAAATATTAATGGACCTTATTTTGTTAAATTGTATGGTAGCAAGTTTTGTTATATTTATTGATGACTTCTCTTGTTATGGATACCCTTATTTAATTAAAGAGAAATGCAACTTGGAAAGGTCATCAAAATTGTAAGATCTGACCGAAAGGTAAGTACTTTGGTAGACATTCGATCATTGGGCAGCATATAGAACCGTTTGTCATGTACTTACAAGATTGTGGGATTATTGCCCAATATACCATGCATTGTAGCTCTGAACATAATACTGTGGTCAAGAAGTGAAATCATACCCTTAAGGATATGATGTGGAGCATGATTAGTATCACTAACCTACTATATCTTTTGGGGTGAAGCCATTAGAACTACACCTTATACTCTTAACCGTGTTACTAGCAAGTCTGTTCCTAAAACTCCTATTGAAATTTGATTGGGAAAAAAAACCTATCTTAAACTATTTTCTTATTTTGGGGTTTTTTCTATTGAAGAGTTTGTTCTTTCTGATAAGGAGAACATTGTTTATAGACTTTGAAGATGTATCTATACATTGAAGCAATATACCTCAAGATCCGTGGGAGTAAGTTTATTTTCCTAATATTTTATATTGAGGACATTTTGCTAGGTACAATTAATCTGGGTATGCTTCATGAGTCTAGTATTTTTCAAGACTTTCAATATGAAGGATTTTGGTGAGGCCTATTTCGCTCTTGGTATTCAGATACACCAAGATAGGTCACGTG
The DNA here is from genome assembly GCA_037974665.1 of Ehretia macrophylla. Lineage (NCBI taxonomy): Eukaryota > Viridiplantae > Streptophyta > Magnoliopsida > Boraginales > Ehretiaceae > Ehretia > Ehretia macrophylla. Next base: position 29,419,553 of record CM075769.1, read on the forward strand.
GGCTTTTGGATTTATAATAAAGGGCTTATATTGATTGAGTTATTAAATGGTTTAATATGAAGAATTGTAGGCCTTATCATACCTCTTTGTAAAATATTTTTTATGGGGTTTCCATCCAAAGGATATAATTATGAATATTATTTGGAAGCATAATTAAAGTACCTTAGTATAAATGCTATTGAGGTTATAATTCAACATGTGAGTTTTATGTAGTAAATGGATCTCCCATAGTTTATGGAAGGAAATAAGACTTGATATACATTCTTTGTATTTTACAGATTAATACATGCAATAGCCTGCCCAAAGGGGGTCATTGTGTGTATTATTTTGGGGTACATGAATAGTAATAGCGCAGGTGTATAATCAAAGAAATTTCTTTACCCAAAGGGATGTATTTATGAGTTTGTGCATGCTCTACTAGTTTGAGATAATGCATGCCCTAAAGGGATTTTAATGCATGCCCTTAAGGGATTTGTCTGCCTAAAGGTGATCAACTTCTTGAATGTTGTCTATTTCTGTCATTCACCTTTATGATTGAGATAATTATAGTATATATGTTGTACCCTCTGTCCAAATAGGAGATTATGATGATACACCTGTGATGCAACCCAGTAGGTGTGTGAAAAATGTGTAAAATAAACCAAGTTAAAATACCCGCAAATGAACATATCATGTAGTGTAGTGTGCTATAAGTGCGGAATCGTACCACAAGAAAGCGCGTTAGCAAGTTAGTAAAGTAATGTGCAAAAGTGTTTATAGTGGAAGTGTTACAGTTTGTAGAAGGCGTTTGATTAAATTATACTATAACTAAACTAAATTATGTAAGTTAAGCTAAGTAAGTATAAATACGAGGGGTAGTGATCTAGGGGTCGAATATGTAAATGAGGCAAATAATCTAGGCTCAGTATTCAAGTTTATTTGATTTCATGCAAGGGTTAAACTACAAGAATTAACCTAGTCAATTATCTTAGCCTATTTAAATCCCAATTACTAACTCTGATGTAGGTGATGTTCCATCTACGAGCGAACAGCCATAGTATGAAACTGTTATTGCAACCTGGCATAAAAGGTCTGTTTCAACTAAGTAATCAACATCTCTTTTTTAGTTTAGAGCTATGGCATAACCTATAGTCTCATGGAATCTAAGTTTGTCAAGTAATTGATTCACCATTAAAGCATGGATATATGACACAAAAGTAAAGTTATCATAACGTCTACTAAAAAACATTACGTATGAAAGACAATAAGTAAAGCAATCATAACATTTACTATAAAGTATTACGTACGAAAGACAGTATTGAATTGAAACAAGTCATATATTGCATTTAAAGTATATAATCTGAATCCGAGGTCGTATATTAAAAGACTATCATTTACAATATTCTCCCCTATATATCAATCTACTCAGACATAAATGAATACGAGTTATGTAAATAAAATAGAGTCAACAAAGGCTCTCCCATATTGACGAACGTATATTTTTTATTCTCAAAATTTGAGCAGAGATCTGACACAAAATTGCTATTCGGGCAGAACTATTTTCCTCCGAATAAGAGCTACTTGGGCTAAGTTCTTCCGAATAAGTGCTTTTCTATTAAAAGCTCTTCGGGCAAAACTTTCCCGAATAAAAACTATTTGGGTCGGATTTTCCCCTTAAAGTAGCTATTCGGGCAAAATTTTCCTGAATAAGAACTACTTAGGTGGGACTTCCCCTGTATCTTACTAATTAATTAACTACAACTAAAATTAAAACTAACTAGAATTAAAATATAATGCAAGTCCAAGTCAAATTTTAGCTTAAAAATGCAATTAAAGTTAACTAGTTTATTAACTAAATGTTCCCACTATTCTACTATTCATACGATAGCCAAACTTATTTTTTAAACATATACTCCTAACATCGAATACACAAAACAACACTTTTCTCATTCCTCCTACAAGTCATATAACAGGGGAAAAATATAATTTTAGAAAAATAAAACAGTCGATTTTCACTGTGAATAGTGACTTTTACTAAAAAGTGAATAAATGCACATTTTAATACATAATTAAGATATGCAACAGTTAATTATGAATATGAAAAAAGTCTCGGGTGTCATATCCTTCCCCTTTTACAAAAATTGCGTCCTCACAATTTCTCATACTCAAAAGAATCCTCAATAGCTGTAGCCAGTCCAACTAGTCTTGAAGTCAAGGAAGAAAACATATGATCTCATAGAATGTTAGCAAAAATACCCTCCATAGTATCATTAGAAATCCAATAGGAACATCAGAGAACTCTGTCGATGAAATATACTGTCAAAATACCCACAAAAGACCCATAATAATGCTACCGAGAACTCAACAAGACTACCAGAAGAATCCCCACGAAAGAAATCTCGAGCGAGGTTACCAAATAAAGGCTCCAACGAAATACCAGTTAGAAAATAACAAGAATTTACCAAAAGAAAGCCCATATGGAAATACTGAACATGAAGCTAAACGGGATCTCAAAAGTGATTTCCGCATACTGATATCACAGATAAACACTCAATAAGAATACCAAAGATTACCATAGATGAAGTACCTAATAAGAAATCCAAATAAGAATAGGAAATCCCAATAAGAAGTACTATTGAGAATCCCAGTATACGTGCCCAGTACGAGGTCCAATAAGAATACTATGCAAAAATACCCAAAAGATATCGCAAAGGAATCCCAAAAGAATGCCCATAAGAATCTCATTCATAGTTAATATACCCCCGCAGATCACAAGTCATACACATGAGTGATTCCAGATGTCTCAATGCCAGATAGCTAAGTATAAACACATATATATACGTCAGTTATATTGATATAAAATAATTCATTCTTGTTCTTACCCATTCTGTGAAGCAGTATGACAAGGTAGACTTTGTTCCGAGCCAATTACTGTGGATGAGCATTGTCTATAGGTCCGCCTTGACTCCCTCTACTGGAAATCCGCTCACAGATGCTTTGCCATTTCGGGCAGTCTTTTACTCTATGTCGGTTACTACCACAACTGATATACTTACCAGATTTCTTCTAACAATCATTCTTAAAATGCCTCTTACGCTTGCAGAAGGTATAATGGCGAACTTGATCAGTAGTGCTTTTCCCAATAGGGTCCAAGGCTAAAGATGCAACAACAGGTCCACTCGATTGGGGTCCGATAGCAATCTGTCCAATTTGTTCTTGAGTCTGAATCGGTGCTTGTTGAGATTCCATAATAATCGATGGATCATACAACTGAGTAGGAAGGTACTCCAACAGTGCCATAGGTTGATGGGATTGTTGCAATTCAACTACTTGAATCGGGGACCGATAATGGCTCTGTTGTCCTTGAGACGGAGGGGATTGCTGCTGATTTGGACTCTGGGATAAGTTCGGCCTCTTGTTAGGTTGACTACTCTCAGTTACTAAATCTGTCTTGCACTTCTCAAATCTCAACGCCGCCTTAACAGTAGTAGAGTAAGTAGGAAAATCCTGAGAAGACAAGTTGAGTTATATATATGCCTCCAATCCTCGGAGAAATCTCTGGATTCTCCAGCTCTCAGGCTGCACTAAAGCGGGTACATATCAGGAAAGTCTAGTAAATGTGGCCTCATACTGATCAACGGTCATATTTCCCTATTTCAATGATATAAACTCTTGTTCCCGCCTTTCGCATGCTACCTCAGAAATGTACTTATCTCGGAACTCCCTAACAAAGTCGACCCACAAGTGTGTTGCATCTTCCTCCTCCCACCTAAGCTTCACAGTCCTCCACCATTGCTCGACATCTGTTTCAAGCAAGAACACAACAAATGAGACTCTTCTCTAATCAGAATATTCTAAGGTATTGAAGAACTTCGCAATCCGATTTAACCATCGTTCAGCCTGTATATCATCTGGCTCCCCAAGGAATACAATTGCCCCGTACGCAAGAAACTTCTCAATTTGATTACTATTACAATCATCAGTACATGCCCATCTATGTTCCACGAGTAGTTTAGTAATTATGTCTAAAGTGGTTGTCAACCGCTCATTAATAGCTTGCTATCTCGGATCTACTGCCCCTGTACTTTGACATGAAGTCTGACTTCTACTTCTACTTCTCGCCATATGATAACTAGAATGCAATATATTATGACAAGTATGCGAAATATGACGCAAACATAGGTGCACCACATAATGAAATGACCATATAAGCATGTAATAACAATTAAAGCCATATAAGTATTGAACTTCACGTATAATAAGTTGATCAAGTATTCACATTAATCACAATAAGTACAAATAACCACTAAATTGCACATGCTATACATCTTTCATATTCCATACAAACATAACACTCAGGAATACATTGTCATTCAAGTAAGCACATCAATCTTCTCAAGCAGACACTTACTACACAAGTTTCACACATTACGCAGTTAGGATACCTAGGTGCACATAATTTCCAATCAAGCCACACAAGTATACATAGTAATAAATTTGCACATCGAACACACTATGCCTATTCCACATAAACAATCCCCAAAAAAATACATTGACATTCAAGACACACAAGTCTCATATGCAAGCACACATTTTTTTTCAAACATACTTTCACATGCACTCAATCGAGGTTCTGCTACGCAACAGACCGATGACCTTGTCTCAGCTAAGAGCTAACTAAGCTCTGATACCAACTGTAACGCCCCGATGCCTCACGAGACCAGAGGCCCCGATTCCATTCCCGAGATCACAAAAAAAGGAGGAAAAACTGACAGAATTTCCCCTGTTTGTAGGACTATCTGATACTTGCACACAGGCTATATAACCACAAAACAACTCTCTCACAATTCTCATGCTCCGATATCAACATATACAACAAACTCCTCAAGGCCATCCGAGCCTTAGAACTTAACAAACTCAACAAAAGTACACAAGCAAGCATGCGATCTTATAGGCTATTGAAATACTGGGTTATAAAATCAGTTATCATACCACTCTAATATTCTTTATTCAATCTATTTAAAGATTAAATCTTTCAACCATTCTCTATCTCATTTCACACAAGTAAACAAGCTACTTAGACAATAAGGTGAATCTTTAAAATTATTACATGCCAGTTGGGAGATTTAAATACAATCCTCTACGATGCAACATAAATACATACAGGGCTTAACCAGACACAAATATATTACAAGACAAATTCTTCATTTGCTTTACATAGATTACATATAATACAAGTAGCTAAAACAACTTCATTCAAGGAGTCTTCTGGCCTTCTTTTTCTCAATCTCTGAACCTAAAATGGTTAGAAAAAAGGTTGATCACACAATACTCGTATGCCCAATGAGAGAGGGAACATATAATCGGGGAGTTTTCGAAAAACATTTTCGTGCAATGCATATAAAGCATAAAATCAATTAACAAGTTAAAGCACTCATTCGAGGAAAAAAAACCAGTTATCATATTTGGGGTGTAACGCCCCGATCCCTCACGAGATCGGAGGCTTTAATGACCATGCTATTCTCAACCCAATACCAAGCCCGGTCACAAAATTTTTCCTAATGGTTAAGTCCGGACCCGATACACGGACAGAGTCTTCCCTGTACCGTGGACATTCTGAAAACCTGTAAACACTCAATAAAGCCACAACATAACAAGACATTCATTTATAACTAAAGATCTTAGCTTTAAGGTCATCCGAGCCTTAAGACATACAAACAATTTAGATACAGACAAACATGCATTCATAACTTAACTTCTTTACAAAACCGCTTATCATGCCACTCCATGATAGCTTTTAAGTATTCTTAGAAATTGAAAACAACCAGTCATTCACTCCCAAGCATGCGAAGAAGCTAATAGCAGAAATATAAGTTATTACATGCCATGGTTCTAAATCTACCACTACAACATCTATCCCTCAATTTGCAAACTATATAATATACACATATCACTTAGGTTACAAAATAGAACATAAGGTAAAGAAAACAAGTCCTACTCTCATCAACAAGAACATAGTCCACCTCAGGCAACTAGACACAGCAACTAATGTAACTTCTCCAACTGCGTCACCTGAAACATGTTAGCGAGGTATGAGCAACCACTGTTGCCCAGTGAGGTATAAGGTCCCGGGGCGTGCAATGCAACAGGTAATACAGTTAAACAACAATAGCAATTAAACAATTCAAGAAACAATGATAGCATCAATAACCACACATTTAAAAGGATACATTTCACATAACCCCTATACTCCAATCTTCACTGGGTCTTTATTCACAATCCACGAACCACGATCATGATCACGATAAGCCGGCATAACCCCAAACACTCCAGTGGGTGTACTCCGGATGTACCCCGATAATCCTACGACCCAACATTCCCTGAAAATCTCCGGACCAGGCGAATGAGGGACTAGGGCACGGAGTTTGAATATCCACTGGCAAGCCCTCTGCCGCCCAGCCGATATTCAACACATCCGCCCCTGACACTATGGTTGCGCAACCACTATGCAATGCACTTTACAATGGCAAATTAATATCAATAATATAAGCAATAACACATAGGAGGATCAACAAAGTAGGTTGACCTCGATGCAGTTAGAATAGAAGCAATTATATAAGCAAATAAGCTGTTTTACAAAGGGACATATACAAGATAAGCATAGAATCATACCAAAAGCTCCAAATCAACTTGAAACCACATATAAACACTCAAGAAGTCATGCCAAGGTCTTAGAAGCGCAAAACAACCGAAATTGCACCTAAACCCCTTTGTTATTCAAGCTATTTCTCTTCCAAACTCACATTAATGATTCACATTCGAGGGGAAGCTACACCAATCCTCCAATTAACCCCTAAGGTACCCTTTCAACCCACAATTACGTTCGATTACCCGCAATTACCCCGAAAGCTCCAAATTCCCTCTTATAGCTTTAAACTACACGTACCTCATCCGGGCTTCAAACAAGGGTTATCAAAGCTTCTATAGTACCTAGGTAGCCTAAGAATACTAAAAGTAAAGCCCGAATCCACCCGGATTCGCCTTAACCCCAAAACCCCTTTATTAAAGTCGACTATTTTACGTTTTATGCGATATTAGAGCAATTCAAGTGCACGGGGCTATTAGACTACATTCATTAGCACCTAAGGCATCTATTAGGAGTGTTGAATCAAGCCAATATGTGCAATTACACAAAACCCTAGAAAAACGTCACTATTCACCTCATAAATCAAACTAACGATTCTAACCGTTTAAAAAGCGAAACAATGGCTCAAATATGTTCTCTAGCACTTATAAACAAGGTATAATAGCATAGATAATCAATACAATAGCATTTGGTCACATTTTCAACAAATCAAGAAAATAGCAACTATTTTAAAATGCGAAAATAAGCCGTGAAATCCCTCACCAATGCGCGTAGGAACTCTCGGGAGGCTAGCAAACACCCTAAACTACTTGCTCCTAGCTTGGCTTGGCTTGGCTTGAAGATTTGTTGAGCAAAAATCTCTATTTCTCCTCCTATGCTATTCTCGGATTTGCTACAGTAATTCCTGCATCTTCTCTTTTTTTTTCTTTTTTTTTTTGTTAAGTTATGAGCTAGGTGGTGTTGTATGAGCATATATATTAAATGGGGTCAAGTTAGGTGCTTAATGGTCCACTAAAATGAACGTTGATAACCTTAAAACGAGCCTAAGGTGAAGAATATTGGCTAGCTAATTAAATTACTAAGTTATGTTACGTAACACTATTCATTAAACCAATAAAACATTTTCTAAACGAGTGCTCCTATCGCTCCTAGCTCAATTGCACATTTTTTCCATTCCTTTAACAATTAATATGATTTAATAAAAATGCTAATTCACTAATATAATGCAGTTTAAAAATGGAATGAATAGTGACCAAGAAAGACAACAGGTAAAGCACAGAATTTAATGCGCAATTAATGGATGCAACATTTAAAAATGTGTACGGTAGAATCTCGGACGTCACATGGGGAACTATAACTAATAACAAGCAATAAAGAATAAGCAAGGTAATGCAATATCCATATAAACATAATTAACAAGGCGAGACCAATGTATAATTAACAATTAAGCATCATATAACAAAGGAAAGAGAATAACCACATCAAGATAAGTATACAATATAGCTACAAGATCACAATCTAAGGTAACTCTCCAATGAACAAAGGCCCAAGCAAGAGTTACACGATGGATGATTACAAGTGGAATAAGGCAATTAAGACAATTAATTCAAGTATCACTTAGTCAAGCTTGACTCAACCTGGAGATAAACTCCGGTACATTCTGGCGATTGCCTTCGGCACATTCAGGAATTATATTCCGACATATCATACATTCAGGAGGTATGCCCTGGTACATTCAGGTGATTTACACCGCACGCCGATTAATCACATAACCGAGATAACATATAAACAGGAATCATCACAACTTAGCATATAATCAAGTAACCTAGTATACAAGCCCCAACCAACATCACACAACAACCACTTAACGAACATTAGAACTATACGATTGAGATATAGGCATTAACCATGAAATAACCACAAGTGCACAAAGGAATCATTATCATGCTTTTCATGAAAACATACCAAAAGCTCACATAATCCTTAAAGTTGCAAGTAAACACATAATTACCAATTACAAGCCCATACAAGCTCTACAACACACAATTTTCACATTTTTCCCTTTGTTATCCTAAGCCATTTAACTCTAAAACGAAGACCAAGGTTCCCAATTCTCAAACAAGCTATTCTATTCTTCTAATTATACATTATGGCACACTTAGGGCACACGAAACCACCCGATAGCCCACATTAGCTATAAATGCCCTGTTTTTCCCTTTATGCGTTATAACTACAAGTACTCTATTCGATATTTAATTAAGCACCATAATCATACATTTAGCACCTCCTCACCCTAAGAACGCTAAATATATCACTCAAATCCACCTGGATTTACATTACACCTGAAATCCCTTTATAAACTAAGCCAATTATGCATTTTCACTCAAATTTCGGGCAATCTAAGTTCATAAAATGGTAATTCTACGTTATTTAGCATCTATAGCACTTAAAGGAGGCATGAAATAAATCTAATTAGTAATTTATAGCAAAATCCTAGAATTTTACTATTCATCATCTTCCTCAACATGCATTTCTCTATTTTCAATCATAACAACTTCAAATAACTATAAAAAAAAGTGTTCTTTAATCATAAATAAGAGCAATTGAAGCATAGACAAGTATTTATAGGCAATATAACACTAAAGGTTAAAATTAAAGTTAAGACATATATGTGGAAAATGCATATAAATGTCTAAATCCCTCACCTAAATGCTTGTAGATGCTAGATTAGGACTGGGAGAAGCTTAAACCACTTGTAGATTGCTTGGAGGATCATAAAATAGCAAGAACTAGAACAATTTTTGAAAAAAAAGTTACTATTCCTGTAGGTCTCATTTTGGCTGATTTTTAGGACTTTTGGCTGAATGTTTATGCATTTTTATGGTATTTTTGGCTTATATATGGTATATATTAATATGTGGACCAATTTGGGGTAAAAAAATAATGCAAGTCCAAGTCAAATTTTAATTTAAAATTGCAATTAAAGTTAACTAGTTTAGTAACTAAATGTTCCTACTATTCTATTATTCATACGATACTCAAACTTATTTTCTAAACACACACTCCTAACATCGAATACACAAAACAACACTTTTATCATTCCTCCTACAAGTCATATAATAGGAAAAAAATATAATTTCAGAAAAAATAAAGCAGTCTATTTTCACTGCAGTGACTTTTATTAAAAAGTGAATAAATGCACTTTTTAATGAACAAATAAGATATACAACAGTTAATTATGAATATGAGGAAAGTCTTGGGCGTCACAGTTTTTGTCTAAAAAGTCTTTTCCTAGTGGATAATGATTTTGTAGAACCATATCCTAGTTGGTATTGAATTTTCGTGAATCCTATAAATAAGGGTTAGTTGTTTCAATTGTTTGTATTCCAAATAAAAGAGCAATAAAGATTTAGTTTAGAGTCTCCAAATTTTTCTCTTATTTTCTTTCTACGATAATATAGCCTATTTCATATTCCAACTAAGACCATGATTTTAATGAGCTCTTATGATTTATAAGAATATATAGCATTAAACCCCTATATTACCATATTCGTCTATCTTAATAGTTCATGCATTCGTCATACGTATTATAAATACAATATGTGAAGTTTATATAACATGCTTAGCCTAAATGAATATGTTTTGTCAACAAGTGTCCTTAATGGCCACATAAAGCCAATGACTCCAAACGAATCCGTGCAGCACGTCCAGTAGGATGAAGAATTGTTGAAGGATATAACTTTTTGGTTATAGAATCATATAAAGTTAGACTCCAAATCTAGGTAGAATGTGCCAACGCCATAAGACACGCCACAAAGTAGAAACAAATTGCTTCATATTATGATAAACTAACTTATGTCTTAAGACACTGCAATAGATTTCTCTCACAAGATAGCAGGTCTCATTTCAATGTCTGAGGTGTTAGAATATAGAATAAGCTATTCTAAAGTAGAGAGAATATATGAGAAGAATATAGATACTCTAAACTAAGTCTTTATTATTTTTCTATTTGGGATGCATACAATTGAAAAAATTGACCCCTATTTATAGGATTTATAAAAATCCAGTAACAACTAAGATAGAAAACCATTACCCACTAGGAAAATATTACCTTGTCAAAAACTAATTTAAAACTAACTAGAATTAATAAAGTTGAAGCCTAATCAAGTTTAACTACTAACATCCACCTTAAACTTGATTTGACTCTTGTAACTTCAAGCAAAGCTCAAAGCTTGATGAACACGTCACTCTTGAGAGGCTTTGTGAGAATGTTTGTAACTTGATCTTGAGACTTCACATATTCTATCTTCACTTCCTTCCTTATGATGCATTCTTTAATAAGATGGTAATGTGTGTCAATGTGCTTTCTTTCATGAAAGACTGAATTCTTGGCTAAGGCAATTGTGGACTTGTTGTCAACATAGATCTCTTGCTCTTCTTGAGTCAAATTAAGTTCTTTCACCAAATTCCTTAATCATAGATCGTGGAAGACACTTGAAGTAGTATCTACATATTCAACTTCACATATAAAAAGTGTGATAATAGGTTGTTTCTTGGAACTCCAAGTGATTGTTGTATTTTTGAAGAAGAAAAGATATCCACTACTACTCTTTTGGTCATCAAAATCACCAATCGAATCACTATTACTATACCCCACAAGTTTGGAATCCTCAGAGTGGGAGTATAAAAGTTAATAATCAAGAGTTCCTTTGATGTAGCAAAGTAGTCTTATGACAGTAGTCAGATGTGTATTGGTAGAAGCCTCCATATAGCAACTCGCAAGTCCTACACCAAAAAGAATATCTAGACTTGTGCAGGTCAATTATCTCAGCCTTCCAACCAAGCTCTTGAAAAGTGTTGGAGTTCTATGTTCTTCTTCATCAACCTTCGAAAATTGTACCGCAAAGTCTCGTCATTATTGGAGGATAATTAGGTAACTTAATTGGTACTATGGAGAGTCTTTCCAATAGTTTCTGAGGGCTAGTTTTCTGATCCCACTAGTTACGATGAAACAGTAATGGACATAGATGTTGACCATTGGCATAAATCAATGAAAGCAGAATTAGAGTCCATGTACTCTAGTTAGGTATGAGATCTTGTAGTTTCACTTGAAGGGATTAAACCCATTGTGTGCAAATAGGTCTACAAGAGAAAGAGAAAGAGAAATATGGATTGGAAGGTTGAAACCTTCAAAGTAAGGTTGGTTGTAAAGGGTAATACTTAGAAAAATAGGATAGATTATGAGGAGACCTTTTTCACCGATAGCCATACTTAAGTGTATTAGCTCTCTCTCGGCCATCGCATGTCATTATGACTATCACATATGACAAATGGATGTCAACATAACTTTTCTAAATGGGAACCTTGACGACAGTATCTATATGATACAACTAGACAACTCCATTGCTAGAGGTCAAGAAAACATAGATGCAAGCTTAAGAAATCCATTTATGGGCTTAAGTAGACATCTTGTACTTGGAAGATCAAGTTTGATCAAGTCATTAAATCTTTTGAATTTGATCAAAATATTGATAAACTTTGCGTGTACAAGAAGGGTAATGTAATGTTGTTGCATTCTTGGCCTTTTATGTGGATGACATCTTACTCATCGGAAATGATGTAGAGATGTTTATTTGGCTTTCTACTCAAATCCAGATGAAAGATTTGGGAGAAGTTAGTTATATTCTTAGCATCAAGCTACTGCGAGATTATAAGAACCAGACACTAATATTATCACAAGCTTCATACATTAAGAAGCTTTTGGTCAAATTCAGCATGCATAATTCCAAGAAGGGTTTATTACCTTCTAGCCATGAAGTTTAGTTTATGATCATCTAGGCCTGAAGTTTATCTATCTTACAACTAATGTCCTAAGACACCCGAGGAGTTAGAGATTATGAAGAAGGTTCCATATCCTTCGGTTGTTGAGAGCCTCATGTATGCTTGGTGAGCTCGAAAATTTTAACTTTAGATCGTACGATTATTTGATAATTCTATATAATGCAGACCATGGGAAGATCCGTGCACTTGGCATATGATTGGCCAGCGAGAGAACATGACCCAATGTGTTGCCTCAAGGGAGGACTTTGTAAGCTCAATTCAACTTGAATGTTTGGCTGCTTTGACCAGGCTTGAACGAGCCTTGACTAAGTTGAGCGAAGTACTTCTCGATGTCATGAATCTGAATTTGAAGTTCATTTTGCCAAAGTCTATATCTAATGTTGAGGTTTTGAATTTGGAAGATATTGACTGATGAAAAGGCAATTGGTTTAGTCTAGAATTTTATGTTTTGTTTGTTATTTCTCTTCAATGGAGGAATTTATTAGATTATGGCTCAAATCCCAAGTCTAATCGAATATTATAGACAACTAGAAGTCCAATTAAAATAGAATAGAAGAATTCTTAATTATAAGAGGATTGTCACTTGTATCCAGTGGCGGACTAACATTGGTACCACATCCTAGTTTACCCCTCAAAAAGTGAGGGGTAAATTTGTTATTATATATTAAAAAAATGTACAATGCTGCCATGATGACTGCATAAGCCACCATTGTTTTGCTTGTTTGGTAAAGCATAAAAAAGAAAAAAGGTTGCTTTTTGATCAAAAAGTAAGTTTTCATCAAAAAGTAACTTTTTGATCAAAACGTACTTTTCATCAAAAATTTGCACCTTTTTTTTTCAGCAAAGTTGGCTCTCTTCTTCTTCCTCCAACTTGCAAATCAATAATGCGGACTGAGGTAACTTCTTTTTTTTTTGACATGTCACATAATGATGATAAAGTGGCTGTTTTTTTTGTGCTCAATAAAGATTACGAAAAATTTAAAAATATGTAGCAAGCCAAGTATTTGAACAAACTACATGAAAAGATTTGTAACTATTATGAGAATTAAATTAAAAGAGTGAAGAGCTAATTGGTCTAGCAATTTGTTGAGGAGATAGCAAGATACCGGAGATGATGTAGGGTTTTGTACTTTTGTTGAGATCTACATTACAATGCGTGAAGGACAATGCAACCACATTCATTTTTCTTGCTTTTTGACTTCAAAATCTAGCTTAAGTATAAAAATTGTACTTCAATGAGAGATCAAAAGATGTAGGGACCAAGTCTAGTGTCTTTATTTAACCTCTTTTTCTGCTAGGAACAAAGGATCATGTAAGATACATGATATTATTTTACTAAAGTTTGTGATATTTTGACTAAGCAAGTGTGTTCAAAGCATATCTAACTTATCTTCACAATCTTAATATTTGATTCAGCTAAAACAAGATGTAGCACGCATAAGGAGCAAAATGAAAATTGCTCTGCAATGAAAATTGTGAAGAATCGTCTTCGTAATCGAATGAGAGATGTTTGGTTGAATGATTGTTTGGTAACTTATATAAAGAGAGAGATGTATTTAATAGCATTGATAATGAGTTAATTATTCAACGATTTTAAAATATGACAACACGTTGAGAACAATTGTAAAATGTACTTTTTTTATTTATAAAGACTTCATAAATATTTTAGTGCTTATATTTTTGCAGTTGTTATAATTTTTATATGCTTTAGTGCGCTTATTTCTTCATAATTGCTATAATGTGATTAAATAGTTTATGTATAGATGAGTTTTTTGACCCCGGTTATTAACCCTGACCCGGGATACCTGTAGTGTGCACCCAAACTCTGGGTGCCTGGATCCGCCACTGCTTGTATCTTATAAATATAACTATCTAGCTTGTGTTTAATTGCCACATATACCACAAAGTGGGTGACTATGCAAGAATTATATGTCATATTCTCTAGGTTGGTGTGTAAGAGTCATGAGTAATTATTCCTTTAAGTAATAGAGAATAAAAGCGTTTAAGGACGTTGGCTTAGTTGAGTCATGTTAAAATATTATTATGCTTTCACATATCTATGTTCTCGATCATTCTAACAGATTTAGGAAGATGAGAAGTTGGTCACTAATATATACCACTTGCTTTCAATGAAAAAAAGAAAAGAAAAGGTAAAATAGAGAGAAACAGAAAAGTTGATCTCTAGAACCTAAGATAGCTCCAGGCTGCTTCGCTTTGCAATTATTTGATGGGTATGGAGTCTTACGTCCTCATAATCTACCAAAGTGAAGGCGCTCTGGTGAGATCTTCACGGATAGAATTAGATTGCAGTCTCGTGTGTCTACTATTTCACCACCAAGGCATCTTATTTAGAGTAATAGTATATTCCCGAAATATATATATTATCTTGAGCCACACATACATTTCTTTGAGTTAAGATAAAAAAAATAAAAAAAGACTATTTCAATGATGGCCCTCCATGGATTCACCTATATACGCCGAGGCTAAAGTTGCAAAAAATAAGAGCTTGAATACCACTTGTAAATAATCCAAGGAACATGACAAGTATAGGAACAACTAAAGGTACTAAAGAAACAAGAACAACAACTACTAATTCATCAGCTAATATATTTCCGAAAAGTTGAAAAAAAAGAAGTAATAGAAAACGAACTTTGTTCGATTTTTTAGTCTATATATAAGAGGAGATCATATGAAAAATGTAACCGATTCTTTCGTTTCTTTGAGCCATTGACCATCTGCTGGGAGTTTCGGGTTTAATATTCGTAATAAGATATTGACTACAATTGAAAAGGTCTTATCAATAAAATTTTCATTTATCCATGATCTAGGCATAAATAACAATCCATTCTATAATTCTTCTCATTATCTCTCGTGGGAAAATGAAATTGCCGGCGGGCTTAAGAGAATTATTCTCCTAGAACGGCAAGGCAACCACAAGTAAAACATTCCGACAAATAAATAAATAAATAAATAAAAACCACAAGTAAGACATAGGTCCAGAAATCTCAAGTGGTAGGTCTCAGAGCAACTATAACCATTAACAACTAAACGTAACTTCAAGGAATCGAAATCAATTAACTATGCTCCTTGATATCCAAATTTCCCAAATTTAGATGGGAAATATTGTTCTCATTTGGATCTTCATTAAATATTAATGGATTATTTTCATTTTGAATTAAGTTTTAATCGTCTTCTATACTCCTTGATATCCAAACTGTAATGGGTATATCATCCAGATTTAAACTACGACAATATTATCAGCTATATAAAGAAGCTGTACAAGTATTGATCCAAATATAGTGCTCCCTAGTTAATGTATTCTCAAATTTTTGTAAGGCTATTCTATTTACATAATAGGTGCAGTTGCTTCTCAAGAACAGTTCCTCCCTTCTCTTTCTGAGTACTAAACTGTTCTCAATAATTTCTATTTGTAATTTATATCGACGAACACAAAGTTTCACTTCAATATGAGTTCTATTCTAACTAGAAGAAAAGAATTGCAACGACTAAAATTTAGAATTAGTAACCATTAATTTTATGTTTTGTAAAATCATATGTTTCATTTTCTAGTAATGTTTCAATCTGCATCTAACATTTTCAACACTTTTAGATAAACAATTTGTAGAGGATTAAATAAACTTTAAAGTACCATCACTAAGGCCAAATCCGACGAATTTTATATTTTTTTTCCCTACATGTAGGGGGTTGGGGCAATTTTTTTACAAGGGATCCCTTGTTTTAATTAGTTTTATTCTAACAGGTTTCCTACGTTTAATCAATCCATTATTTGAGGGATTCCGTATTTCAGTTTTACTCTAACATCTTCTATACATTCCATAAATTTTGCTCTTTTGACCATTAAAAGATTTTAGGGGATGGGACAGGGAATTATGTATTCTTCGCCAAATGTAGACATGTTGAAAATGAGTTTAAAGATGCCCTAGAATTTAGGAAATCACCTAGAGAAGCTGTTGAAGTTCATTTGTATCATGCCCTTCCCTACATGTAAGGTAGAGAAGCAAATAGGGATACTATTGGAGTTGGTTTAATAATCACACAAGGAATTACATAGGGGAAACAATACGAATACAAGGCTTCGTTTATTTGCCGTAAAATAACTTACTGATGAAAAACATTTACAGTGGGAAAGTGATTACTTAAAAAATAAAATATTTTATGGTGTTTGGATGTCAAAGTGACAAAATTTGTTAACATTACTAATTTATTAATTTTATTAATAATTAATAATTAATCACTATTAGTTAATTAATTGATTAAAATTATTAATGATTTTAAAATCATTAATTAAAAAATTATAATTACTAAATAATAAATAAATTTTAATAATTAAATTAATTATTTTAATAATTCTAAAATAATTAGTTAAAATTATTAGATAATAATTTTAAAATAATTAATCATAAAATATCTTGAATTAATTAATAAATGGATAATATTAAAATAATTAAATAATTAAATTAATAAATAAAAAATCTTAATAAGAAAATAATTTTAAATTAATTAAATAATTAGTTACTAGTAATTTATTTGATTATCAATTTAAAATGAAATAATTACTTGATAGTAATTAATAATTTTTATTAACTAGTTTATTAATCAATTATTTTCTTATGTAATTAAAATAAATAAATTATTTTTATTATTAAATCAATTAATAATTATTAACTAAAAATGTGACGGGAGTGAGATCGAGGGTCGGGTGGAATGAGTAGAAAACGTTTTCTTCTCCTTTGCAAAAAAAAAAAAGATTATCCACTTTTTTCAACTAAATATTTTTCTTTGATCAGAAAATATTTTTCAATTAACTGAATTTTCAGTGTTAATAAACACTAAAAAATTTAAAAAATATTTTTCAAGAAGATATTTTACAACAAACAAACAAATCCTAAGATTGAAAAATATCTAGTGACCCGAAAAAAAAAGGAAAAAAAAAAAGATTGAAAAATATCTAGATTTGGTAGTTGGACCTCAGTCTTAACCACCTTGTCCAACCCTCTGATCCCACTTAAATAAGTCACACATGATCAATTCTACTCTAATAATAATGACTAAGGTTTTATTTGGTCTAACTGAGAAATTTTAATTTTTGAATTGTAGAATATTTAGCAATAGAGTTTTGATTAAAAAGTGTTATTGAACAAAATTCGTTTTGACTGTTTGGCCTATGTTGGCCAATGTTGAGCTTTTAGACATTTTGAGGGCAATGATGGACTTTAAAAAATATGAAGTGGTATATTTTGGAGAAAAAAAAAACTTCTCCATTATTTAAAAATAGTTTTACAAAAGCCTTTATTTGGAGCTTTTTTATTTTTTAGTTTTTTTCAACTTTATCTTTTACCTAAAAATACTTTAAAAAATAGATGATTAATAACTTCACCTTCTAAACTCACAAAAAATATTTTTGGGTGTCTAAAAGTTAAGTGAAACAAAGCATGAATCATCTAAAGTTGCTTGAGGTTGCCGAACTTACCGAGTTATTACTAGTAGTAGAAGAGAATACTTTGGTAGGTGCTTATAAACTAAGCCGCATGATGCAACAAAAAATATTATAACTGCTTGTAGACTAAATTGAAACTTGTAAACTTTAGAGATTAAATGAGTTACTTTGTAATAATAAGGATGAAAATAGAAAAAAAGTGTAAATATTAATGGTCAAACGTGTAATTTTTGAAACAATAAAAACGAAAATTAAAAATGTGTCAACATCCATCATTAGTGAATTTTGCCATTCATGAATTCTGATTATGCATATCTCAAGTTTGTGTTTTTATGGGAGAAAATTACGACAAGCATAGATTTCTTGAAAACAAGCAACTTGTATTGGTATACTAAGAAGAATAGTGATGCTTTCCTTCAGTCAAGTGAGTTACTATTCGCTTTCGTTCAAAGCCCTGCTACTGCTGCTGATTCTCACATTTGTCGCCCCCTTCTAACTTTCTTTATGATATCAGAGAATTTTTTCTCTTGATCCAGTAACTCTATAAAGGACTAGTGGGTGGGGGTAAAGCCTGACGCGCCAATGTCGATGAATCAAATGTGTTTGTTTATGGTATGGAATAGGAACAACAAGAATGGAACCGCTATCGCTTATCCTATCATCCACGCGGAGCTTCTTTCATTCATCTAAACAAATCTTTTGAGTCTTGGAATGAATCATAAGGTTGAGTCAAGGGAAAGGTCAAGGTTAAGATAAACAACTCTGTCCAAACCTCTGGATTGAATCCTTCATGATGGAAATTCCCTCTTCCCCCAACCAACAAAGGGGCTAGCTTGCTTCAGCTGGTGGGAACCCCATAAAGTAAGAACTCTTAATCGACCTCTAGCTAATACGGCCGTTGTCGAGTTTTCATTTCTCGCCATGTCATATTTGATGAAGCAACTCTATATGATCCACCTGACACTTTCGTTACCACCTAATGTAATTTGTTCTCCGGATTCTTCTCAATCTCTTGCATTATTTTGCTAAAAAAAAGATATATATATATATATATATATATATATATATATATATATATATATATATATATATATATATATATATATATATTTATATATATATATAGTTACATTCTTTTTACCAAATTTTGTATCATTATGTTCAATCTTTACATAATGTTTGGAAGTACTTGAGGTGTTGAATTTATTTGATTTATAAATGAATTCTATGAGGATTTGTATTTACAAATGAGTTTTTTTACTTAGAATTGTAAAATAGTATTAAGTCAATTCTATTATTTACAAATACAAATTGTTTTTGAAACACATGTAGAATTGAAATTAATACTTATATTTTACTTAAATGCCCTTCTTTAATTTATTCTATTCAAATTAGGCTTGCATATAAAGCTTATTATCTCATCCCGGTATTGATTATTGGTATTATCATAAAATTGTCTAAAAACAAAAAAAACAAAAAAAAAACAACATAATTTTTTTAATAAAGTTAACATTACAAAATAATCATAATTTCAACCATTAGTTTAAGATTACGAAATAAACCTACATCCCACTTTGAAACTTTGCGCATGAAGGAATCTTTCTTTTATTCTTATTGATGATAATTTTGGACTATTTAACACGTAATGAAGCATTGGCCAAAAAAACACACACGTAATGCAGCATTTTGTGACGTAAAAAAACTCTTCTATAAGTTCGAACAAATTTCAGTTCGTGAGAAAGAAAGTGCGTCTACATATGTGTGGCAACCTGTAAATTCAAGATGAGTAAGTCTGAACTGGAAGTAAACACAGGAAGATGAAAACTTGGTCTATAGGAAATGTATGAATGGGATAAGATATCCTTATAATTAACACTTTATTCTAATTTTTTGAACATTGTTTTTCAGGTAACAAAAAATAAAAGAAAAAATAGAAATATTTAATAGTTTGAGTTAAATAAATAATTAAACTATAGTATAATTATAAGTCAAAAGCGGATCCTAATCTGTACGTGATATCATAACCCAAGTTGCTTCGTTTCCAGCATTATTTTATAGGAAAGAGCACTATGTATTAGAACAACTTCAATAGTAGAGAGTGCAGCCCATTTTTTATTGGTCCAACAAGCTCGCTAGTTTTTTGGCTTTGCTCGCAACAAGCAGCGAGCCGAAAGCAACTCTCCACCTTTTTCTTTTTTGTCAAATCACCAAACACCAACGGTAACATTTTTTACCGTTGGTGAATACTCTATAAATGGAGATAAATATTTGAGAAGGAAAAGAACCAAAAAGTAGAAAGAAAAAAGAAGACATTTGAAATAAAAAGAAACAGAAAGAAAAAAATTGCAATGGTATGATGGTGTTGCTATTTAATTAAATTTTTTTGGAAATAATTCGAGGTAAAAAGTTTGGATTTTTAGTTGGTATTGTGTATATTGCTGATGGTTGAATAACAAAATAATTATTTCTTTTTTCTTCTTTGGGTATTGAATATTAGATGTTCATATTTGTTCTAAAGTTATCTGGATTTATTTAAAAAGATTGCTTTTTGCATAGTCTTATCTATATAGATAGATACATATTATTTTAACCATTTTTTTTTGTCAATGTTGGAGTTGGTTCTTTTCAAAAATTGGTTTTCTATCTGATGCTTTATATTCTGTTCGATAAAATGCGTTGGTTCTTTTCAAAAATTGGTTTTCTATAAGATGCTTATATTCTGTTTGATAAAATGCCTGAAAAAAACTTTGCTTATATTTTGTTCGAGATGAAGTCTCTGTGTTTTATATTCAATTATTTTAGAAAGTATTTTGGTGCTCTTATTGTGTTGATGATGGAAAGGTTGAAGGATAGATTCAAAGCTATTTTTAGTTGCTAGCTATTTGACATGAACTTTTAGTTTGTGTTGGCAGCTATAATAATTGTTTATGAAAGTGGTGATTTTTTGGATGCATATCTTCAAGGCATTCATGTGAGTAAATTTGTTGTTGGTTTTGGTCCAATTTTAGCTAAATTTAATGCAAACAATGTGGAGTATTCAATTAGAGCATTTCCACTTGATGGTTTTATTGGTTTTCCTAATAATGATCCCGATAGTGATATTTTAGTAGATGATGAAAATTTGCTTAAAAATAGGCCTATACTTTACAGGGTGCTTGTTATTTCAACCGGTGTAATTGCTAATATTGTGTTTGCTTATGCGATAATCTTTGTTCAAGTCTTGTCTGTTGGATTACTTGTACAAGAGGCCTTTAATGGTATCCTTGTACCTCAGGTTAGGCCATTTTTAGCTGCATCTAGAGATGGTTTGCTCCCTAGTAATGTTATTTTAGGTGTTAATGGTGTTGTGTTGGAGAAAACCGGGCCGAATTTAGTTTCTGATGTTGTTGATGCAATTAAGAGCAGTTCAAAAATGTGTGTTGATCAAGGTTGAAAGATGAGGACAATATGTTGAGATCAATGTCACGCCTGATGAGAATTAAGAGAAGTTCAAAAATGTGTGTTGATCAAGGTTGAAAGATGAGGACAAGATGTTGAGATTAATGTCACGCCTGATGAGAATTTGGATGGTACTGGTCAAATATCGATGGTCTTTACCAATTTACTCATAGTAGGTAATTTATGAGTAGCGTTTTGCTGGAGTTCATAGCAGGAAGTATCATCATCATCAATATTTTTGGTATAGAGGTTGACCTAAGATTACTTGGACGGAAATAATTAGACGAGATTTCGCGTGATCTTATAGAAGAGATGACTCTTGACAAGAAAGAATGGCGTCACATGATCTATATAGCCGACCTCACTTAGTGAGACAAGGCTTAGTTTGGTTTGATTTGGTTTAGTTTTGGTATCAAAGAAATACTACTGGTTGTTAATTTGAAGTGATCTGAAAATTGAGGGTCTTTTTGACCCTTTTGAAAGTCCTATGCTTTGCAATCACGTTTTTGTATAAAATATGATGCTTTTTATTTAGGTAATTGTTGTAAATATTTTAATTTAATTTATGATGTTTATTTTCATTTATAGATGAATTCATAAGATGGTGTATTTTTCACAAATCTATTATACGGGAACTCCAACCTTGACGATTTTTCATTGGACTCATCAGTGCACTAGTGAACCACCAGTCTAGTCTATTTCATCTTCTCCATTTTCGGCACAAGTAGACCATGCGACAAAAAGAACTTCACGAAAAACAACTTTCTAAATAGAGGAAGATAATCTCCTTATGTCAGCATGGCAAAACATTAGCTTGGATTCGGTACATGGCAATGAACAAAAACACAAGACATTCTGAACAAGAGTGTATGATTTTTTTTACGCCAACAAAAATTTTCCACCCGATCGTAATCAGAATTCTCTTAATGCATCGCTGGTCGGGAGTTCAAATCAGAATTCTCTTAATGCATCATCATCCGTGCATTTGTTGATGTTATAGCCAAATCGAATTCAGACAACGACAAAATTTAACAAGATAAGATATCGATAATTTTCATATTATATAAACTTTTTTTTTACGTCTTATTATGATCCGCTGACAGGGAAAGTAGCTAAACTCACTTGCCCAGACCCAGGAGAAGGGATGCATTTTGGGTCTCAAGGAGGCAATTCTCCGGTTTTTTTGGCTATCGGTTTCGTTCTGTTCTCTATCTCTACTTCTTCTTTTTGACCTTTCTTCAAAATCTTTTATGCCCGGCCATACCAACATGGTAATGTAAATTCCCTCCCTTTGAAGTGCATTTATCAGATCAGCTCCCCGAGTCACTAGAAAGAGGGTGAAAGGCCCACTACTTCTTCATTCATGGCCTATTTATAGATCTCCCTTTCGTATTCATTCGACCTGAGGCAAAAGAGAAGTCATACAAAGAAAGGTTCTTTCAATTAACTAGTCTCCCTTGGTCCCCCCGTCGGGAATGGAGGATTCTAAACCTTGCCTTTTTTTTTTCTTTCTAATGTCAAACCGCCCTTTTTGCTTGAAAGCTCTAGCCCTTAAGGCCCTATTAGCCCTTCTAGCCTTTGAAAGCAATTACCATGTCTTAGAACAGCATTTTCTTCTTCACGTGAATAAGCCATTCTTGGGGGCGCGCTTGCGCTTGACTAATATAATAGAAAGTAAAGTGACTCTATTATGATCTTACGAATCTAAAGATATAAAAATGGAAGAACAAGCTCTTTGGCTCGCCCCTATCTCTAAAGGGGCGTAAGCACTTCACTCGCTAGGGGATGGGATTCATTCACTTGCATTCCTGCTAGCACTACAAAAAGTCAACGGCATTTGAGGCAACGGAGAAATGAAAAAGGAAAAGATTCCAACCATAGGGATTGAAAACCGCTTTTAGGGAAGCAACAATAAAGATAACAAGAAAATTCCGCATCGGCTTAGCTTAGCGTCTGATCGTTTTCTACCTGAATCTACAATTGTGAAATTGGACCATCTGTCTTTGTCCCAACCGGTAGAATGACATAAAAAACACAGACGGGGCCAAAGCAGTTCAGAATCTTCATTTTCAGGCAGAAGGCACACAAGAAGGAAAGGCTTCCCCAAAAGCCCCACCCAGTGAAAGATGGGAAGGAGTGCCGGCTTGATTCTAAGTACGAGAGAGTACCCCTTTGGTTTCGGGGTGGACCCTTTCACTCTATTTTATTATATACGCTTAGCGAAAAGAATGTTTTTTGATACACCTAGGACATGGATTCTATATGAACCAATGGATCGTGACAAGTCGTTACTACTAGCAATTACTTCCTCTTTCATTACTTCATTCTTTCTATATCCTTCTCCTTTGTTCTCAGTTACTCATCAAATGGCACTCAGTTCATATCTTTAAGTTCGATCATTGACAAGGTTTTGTCCACTTTCTTCATCCCCCTCTATCAAAATGATCAAAAAGGGTCCAAATGGAGCTTCTTATTCCCGTGTTTGATCTCTTCCATCTCTGCCTCGCTCGTTGTCACCTATGTTGAAGAAAGGTTTGGAACCCTGTAGAGAATGAAGAGGGGCCAACTTCATTCCCGGTCGAGCATCATCATCATCCGTGCATTTGTTGATGTTATAGCCAAATCGAATTCAGACAACAAAGTGACAAAATTTAACAAGATAAGATATCGATAATTTTTCATATTATATAAACTTATATGACTTTATTTGTAAATACTATGAACTTATTCAATTACTTGTTATAGATACATGATGCCAAAATATTGTACCAATTATGTCACAAAGCGTCATTTTAGTATAAGTATTGTTAAAATATATGGAGGCATCAACCAAAATGGATAGAAGAAAGTCAAAAGAAAAAAGGAAAAAAATTTAAAAGTTTTAGTTCAAGTGCCTCTTCTCCATCAACTCCATACTCAATAAATTTGGAGGAAGATAACACTCCAAATGAAACATCTACAGTCATGAAGAGACCACTAGGTAAAAAGACAGAAAAAGAAAGACTAAATAAGCGAATGAAAAAAGCACAGGTAGCAAATGATGAAAGATTGATAGAGTCGAGAAAAAGAACACACGAAGAGAAAATGAAACAAGTAGAATGGAAGCGGGATGAGAGAATTATGGAGAAAGATATGACTAATATATCTACCATGCAAGTTGAATATTGAAAAAAAAAAATGCAAGCATAAATCATGCAAAAAAGGGGTTAGTTATCTACGTAATTTTATATTGAAGAACGTTAATGTTAAGGTAAGTTACTTTTATTTCAATCAAAAACAATTTACATAATTTGTAACTGTTCCATATGCAAGCATCCTTAACATAGCTGTGATCTTTTGCAAGAACGACAAACCTCAAGTTCCAGCACAATTTTGTTTTTGAACGAAATATGGATCATAGGCTTCTATTGCAAATTCAAATTGAAAAAATAACAAACAACTCATGCGGAATCTTCTTCGAAAAATATTGGGAGGATAAATAGGATTTTCTGCAAAATAGTCACAATAAAATCGTTCATGACCTTGTTGTCTATCTCGTCCAAAGTAAGCATGTCCAGAAATAGAAACACGATGTATATTTTGTTGCCTTTGAAGTTGTTGATTTTTTTCACAGGCTAATGTTTAGATTATTTCTAAATCCTCATCGGAGTCAAAACCATCTACAATTTGCATGGATCAATAATTGGACGTCATACACCTAATGAAATAATATGATGAAGGAAAACAAGCTTCAATGGCTTTTAGATGTATACAACAACAATAAGAAATAAGGTTGATGATTTTTAGAGGTCGAGGCATGACTATTTATAGGACGATTTTAACCAAATAATATGCAAGAACTGCTAATAAGACATAATGAGAACGGCTGATGAGACATTATGAGAATGGTTGATGAGACATTATGAGAACAAGTAATGGAACATAAAGAGAACGATTGATAAGACATAACAAGATTGGGTAATGGAACATAAAGAGAACGACTAATGAGGCATAATGAGAACTGGTGATGGAACATAAAGAAAACAGTTGATGAGACATAACAACATAAAGCCAACTATTGATGGAACATTAATGGTTAATGTGATAATTTTATGGTAGTTACCATTACTAGTATATACCGTCTCGGACTGGGGTCTATTGGCAGTCCCCAGACCCTGCCGCCAGAGGGCATTTGTAATGCCCCGATCCCTCACGAAACTGGGACTTCTGTCAATCATGCTCTCAACCCAATTCCAAACCCGGGCACGAAAATTTAAGAAAAATAGACAGAGCCTCCCCTGTTTATAGGACAAACCAAAACCTGTATAAGCAATTATAACCTCAAAATTAAAGTCCAACCTGCTCCGTCATTTCCAACTTCCTCTATCATCACATATAACAAACTCCTCAAGGCCATCCGAGCCTTGGAACCCAACATTTTATGCACACAAACATGCAAAGTTAAATCCATTGAAATTTTATCTTTTAATCCGTGTATCATACCACTCTACATTATCAATCAATATTTCTTATAATTTATGTCCAACCAACCAGCTAGCCTCCAGTGACTTGCCAAGCATGCAACATTACACTAAAGCAAAGCATAAAATTATTACAACTCAACTAACTACCAACATCACACAATACTTTTAACTTCAATTTACATTCATCCAAGGTAACTCAATTATACACAATACTCATAGGACTCGAAATAGGTAATAATCACATCCTCGACATATTCTTTACAAAGCTAGTATATACGCACTCCAACCTCAGCAAGATAAGCAACACAACTAAACAACACTCAAAGCAACAACAACAGCTCTAACTGCACCTCCTGAAACATGTTAAAACGAGGAATGAGTAACCAAGGTTACTCAGTGAGGGAGGGGATACTTATAAACATGAAGTTTTTTTTTTAAATCATTTCGTGCAATGCAAGTAACAAGTAACAATATAAGTAATACACGATATTAAGTATTACAATAAGGCAATGTAAACAAGTGATAAGTTCATGAAATAACCACTTATAAAAGGATACGGTTCCACGAAGTATCGATCCACGAACCATGATCTTCAAAAACAAATGCCGGCAAACCCCTTATTCTTCCAAATGGGGTACTCCAGATGTATCCCGATTCTACGACCCATTTCTTCCGAGTTAGGTCCATATGCCCCAACAAGGTAAACCACGCCTTTGGGATAGTAGAGTATACTCAACGAGAAAAGGAATAGGCACCATGGTAGTTGAGCTAAACCGACAGCCCGACGCTGCCTGGAGTTTCTCGATACTACCATGTCCAAAAAGATTGCGCAACCTGATTCACGATCACAAAAACCAAGTAATCACAGGTGAGGGACAACAAAGTAGGCCGCCCTCATAAATAGTTGTAATATAAGCATTTAAACAGGAAATTAACATATGATATCAAAGGAGACATGTTCTACTTACTCACGAAATCTTGAACAACTTAACTAAAGCATGATTAGTTTCAAAAGAGAGCTCTACAAGGTCTATGAGAAGCATTTCAAACAACAATAAACAATTTTATAGCTATAATCAACAAATCTAATAAATTCAGAAAAACATTGACATATATATATATATATATATGTATATATATATATATATAAATGGAAAATATGCAAACTCCCTTACCTTTAATAAACCAAACCTGTAGGAGTCTAGTCAAGAATCCCTCAAATCCAACTCCAAAGCATCAACACCTTTCAATTATCACTCAAGACCACTACCTAAACACAACAATTCCATGCAACTTAAAGATAACTCAACCACATTATTCACATACATGTTCAAAGTAATTGTAAATATTCCATAGCATTTAATTCCATAATAGTACTATCAAGTAATAAAGTCATTAACCCATACTTATTCTCTTTACAATTAGTTCAATATAAAACTCAAGGAAATCACTTAGAACCATGGCAATGCAATTACATTTCATATAATAATCAATTATAATCAATAATATCAACAAGAACAATAGTTAAGTAAGCAACAATATCAAAGCATGAAAAACCACAAAACACTATTCTTATCTGCAACTTCAAAAGGCTACTACATACAAACGAGCTACAAGATATGGAAACCGACTTCACCACTCATTCCTAGACACGTTAAGGCATGACTTTATGGTATGAAACCTTACTTTCCCAACAAAAGCTCAAAAGTCCAACTAGTGCACTTGAACTACATCTATACTAACCGAACACCCAATTTAAGCCCCAAACGAGTTATCCTATCCTCCAAACCATACTTTATGACACCTTTAGAACCCTCGAGTTCACCCGTTAATCCACGTTAATCGCAAAAGCCCCAATTTCTCCTTAATGCGTTATAACTACAAGTACCTTAACCGATGCCCAACTAAGCGTTAGAAAAACACTACTAGTACCTCCTCACCCTAAGAACACCAAATATATCAACCAAATTCACTCGGATCTACGTTTGACCTGAACCCCCTTGTAAACCGAACCATTTTTAGCATTTTTTCCAAGTTTCGAGCAATATAAGGTCATACAATTATATTTCTATGTTAATTAACATCTCTAGCACCTATAGGAAGCATTAAGTCAATCTATCAAGCAACTTTTTAACAAAACCCTAAAATGACACTATTCATTGTCTTCTTCAAATGCATTTGACAAATTCAACCATAGAAATTGCTAAAAAGCTATAGAAGCATGTTCTACAATCATCATAGAAGGCATTTCAAGCAACAAAACAAATTAAATAGCATTCTATGATCAATTGCCAAAAATAAAGTTTAAACAATAATATTCAAATGCACAAAAAGCCATGAAATTCCTCACCATAGCTTTTGGAAATGCTAGGAAGATGATTAGTGGAAGCTTAGAAATGATCCTAGGCAAGGTCAAGGACCAATTTTTTAAGATTGCTTGAAGAAATTTTTTTCCCTTTTCTTTGTTCTTGCTCACGGTTTTGGGGGGGACTTGGGGGGGACTTGGGGGGGAATTTTGAAGTTTGTTTTTATGCTTTGCTTGATTGGTTTTGTATATAAAAGATGACTAAGGGCATTTAGGTCATTTGGCAAGGTCAAGCTCAAATAAAAATGGTCAAACATTTGGCTAGGCAAAGTAAAACAAATGCAAGATTAAAACAATCCAATTCTATGTGAAACCAACTAAAACTAAACAAAAATTACTATTCACTGAGAACTAAAAACAATTCTTTAACTCTCATTTCCAATATGCCACGCACGAACAGTCTATGAACGATTGCTATAAAAATGATAAGTAATGATAGAAAAATATAATTTTTTGAAAAGCAAAATAGTTTAAAATTTACTCCGGGCTCGGAGCTACTTTCCATTAAGTTGAAAATAAGTAATTAACTGCAAAAAGAAGGAACCGAGTACTAAAATAATAAGGTAGTGAATATTCTTTTTGAATAATTAAGGTAAGTATTATTTGAACACTTTTAAAAGAAATATGAAAATAGTGCAAAAATGAATGACTTAAGCAATATAAACATAAAATTCTAGGCTAGCATTTAAGATAACACGTAATTAAATGCAATTAAAGGCTATTAATTATATGCCGGGTTCGGGGTATCACAGCGTTGCCCCCTAATGAAATAATATGATGAAGAAAAATAAGTTTCAATGGCTTCTAGATGTATACAAGAAGAATAAGAAAGAAGGATGATAATTTTTAAAGGTCGAGGCATGACTATTTATAGGACAATTTTAACCAAATAATCTACAAGAATGACTGATAAGACATAATGAGAATGATTGATGAGACATTACGAGAACAACTAATGGAACATAAAGAGAACGACTGATAAGGCATAACGAGATTGGGTGATGGAACATAAAGAGAACGACTAATGAGACATAACAAGAACGGATGATGAACCTTATCACCAGGGGCGTTGCCCCATTGGTTGTCCCAAACCTCACCATCAGAGGTTTTACCCCTAGACCCGTACTTGGGCTACCACCCCGAACCCTGTTATCGGGGACGTTATTCCCAAACTTGTGATCTCTCTTTGTCTCAATAATGTCTATATCATATCCATTAATATACTTTACCCTAATGAAATATCAACTAATTTTATTTATAATCAATAACAATAAGTGGTGAAAAAATAATAATAATAATAATAATAATAATATTTGACAACTTAAATTATATTAATATTAAATTTTTGTTAGAACATAGTGGTTAATAATTAAAAATAAAAGATTAAAGAAATATTATTAGCTAATAATTTTAGATAAATTTTGGAGATTTATTGAAGTAAAATTAAATAGAGAATACTGTTGGAGTAAAACTAAAATAGATAGTCCATCAAATCACTAATTTGGCTCTCTATTATAAAAAAAATAAATAGAGAGACTGTGTGAGTTGCCCTTACTCCATCAAATCAATATAGCCTTATGTCACGGGCTCAAATTTGAGGGGTCCTTCCTGGGTACTGTGCTGGGAGCCAAGCCCTACGAGTCGTACTGTACGGTAATCTAACAGATATATCCCATGGTTGCAGATACTATCAACTTTCTAAACTTTGTGTTTCAATACTTATACTTGTCGATTTTGTGGAAAGACATATCTCAGCCCTGAACTTCCTGGGGTTAGGAGCCGGACAAGTATTGTTGCGCGTGCGTCTCGTCTCATTTGGTATCAGAGCCAGTCGGTAATCTTGAGCAGGCGACGTCGTGGTGTCGTGGGGGGATCCAATGAGGGAATGTTGGCATGGTACTGTATGGCGCACATATCCCTCTCAGAGCGTGGAGCATGGAGTGCTCATTCCCTTGTGGTGGTCGTTCTGTTCAGTGACCGTTTGGTTTCCTGGTAGGCACACGCCGAGTGCTTCCGAAGATGACCTCTGGTTGGTTGGCAAGTGAGCTGCGAGGAGGTAGTCCAGGCGTTGGTATGCAACGGGTTGTGGATGCAACGGGTAGTCCAGGCATTGGTTGGCAAGTGAGCTGGGATAAAGATGTTGTTGTCAGCAAATGCCTTGCTCACCGGCCCATGTTTGTGCGCTGAGCCTCGGTGCCAGCGGGTGAAGTCCGCAACGAGGGCGTTTGTGGATTGGGTGGGGGAGAATTGTCACGGGCTCAGATTTAAAGGGTCCTCCCTGGGTACTGTGCTAAGAGTCAAACCCCACAGGTCGCACTGTACGGTAATTTAACGGATATATCCTATAATTACAAGTACTATCAGCTCTTTGGACTTTGTATTTCAATACTTATACTGACTCTGTAAAAAAATATATCTCAACCTTGAACCTCTTGAAATTGGGAGCTGGACAGACGTTGCAGCGTGTGTCTCATCTCACTTAGCTCGCTTTCCATTGCTTTCATTTCTATATTGTATATACTATGTCAGAAAAGCGCGTGATGATTTTACTAAATCTTAAGCTTGTCGCATGTTAGATTTTCTTTATCGTATAACCTGAAACCTACCCCTATAGTTCTCCTTACTTTGGACAACTCAAGATTCTTTTCTTTTAAAACTTTAAATATTGACCAAAAACATCCCGAACTTTTAATGCTGATTTGATCTTTCAATTACTCCTTTTCCTTTTTTCGAATACTGCCATGAAAAGAATTCAATTCCATGCTCATCTGAATCTCTCACCTGCTAAAGTAAGAAGCAAAGGACATCCACGAGGGAACAGTACATTAACACTATGACTGGATTTGGAGGAATCGGGGGAGGGGAATAGTTCTCCTTGTTTTATTTATTTTTTTTTTTTTCTTCTTGGGGAGGCAAAAAGCCGAAACTAAACAACTACAAGCCGAGGGTAAGTCATGCCCCTCCTATCTTTTTCCAACAAGACCAAGATAGGTTGTGGAATGTTTTCCATGGTGTGAGTTCCTAATGGCCAGCTGAGAGCATTGTTTGCAAGCCAATCCGCACAAGCATTTGCCTCTCTGTAAACATGTTCAATACTGAACTCAATATTCCTTTGGAGCATATATTTACAATCCTCAATTAACCATTTGAGCGGACTGTTGGGTGGTGCATGTTCCTTGATCAAACTAATAAGTAGTTGTGAATCTGACTCAATAGTGAGTTTATGAATTCCCAATATCATAGCTTGCTTCAACCCTTCCCAAAGTGCAATCAATTCAGCTTTATTGTTGGTAGCAATTCCCACATTCACAACAAAACTCGACATCCAATTCCCTTCCTCATCTCGAAATAATCATCCAGCCCCCAAAAGTCCCGGATTACCTTTAGAGCATCCATCAATGTTAAGTTTCCATCCCTCTCTTGGTTTTCTCCAACCAATTTCTTTCACCCCTCTCACATTGTTCTTCACCATCATGTGTGTGTTCCATGCCAGTCTAAACTCCATAGCTTGCTTCCCAATAAATTTTCTTATAAACGCATCTGAATAAGTTGCTTTACTGCCAAACATTTCTTCATTTCTCCATTTCCATATCCACCATATTATGGTGACAAACACGACATTCCATGGGCATCCATTAATTTCTCTTATACTCCTCATGTTGGTATTCCACCAGGTATCCCATTCTAAATCAAGAAAATACTGCAACTTTTGTTGATCAATGAAAACAGCCCAAACCTGTCTTGCAAAATAACATCTCCGAAAGATATGTTCCACATCTTCCCTTGCAACGCCACATTTACAACAAGTAGTATCTAAAAGAATACCTCTCACCGCCAATTGATCAAGTGATGCAATGCGAAGGTGAATTGTTTGCCAGCAGAAAACCTTAACTCGTTGTGGGCATTTAATCTTCCATAGCGCATTCCATTGAACATTGGATTGTACAGGCTGATTAACAATGGTATAATAAGCTGACTTAACTGAGAAGTTGCCTTTAGAACCACCCTCCCAATACACAGTATCTTCTTTTTCATCATCTTGAAAGATATGCATGCTAGCAATCTCAAGAAGAGCTTTTTGGGGTAGTAATGTTTGCAATACAGTCCAGTCCTATGTTCTATCATGCATCACATAATGAGAAACTGGTAACTCTGCCATGTTTGCGTCAATCCTTTAAAGCGCCACTTCAATAAGGGGGCTATCCCCTACCCACCAGTCGAGCCAAAAATGAGATGCTTTACCATTGTATATGTTGCACTTTAAACCCTTTTTCAACACTTGATACCCCTTCATGATGGCCTTGCAAATCCTAGAGTCTGTTGACTTCGGGCTGTGATGATCAATTCCTTTAGGAAAATACTTTTCTCTTAAAATTTTTGTCCAAATAGCTTCAGAATCAGTGACAATGTTCCAGCTAAGCTTGGCAAGGAAAGCATCATTAACATGTCTTGCAGATCTCATTCCAAGCCCACCCGAATCTTTAGGTTGGCAAATCTTCTCCCATGAAAGCCAGTGAATTTTTTTCTTCCCTTCCTCATCTCCCCATATAAACTTGCGTTACAATTTATCAATTTCATCGCACGTCTAAACCGGTAGCTTGGCAAATTGCATAGTATAAGTAGGGATAGTTGCCACTACCGATTTGGCTAGAGTTATTCGACCTGCAAAAGATAGCACTTTTCTTTTCCATCCTGCCAGTCGCTTCTGAACTTTAGCCATTATGCCTTTATAATTTTCTCGACTACCCCGTCCCTGGACAATAGGAGCACCCAAGTAAGTACCAAAATCAAAGGAGAGAGGGATACCACTAACATTGCTGAGGTCGTGGGCTAAATTTTGGTCTGTGTTGCTCGACACATAAAGATTTGATTTTTCAACATTGATCTCTTGTCCTGACTCCATGCAAAAATCTTTAAGAATATGTTTGATACCCAACATTTGTTGTATTGACGCCTCTGCAAATAAAAATAAGTCATCAGTAAAGAAAAGATGAGTAATTTGTGTCCCTTTCGAGGTTAGCTTCAAAGGTTTCCATGTATTATTTACAACCTCTCGTGAGATAATTTGAGATAATCTTTCAATGCAAAGGATGAAAAGGTAAGGGGATAGGGGATCCCCCTGCCGGATCCCTCTAGTAGGAGAAAAAGAATCAAACACTCCCCCATTCCAAAGAACTCGAACCGAAGCCAACTTAAGAGCAGACATAATGAGCGAAGTCCAATTTTTAGGAAGCCCAAGTTGTACCAAAGTATCCTCAATAAAAGACCATTTCAGTTTATCATACGCTTTCTCTAGGTCAATTTTGATAGCCATATAGCATTTATTCCCTTTCTATTTTCTCATAAAATAAGCAATTTCTTGTACCATAATGATGTTGTCAGTAGTACCACGCCCGGGAAGGAAACTACTCTGATTTGGAGAAATGAGATCATTGAGGAGAGGTCGCAGCCTATTCACAACCACTTTCATGATTAATTTGAATGACACATTAAGAAGGCTGATTGGTCGAAATTGAGAAACATACTCCGGATCTTTGACTTTGGGAATAAGATGAATAAGAGCCTGGTTAAGACCTTGAGGAACTTTGCCCGTACTAAAGGCTTGAGCCACAAGCTTGAAGATAGCTTCTTGAACCGTTTCCCAATTTTTCTGATAAAACATTGCAGGAAGCCCATCAGGTCCCGGAGCCTTGGTAGGATTCATTTGAAACATGGCCCTCTTCACCTCTTCAACTTCAATTGGTTTAGTCAAGACAACTCGATCACTCTCTTGAAGGGGTGAAAAATGGGCGACAGAGAAAACATTCAAATGGGTAGACATGTCTGAATATAGCTCTCTATAGAAGTTCTTAACCATGCATGCAAGCTCCTCTTGGCTAGTCACCCACTCCCCCAAATTATTTTTCAGCCTCATAACTTGACTCTTTCTTTGTTTAAGGATAGTTGACAAATGATAGTATCTAGTGTTTCTGTCTCCCGACACAATCCACTCCCTGCACGATTTTTGAAACCAGAGAAGCTCTTCTTGGTAAAGTGTGAGTTCATACTCATCTCTCAGCTCTTTTTCCAGCCTACTCAAGGATAGATTATATCTCAGTTGGAGGGATTTTTGGATACCTCCAATGCTTGCAAGCAGTTTTCTTTTCTTCTTGAATATGTTACCAAACACTTCTCTATTCCATATCTCCAATTTACGGGTAATATCCGACACAGCTGCCATAAAATTGCCATGGCTAAAATCCCAATTATTTTGAATAAATCCTTCCAGCTGTTCATGAGTGCACCAAGCTGTTTGAAAACGAAAACGGCGTGAGCCAGTTTGTTGGATATCCGATTTTATGAGCTCTACTAAAATAGGAATATGATTTGAATTCAATCTTTGTAAATGGCGAACACACGCATCCGGAAAAAGAAGAAACCAATCCGGATTCGCATACGCCCGATCTAGCCTTTCTAAAATACGATGGCCAGATTCCCAAGAGTTTGACCATGTGAAGCGAGGCCCTATGAATCCCAAATCAGCCAAATTGCAAACATTTTTCCAATTTTCAAATTGTACCATTTTATTAGTAACACCCGACTTACCCCCTTGCTTATCCTCTGGTTTGCCAATCTGGTTGAAATCTCCCGCTATCATCCATGGTAAGTAACGATCACGGGAAGCTAGACTAAGTGCTTCCCAAAGGCTACTGCGAGTATAAGGTTCTGGGCTGGCATAGATAGCTGAAAATAGCCAATTAGGCGAACCTTCCTGCTTGACAAGAACATTAATGACTTGGGCTCCTGCAGAAAGTAATTCAATAACAACCTGTCTCTCATCCCATAACAACCAGATGCCCCCTGAATAACCATTGGCTTCCACCCTCAAGGAACGCGACATTTGCAAAGAAGAAATAACTTTTTCTGCCTTAGCACCACTGACTCTAGTTTCCAACACAACCACAATCCCCGGCTTGTTAATTTTCACCAAATCCAATAGCGTACGACGGAAAGAATCACTGGCCGCCCCTCTACAGTTCCAAGATAAAATTTTTAGGTTCATCTTATTATGCAACATATAGAAGGAAACTTGCTTTATTACTAAACACACCAAAGAGGACTTTGTTAAACACCAGAAGGACATGTGGGTTCATGAGTTACCTCACTAGCCACAACTATGTTTCTACTACTCTCCATACAACTATCAGTTACCAAATGCATCTCTTCATCCGTTGGTCCCGGATCAAAGTGAGCATCCATGCCAATACCCACATGACTAGGATTCGAAGCACCATGCCATTGTTGTGTAGGAGTCATAGAATTTTCCACTTGTTCTAACACATCTTCCTTAAAAACATCAACGACCATTGCGTTCTCCTCTTGAGTGTTTCCAATAGCTGAATTTTTATTCACTTTGTTAGTAAACTTTTTCTGATGTTCAAAGTTTAATTCCTCAACCACCTGATGAGCTTGTTCTGAATTTTGAATTTTTTTCCCACTGTTTCTAACTTCCTGAACCTCTATATCCTCCTGCATCACGTCCTTTCCTTTCTTCCTATCTATTGGTTTGTTCTTTGTACCCGAGGTATTTGGGCTTCTTGTTAATGGCATTTCCGAAATAGGAAGGGCTTGCTCTTCTGTTTCCTCCTCAGTCGAACCTAAAGTATTCAGTGCCTCAAATCTTGATGCATTTTTAGCACCCTGTCCTGTCTCCTGTTGCTTACTCCTACCTTTGTTATTCTTCCTCCATGGCTTCTTCTGCACCATCATACATTCCCCATACTCCGAATCCATCTCCATAATCTTTTTAGCTGCAGTTTGTGGGGCTGAAAGGTCGGAAGAGTGTATCTGTCCTGTATTCGCATCAGAATTTTCTCCAACTCCACATCCTCCTTGTTTTATTTTGGGGAATACATAGAGTGGTCCCTCTTATTTTAAAAAATTTTTAATTTAATTTTACTTCAATAACTCACTATATTTTAATTAAATAAATTATTTTTATATTTATTTGTTGCCCATGATGATATTCCATTTAATTACTACTATCATTTTCTTATTAATATCATTTTTCATTTTATTTTTTAGCTTAAAACTTTTCTGCTAATTTTATATTTTTATTAATATATATTTATTGTTCATAATAATATTCTATTTTTATTAACATCAATACTCTATTTATGAGACCATGCACTGGCAGAGGCACATTAGGGTGAGTGGGGACTGCAGTCCCTACTGACCAATAAAAATCCTTAAAATTTCTATTTATTTTTAAAAAAAAATTAGATATCTATGTATTTTTAGTTAAAAAAAATTAATTAGCCCCCATTAAAAAATAAAAGTACTCATATAGTTTAAAAATTATGAATTTTAGCCCCAACTGGCTCATAAAAATGTTAAAATTTCTATGTATTTTT
Source organism: Ehretia macrophylla (assembly GCA_037974665.1). Classification (NCBI taxonomy): domain Eukaryota; kingdom Viridiplantae; phylum Streptophyta; class Magnoliopsida; order Boraginales; family Ehretiaceae; genus Ehretia; species Ehretia macrophylla. The sequence continues at coordinate 29,456,136 of CM075769.1, forward strand.
TGAAAAAAAATTAGATATCTATGTATTTTTAGTTAAAAAAAATTAATTAGTCCCCACTGAAAAATAAAAGTACTCGTATAGTTCAAAAATTATGAATTTTAGACCTCACTGGCCCATAAAAACGTTAAAATTTATATGTATTTTTTGAAAAAAAATTAATTAGTCCCACTGAAAAAAAAAATAATTGTATAATTAAAAAATTATGAATTTTAGCCCCCACTGACAATAATTCCTGGCTCCGTCCCTGAGACCATGTATAAAAACATTTAAGACCGTACCTATAAAATAGCACTAAACTACAATTACTTAATGAGCCTTGGTCTGCACCCAAAGATTTATAAATAGATGTATAAAATAGCACTAAACTACAATTTAAGATAACTTATAATCTTTTATGAACTTTTTTTTAATAATTTTTTTTCAATTCAAACAAAATATAATACTTTCTTTTCTTTGCTTAATTATCCTATCTTCTCTTTTATTTATCATACTTCCGTTTTTTAATCCAAACAAGGTGTAAAACTTTCTTCTTTTTTTTTTTGGGGTCAGAAACAAGGTTTAAAGCTTGGTCTGCACCAAATGATGTATGAATATGATAGTAGTATGCAAATGCACTTGGAAAGGTCAAAGAGCACGAGGCTCAAAAAGACACAGGCCTTGCGTATTCACGTAAAATGCGGTAAGTGAAATACCGAACTGACCGCTGCCTATACTATGATGCTATGCCTACACTAACGCCAAGCAATAGGTGAATTGCTGATGTAAAATCCGGCTACAATTTTCTCTTCTTGTTTGTGGGTGCAGAATCTGGCTAAACTGATGCATCCATATTTTCATGGAGAAAAGGTTAATTTAGTCCTTAAAATTTATGCTAAATACTAAATAAGTTCTTGTGTTTTGTAAAAATACCAATTTAGTCATTTTGTTAAGTGGAGGACGTTAAGTTTAATTGAAATAAAGGCAAAATAGACATTTTATCTAATAAAAAAAGAAAGAATGGATTTGCACGATTTGCACGCCTAATTTGACTTTTTTTTTTTTTTTTGGCTCAACTCTCTTTTATCTTCTCTTCCTTCAACACACACACACACACACACGCTCACACTACCAACATACACCCACAACACTTCCCTTTTGCATGGAATTGTGACACTTTTTTTTGTCTGCAACGAGGAAGAAAATGGTTGGCAGCTTCCTTACCACCATCTTCAGTAAAAGGTACATGTTTGATTATTTGGGTGTTGGCTTTTTTTTTTTTTTGGAGAAATAAACAGTAGAGGTAGTAAAAAAAAAAACAATGGAGATAAAAGAAAGACGTCGACAGAGTGTTGACTTTTTTTTAGTTGATTTATGTATATAAATATTACATTTTGTTTTTATATTTTATTTTGGAATATAGTTTGTGCAATAATAGCTAATTTTTTGGAATATATTTTGTGTACATTTGACATTATTTTATTTTTCTTTGTCACCTAATCTATAATAGATAAATATAAATGCATTTTAGTCTTTTATCTCTGTAAAACCATTGACCGTTAATTAAAGGTTAACGACAAGGACGAAATTTTTTTTTTAACAAAATAACAAGGATGAAAATAATTCTTTCACAAAATACAAAAATTTGTTTGATCTTTAATATAAATTTCAGGGACTAAATTAACATTTTCCCTATTTCCATGAGTATGACCTAGTGATGCTTTACAAAGAAAATATGACCTAGTCATGCAAATCTCATGTTGTTAGACTAACTCTAACAACTTTTCTATTTTTTTCTCTACATGTAGGGAGTTTAGGCTTACCTCCTTATCTTTAGGGGCTCTCTATTCCAGTTTCACTCCAACAGTTTCCTTATTTTTAATCTATCCTTATTTTTTTTTTTTTTACTAAATCATGTTGTTTTTCGGGATTTTTTGGGATATAGAGAGCCAATTTGGCTCTCTACATCTATGGAGTATAACAAAGAAAAGATGAGCTCTACATTCTAGAGAGTTTTGCATAGGGAGTCTGTTGGAGGAGATTATATCTTTTTGCCTCCCTAAAATAGCTAAGGAGCCACTTTAGAGAGGTTCTTGGAGATGGTCTTATAAAGAAAGTGAGACTGTACAGAATCTGGTTACATTGATGCATTATCTGCACATGACAGACAAATAGTAGTATGAGAGACGTATGATGCGACATTCAAAAATTACTAGGAAAAGATTTGGTTGTTATTCAATTAACTTAAATTGGGATAAGGTTTTCTTACATGAGATGACTCTCATGCGCATATGATACTTATTTTTTCTCTCATATACTGATATTAGTTCAAATTGATAGAATAATTTTTGTCATTCGAAATAAAAAGATATCTTAGTGTCTAGTCTTTTTGCTTTTGACCAAATAAGTATCTGTTTACGTTAATTTTTAGATACTTAAAAAGTATTTTTTGTGAGTTTAAAATGTGAAATTAACTTATTTAGCTTATTTTTTAAAGTGTTTTTAAGTAAAAGTTGAAGTTGAAAAAAACTAAAAAAATAAAAAAAATAAAAAGTTTCAAATTGAAATTTTTAATAAAAGGTTTTTGCGAAACTATTTTTACATAATGCGATAAACTATTTTTTTTCTAATATACCCCTCCATCGTTTTTAAAATCTAACATTACCCTCAAAATTTTTAAAATCTCAACATTACCCAATATAAGCTAAACAATTAACAATTTTTGTTTAACATCATTTCTCAAGGATAAAAGGATAAAAAATGATAGAATACAAAATATACTTATTTCCTTTTTGTATTCAAACGGATTATTATTAAATAAAAAACTCTATTACTAAAAGCTCTATAACTCAAAAGCTAAAATTTTATAATTAGACCAAACAGAACCTAAGTCTATAAGTTATTCCTTTAAGTTATAATAATGCTAGATATCACTTTCTTTTTATCACTTAATTATCATCTCTTAGTTGACATATCCAGTTGTTATGCCAGCTAGATAAATTTATTTTATTTTTCTTTATTTATTTATTTATTTTATATCTCTCCCTTCTTTTATTAATTATCTCTCATTGTTTTTTCCTTTTTTCTCTCACTTAAATAAAGTTCCCTTATTTTTTTAGCTTTGACTTCTGATAACTATACAATTATTTCACTGGCATTATCATGGTCAAAGACTAGCTTCAAAAAGAAGAATAATTCTATGTTGTGCATAAAAAGTAATACACAAAAATATAGTCAAATTAGTATATTTAATCTGCTTTTATTTCTAGAGGGAATAACATAAAATAAAAATTATGATTGAAATTAGGGAAAATAAGTTAATTAAGTCTAAGGACGGAAGCTTGAAGATGAGCTAATATTTTAAAGAAAAGATAAGTCCACAATTGGGTTTCAGGAAGGGATCCAATATATTGTTTTCTAAAAGAAAAGGGAAAAAAGAACTTATTGACACATCAATTAAAGTGATATAGGTATTTTTGAAGTAATAATCTAAACATAGTATTCACATAATTAATATTTGTTTTAAGTACATAAAAAAAAGGAGATGACTAAAGTCCTTGCAAAAATTTGGAGTACAATAGCCAATTGCGTAGATTTTTAAGAGGGAAAAAAATTACTCACGTTGGTAGGGTTATGTAGAAGGAAAAGAGAGAGAATGTAAAAAAGGTTAATAAAGGAGAGAAAAAAAAAAAACAAAGAGAGAGAGAGAGAGAGAGAGAGAGAGAAAGAGGGAGGGTAAGAAAAGAAGAGAGAAATAAAATCAAGATTAATAAATAAAGTGAGAGAAATTAAATAAAAATGGAGTGAGAGAAATAAAATAAATTTATATAATTGGAATGTAAACCAAACATGCCAACTAAAAGTTGATAATTAGGTGACAAAAGAAGGTGACGTTTACTCTTACTCTTTAAGTTATTCAAATTTACCTATGCTAATAAGTTTTAACATATGGAGATCTTATTGTCATTTTGTATTGATAAGAAAACCAAATAAAAATAAAAAGAATCTATCAAGAAAGGCAAGCAACATGGCTATCGTCCCCAACCCCAATCGTATACCCCTTGGCCCCGACCTTCAAAATTTCCACAAACACTTTAATTCATATTCACACATACTATAGGCACACACATTTTGATTCACACCACGAACATGAAGGTGCATGCTACCTAGGTAATACTAAGTTCAAAAACTTTATTTATGGAAGAGAAACATAATAGTATGATCATATAGGATCAATCCACAGAATTATGTAAGAATAATTATACAAACAACTAATGTATAAGAACTTATCATGTGAAGATAAAAAAATTCAGCTTTGGAAGAATTTGTTACCTGAACTTGTTAGCTTTGATCTTAACAAGAAATAAAAACACCTTGTTCGTTGAGCTTACCACACGTCTAGAGGATGAACGCTAATGGTCTTCTCTTCTATGACCTTCTTTCTTCAAAAACTGTGCTTGGTAGATTGGTGGACATCAACTTCCTGTGTATTCTTGACCTTATTCTTGCGTGTGGAATAAGAGAGGGAGAGAGTTTTTTTCTTAGCTTTAGGCATGTTATATGTATCGTAGAGCTAGTGAAAAGAGTCTCCATATAGGCACAAATTGGGCTGAAATCCAAATCCAAAAAGTAAGGAAAAGTTCCACAAGCCAAATAGGATTGTATCTAGACACTATAATGCAACTAGGACTTATATAGTCTATTACACTTTAATCTCTTCACCTTCTAGAAGCTCCACACTCCTCTCTCTATCGCACCCTTGTCCACATGCCAACCTCTTACATTTTTGCATCATGTTGCTAAATTAATTCTAATAAGATTCAATAATAAGCTCAACAGTCAAATCATGAAATTCCATTACCAAAAATGGAAGTCTACCTGACTAAGACTTCTTGTTGCATTAAGACTCTTAAATTTAGCAACTCCTAAATATATGGGTAAGTACAAAAACACTACAATAGCACTATTCAAGAAGTAGGTTAGAAGAGGGACCAAAAGACATAAACATCTTGGCTATTAAAAAGACCAAAATACCCCTGTTAACCCCATAACACATTTTGACTTTTTAACCTCAACTTATTCCACTAAAAAGTCATGACTGCACTCCAAGATGAATACTGTTATTCACATAAGCTCGTCATACAAAATATGACCTTTGTCTTCGACCTACTAAGTTATATAACCAAAATGTACATCCATGTAACAGTCACAATCAAGAAAGACTTTGACATGTGCTATCTCTTTCTTGATTGCATCTTGTCCTTGAGACATCTTATCCTTAAAGTAACCATCCATGAGATATAGTACACTTAATCTAGGGAGTGACACTCAAGCCAAATATTTGATATATCCCTAACTGGGATGTATAACTGAGCTCAAACTTAGATGATCTACTAGATAATCACAAGGGAATGATTAATCCATCTCACGATGGCATAGATTCTATATTGCATATGCATGTCCCAACTAGTCAAACCCATATGCCCTATACACAGAGTTGTTGACCTACAACAGAGGTCTCACCTATAGTGCATCAAAGTATATGAACCTGATTTCATCAGTTCATCCACATATACTCAAGATTACGATCACTGATCATTTAGTAGGATAAGGTACATTTGATTTCTATCTTTGATAATAACTATTGAGAGATTATACCTAAATGGTCCGTTCAATGTGTGACACACATACTAGCGAGGTGAGTCCTGAAAACTACCAATGACCAAGACAAGTCACCCTATAAAGGAAACTCTCCTACTATAACCTTATCTTGATGAAGTGTCCAACTCTATCATACGATTATGAATAGAATCTAGATACAAGTGTCAATGACATAGACCTTTCGTGAGTGGCCACCGAGCACCTAAGCCATTCACTTGAATCAAAGACCTCTATATAAGCAAATACAAGCAAATATAACTGACAAAATAATGATGAATGCTTTTATTATGACTAATATTAACAATATGTATCCATTATATCCAAAATATCACGTGCTAGTAGTTGTACGTATCTTGATGCGTTATTCTGATTACTATCCACAGCTTCAGTCTTCAACAAGAAGAGCTACTCAAAACCTTATTGCTAAAAAGATGGATTAGTCCACTGAATGGGTGATGGAAATCATTGAGATGGAGAAGCTAACTGATTATACTTGCAATCCTCAGTACGTGGACATATGGAATAAGCTAATGGCTCAGCGGGCAGCCTTTATACAAATTGTGAATGATAATTCAAAGCCATCCTAGATTGTTCTTGATGGATTTGGTGAGATTGAAGTCGGGCATCTACGCAACCATTTAGTTATCTTGCAACAAGCTTTTGACTTGAAAATGAGAATGACTGCGTATTGGAAGATTGTTTTGATGAGGTTGGTGAATGGAATGGCTTTACATCTACAACACAACATTCAAAATCTGGTAAACAAAGAGATGGAGATGGAGATTATCAATGACTTAATGGCACCTCACGGCAGAGGGATTGAACGTGTGTTAGAAGAATCGCCCACAGTTGCCGAAAAATGCAGCAGACTGAAACAAAGCATCAAATTGTTGAAGGATTCTAAGGATGTGGTATCCAAGGTGATGGACAGGATTGCTACCAATGGTGATTAAAGTTTGGTCATTAGTTATGCAACTCGTCTAGTATGTTTTGTTATGGTATTGAGCACATACTAGTGTTCACTCTTCATATCTTAATGTATTTAATTTGTATTTGTGAGCTATCAAAGACAACTAATAAGGTAAAGTCACATTTGGTAGCTTTACATTTTGGTGAGTCAAAAGAAGACAGCAAAAGAAGAAATAAAATAACACAAAAGCAATGTAAAAAGAAAGAAAAGTTTGTGCAGCAAACTTTGTTAGGTGCATGCAATTGCAAATTGGTTTCACACTACAGGTGTGAAGACTTTTGGTGTAGAATGAGCCTATAAATAGAGGTTCATTCTTTACCATTTGAGCATCACCAAAACATTCCAAATCAGAGAGAAAAATAAGCTTTCTCTTGAGTATTTTTCTTCCTCTTTTGTTGTTCTATATTTGTGAGTGAGAGTTAGTTTCTCCTATTATTTGAGAGAGTGATATTGTTCTATCTTTATATTAGAGAAAAGGTTATTGTAAAATACTCCACATCATAGTGAAATCCTCCATTACTTGCCCGTGGTTTTTTCCTCGATTTGTTTGAGGGTTTTCCACGTAAATCTTGTGTCTCTACTTTTTCTGTTCTCATTCATATTTTTGCTGCATGATACTGTTTGTCCCTAACCATTCCGTTGTGACGATACCCAACAGTGGTATTAGAGCCACTGGTATACATACGGGGTCACTGTTCACGATTACTATTCACACATACGGTATAATACTATTCACATATACGGTATCGATACTATTATCGTATACAATTTTAGTACTATTCCGTATACGGTACTATTCACATAAATAGTATTATTCACAGTGAAATAGTGGGAACCGGTTCAAGTTACGAAGCAGATCGTCGTCAATACTATGACGGCAAAATTTGAAATCGAGAAGTTCAATGAGAGAAATTTTTTTCCTATGGAAATTGAAGATGAAGACAATCTTGAGAAAGGAGAATTGCTTGGCAGCAATTGGAGACAGACCAGCGGAGGTGACAGACGACAAGTGGAAAGAGATGGATGACAACGCTATGGCTAATCTGCACCTGGCATTGAAAGATTCGGTATTGTCAAACGTTGAGGAAAAGAAGTTAGCAAAAGAAATTTGGGATGCGCTGACCAAACTATATGAGGTCAAGTCACTTCACAACAAGATTTTCTTGAAGATGAGATTCTACACCCTTCGGATGAGTGATTCCACATCAGTGACAGATCATATCAATACCTTAAATACGCTATTCTCTCAATTGACTGCAATTGGGCATAAAATAGCGGAGCTTGAATGTGCGAAAATTCTACTTCAAAGTATACATGATTCGTATGATCAACTCATCATTAGTTACACTAACAATGTTCTTTCAGATTTTGTTATTTTTGATGATGTTGCAGCCGCTATTCTGGAAGAGGAATCTAGGCGCAAAAGTAAGGAAGGCAGAAACGAAAGTTCACAATAAGCAGAGGCATTATCAATGGTGAGAGGTAGATCAATGGAATGTGGCTCTAGTGGGAGCAACAACCATGGTAGATCGAAATAAAGGAGTAGAAAGAATATCAAATGCTACAACTGTGGCAAGAAAGGGCACTTCAAGAAGGATTGTCAGAGCAACAAAAAGAATCCCGAGGTGACAAATTCTCAGGGATGTATGGCGACTGCACCAGATGATGGAGATATTTTATACAGCAAAGTAGCAACTGTATCGAAAGGTAGAAAAGAGCTCACTAATGCTTGGATAATGGATTCGGGAGCAACATGGCATATGACCTCTCGTAGATAATGGTTCCACACCTATGAACCTGCCTCTGGAGGATCTGTGTACATGGGTAATGATCATGCCTTGGAGATTGCTGGCATCGGTACTGTCAAAATTAAAATGTATATGGTACCATTCGTACCATTCAAGGGGTACAACACGTGAAGGGCTTGAAGAAGAACCTATTGTCCATTGGACAATTGGATGACCTTGGCTGCAAGACCTATATCGAGGATGGGATCATGAAGGTCGTCAAAGGAGCGCTTGTGGTGATCAAGGCAGAAAAGATCAGGGTAAATCTATACATGCTTTTGGGAGATATGTTGCAGGAAGCAGATGTATCAGTTGCATCAGCCGGTCAAGAAGAATCAACTATAATGTGGCATTGCAGATTGGGCCACATGACAGAACGAGGCTTGAAGATTCTCGCTGAACTTAATCTCCTACCCGGGCTCAAGACGGTAAACTTATCTTTCTGTGAGCACTATGTTACCAGTAAGCAGCATAGATGAAATTTGGGAGATCTATTGCCAGAAGCAAACACATTTTAGACTTGATCCATTTAGACATTTGGGAATCACCGGTTTTGTCCCTAGGAGGAGCCAAATACTTTGTATCATTTATTGATGATTACTCCAGGAGACTGTGGGTGTATCCAATCAAGAACAAGTCAGATGTGTTTCCAATATTCAAAACATTCAAAGCGCTGGTGGAACTTGAATCCGGGAAAAGGATCAAGTGTTTGAGGACGGACAATGGAGGAGAATACACTGACGGGAGCTTTCTGGCATTTTGCAAGCAAGAGGATATTCAGAGGCAATTTATTGTTGCACATACACCTCAGCAAAATAGTGTAGCAGAGCGGATGAACATAACTCTTCTTGAAAGAATGAGAGCTATGTTGAAAATTACAGGTCTAGCCAAATCATTTTGGGCAGAAGCAGCTAGAACTGCCTGTTACGTGACAAACCGATCACCGTCAACTGCAATTGGGTTAAAGATACCAATGAAAATGTGGACTGGAAAATCCGAAGATTATTCTACCTTGCACATATTTGGGTGTCCGGCATATGTGAAGTATGGTTCCCAAGAAAGAACAAAGCTGGATCCAAAATCCAGGAAATGTGTATTCTTAGGAAATGCTGATGGTGTTAAGGGGTATCGCCTATGGGATTCCACTACCCACAAGGTTGTCATCAACAGAGATGTGATATTTGCATAAGATAAACTGCAAAGTGAAGACGACAACAACACTTCAAAGGAGACTACTATAATACAAATTGAAGATAAGTCAGAACAAGGAGATGCTTCTTCTGAAGCTACACCAGAGCACGAGGAACAAGAACCAAATGATGCTGAGGTTACAGAAGTCCGACGTTCATTGCGTCAGACAACAAGACCAACTTGGCATTCAGATTTTGTCATGGCGAGCAATGCTACATACTGTATTCTAACTAAGGATGGAGAGCCAACTACCCTTTCACGGGGCTATAAAAAGCCCCGATGTTGCCCTATGGATGACAACAATGCAGGAAGAAATTGAAGCTCTACATAGAAACAAGATGTGGGAGCTTGTTCCATTACCACCTAGACGAAAAGCCATTGGTAACAAATGGGTCTACAAGATCAAACGAGATGGTAATGACCAAGTGGAACGATATCGTGCAAGACTGGTGGTGAAAGAATATGCTCAGAAAGAAGGAATTGACTTCAACGAGATATTTTCTCTTGTGGTAAGACTTACAACTGTCAGAGTAGTCTTGGCCATATGCGCTGTGTTAGACTTATATATAGAACAATTAGATGTAAAGACGACTTTTCTTCATGGTGAGCTTGAAGAAGAGATTTACATGCTTCAACCAGAAGGTTTTGTTGAGAAAGGAAAAGAAAACTTGGTTTGCAAGTTGACCAAATCTCTGTACGGTTTAAAGCAGGCGTCAAGGTGTTGGTACAAGAGATTTGATTCCTTCGTGATTAGCCTCGTGTACAACAGATTTAATTCAGACCATTGTACGTACTACAAGAGGTTTGACGATGATAATTTTATCATTCTGCTGTTGTACGTGGACGACATGCTGGTAGCAGGTCCTAGCAAAGATCGAGTCCAAGAACTGAAGGCACAGTTGGCTATGGAGTTTGATATGAAGGATTTGGGACCAGCAAACAAGATTTTCAGGATGTAAATTCACCGAGATAGAGAAGGTAGGAATGTATGGATTTCCCAGAAGAATTACTTGAAGAAAATCTTGCGGCGCTTCAATATGCAAGATTGTAAGGAAATCTCGATCCCGCTTCCTGTCAATTACAAATTATCCTCAAGTATGTGCCCTAGCACTGAAGCGGAGAGGATAGAAATATCTCGAGTACCGTATGTATCAGCAGTGGGAAGTCTCATGTTCGCTATGATATGTACGAGACCAGATATTGCTCAAGCAATTGGTGCGGTCAGTCGGTCCATGGCGAATCCTGGTAGAGACCAATGGAATGTTGTTAAGAGGATCCTACGATACATCAAAGGGACCTCGGATGTTGCATTATGTTTTGAAGGATCAGAATTTACTGTTAAGGGTTTTGTTGATTCGAATTTTGTAAGTGATGCCGATAAACGGAAGTCCACTACAGGCTATGTGTTTATAGTTGCAAGCGGCGTGGTAAGCTGGATATCTAAATTACAGACTGTTGTGGCCCTATCTACAACAAAGGCTGAATACATGGCAGCTACACAAGCCTGTAAAGAAGCAATCTGGATTAAACGGTTAATGGAGGAGCTCGGGCACAAACAAGAGAAAATTCCCTTGTTTTGTGAAAGTTAGAGTGTCTTGCACATTGCAAGGAATCCAGCATTTTATTCCAGGACAAAACACATAGGTGTTCAATATCACTTTGTTCGAGAAGTAGTGGAGGAAGGGAGTATGGATATGCAGAAAATTCACACCAACAAGAACTTAGCAGATGTCATGACAAAGCCAATCAACGTTGACAAGTTTGTTTCGAGTAGATCCTCCTTTGGCCTAGCAAAGACGTAAGCAACATGGAATTGGCAAGCATGGAGAGATTTGAAGATCATCCAATATGACTTTAAGTGGGAGAATGTGAGCTGTCAAAGACAACTAATGAGGTAAAGTCGCATTTGGTAGCTTTACATTTTGGTGAGTCAAAAGAAGACAACAAAAGAAGAAATAAAATAACACAAAAGCAATGTAAAAAGAAAGAAAAGTTTGTGCAGCAAACTTTGTTAGGCGCATGCAATTGCAAATTGGTTTTACACTGCAGGTGTGAAGACTTTTGGTGTAGAATGAGCCTATAAATAGAGGCTTATTCTTTACCATTTGAGCATCACCAAAACATTCCAAATCAGAGAGAAAAATAAGCTTTCTCCTGAGTATTTTTCTTCCTCTTTTGTTGTTCTATATTTGTGAGTGAGAGTTAGTTTCTCCTATTATTTGAGAAAGTGATATTGTTCTCTCCTTATATTAGAGAGAATGTTATTGTAAAATACTCCACATCATAATGAAATCCTCCATTACTTGCCCGTGGTTTTTTCCTCGATTTGTTTGAGGGTTTTCCACGTAAATCTTGTGTCTCTACTTTCTTTGTTCTTATTCATATTTTAGCTGCGTGATACTTCTTGTCCCTGACCATTTCGCTGTGACGATACCCAATAGTATTTTCATCTTTCTCAGTTTTCTTTCGCATATATTCTTATGAATGCTTTTACATTGGCGAATTACCTTCTTTCGTGAACAGATAAAATCTTCCACAGATAATCTTAATCATACTCCTGAATCTTTTACTCTTTTTGAAGTATAATCATCCAAGAGAATGTCTTGATTTAATATAATCTTATAGCTATGTAGTTTTTCAAATAAATGAATATACTATAGTAAATATGAGTCTTATACAATATGGTTTTTCAGATATTTCAATTCATTTAGTGCATCTGCTATTTAAAGAATTTTCCTCATGGCATAGCACTTTTTGTTTTCTATTAAGGTGTAAACTTGCATCTATGATATAGTGTGTGATACACTAACATGAGTTAGAATGGTTGAGGAAGACTTAAAATGAGAAAAAGGTCGTGTAATATAGTTTTTATGAACCATGTCTAGCCAAATCCAAAAAATGTTGAACCCTTCGTAAATTAAGTTCGCACTTCAATTGAACTGTCTACTTCAGAAGAGTGTCGATTTGTTTGAAAATAATGAAAAAGACAAATTTTCAATCTAGTTCATATGAAAGAATGCAGTTTTTAAGACCAAGGAAAAATCAAGTAATATGAGATATTCTTATCTGTTGACAAATAGTCCAGGGCCATCTATGAATTTGGTTCTTTCATTTCTTAAGTTAGCCCGAATCTAAATAAAGCATTCCACTTCATCCTTTTCCATCAAATATTTTGTCCACTGCTACATTATTCACTTATCTTTCGCTTTACACTAGTTAATCAGCTTTTATTTTCTTTTGTTTTTTTTTTTGGGAGGGGAGGGAAAGAAAAACAATGAACACTTATCTCGGTTTTCGTGTCACCTTGGTACACATGTCACACCAACATAAAGCTCTCGTCAAGAGCTTTCTAGTGCCACCGGAATCACCACCATCAGACCACCCACGCGCCGTCATGCGCCACCTGAAGCTTCGCCGCCGCTGCTATTTTATTTCACTGTTTATTTGTTTTTTTAGAATATTCCACTAACACCAGCACTACGTCAGCCCTACCCAGTTAGCTCCACATCAGTCGCTAACTCTGCACCATATCAGCGGTCCCTGCCACGTCATCACAGTTAAAAAAAAAGGGCAGACCCTTCCCAAGGTTTTTCGACGTCCTGAGTCCATTTTTGCAGTTCGTTTCTTCAAATTCTCACTCTAATATCAGTTTTGGACCTACAATGGAGCGTATGGATGTCCTAATGAACAAAACAACGTCTCACTTATCCTCTCAACAAGAGTGTAAGTATTGTCATCTCTCGGGTCATTCTCTCTTGCACTGTCCTACTCGAACATGCTCCTTTTGCAAGAAAATTCATCCTGACCATTACCTACATGAGTGCTATCAGAACCCCAATAGAAATTCTCAGCGATATCGACCAAATGAGGGTTCTTTCAAGGCTCAGAGTACATTAGACATCTTTCTTGATCCTCCTTCCTTAGTTGTTGACCTTATTAAACAGGTTTTATTTTAGACAAATCATTCTCCTTCTACTTCTCTCTCAGCCACACTTGGTAAGTCTTCATGGTTCTTTGACACTGCTTGCTCTAACCATATGACTTCTGATTCTTCTTGCTTAACCAATAAAGTCATCAATTCTTTTGCACCTTCTATTTATACTGCCGACGGTACATCCATGCCCGTAAGTCATATAGGTTATGTGTCCACATCTCATGTTTCATTTCTAGATACTTATCTTGTCCCTAAACTTACCCTTAATCTTATCTCTGTTGGTCAATTGTGTGAACTTTGTGATCCTTGTCGATGACTTTTCTAGATTTGCCTGGATATATCTTATGCATCATAGGTCTGATCTGCCCCGCATCTATTTTGAATTTACTGCCATGGTATTCACCCACTTCAAACAAATTATTAAGATCCTTCGTGCGGATAATGCTATGGAGTATAAAGAGTCCACCATACTTGCCCTCTTCCGTCAACATGGGACTATTTCACACCACTTTTTCCCCTATACATCTCAACAAAATAGGCGTGCAGAACGAAAACACCGCCATATTCTGGACATCACTAGCACCCTTTTAATCTCTGCCTCCTGTCCTGAGCACTTTTGGGGAGAAGCTACTCTTACCGCTGTTCATGTTATCAATCGTTTGCCCTCTCTTACTATCAATAACATCACTCCCTATGAATGTCTCTATGGTCGTCCACTTGACTATGGTCATCTTCGTGTTTTTGGTTGTGCATGTTTTGTTGTCATTCCTCCCCAAGAACGTACCAAACTTAAACCTCGAGCTCGGTTATGTTGTCTCTTAGGGTATGGTGTTGAACACAAAGGGTATATGATTTTTTGGGAAAATAAGATGTTTTTTTCATTCTCCCCATTTTCCCTTCCTTATGCCTTCTCCATTCCATATTTCACTGATCCTTCCCTTTTCTTATTTCTTGATGATGACAATGACACAGGTACAGCTACAGGACCAAACCCCATACCTGATGCGGCTCTTCCTGAGGAGACTGTCCCACCTTATGGGTTCATGCCTGATGACGAGTCTTCTCCTGCTACTTTACCTCCCATCTCTACCGAGTCATCTCTCCGTCGATCCACACGAGTAAGAGCAATTCTTTCTCATCTTCTTGATTATCATTATTTTTTTACTATTCTTTCACTTCATGAGCCTCAAACCTATCGAGAGGCCAGTTATGACCCTTTATGGCAACAAGTTATGACATATGAATTGCAGGCCTTGGAAAATAAGAACACTTGAGACTTAGTTGATCTTCCTGGAGGAAAAAATGCTATGGGATGCAAGTGGGTGTACAAAATTAAGACCAGATCTGATGGCTGAGTGGAACGATATAAAGCTCATTTGGTGGCCAAAGGGTTTACTTAGGAGTATAGTATTGATTATAAGAAAACATTTGCACCTGTTGCTCGTCTCACTTCAGTTCGAACACTCATTGATGTTGCTGCTGTTAAACAATGACAGTTATTTCAAATGAATGTCAAAAATGCATTCCTCAATGGAGATCTAATGGAATATGTCTTCATGAAACCTCTTCACGGGTATCATCATCCTCCCCATAAGGTGTGTAGGCTCCGTCGTGTCCTCTACTGTCTCAAGCAAGCCCCGCATGCCTGGTTTTCAAACTTCAGCTCAATTATTACTGGTTTCGGGTTTACTTCCAGTAATTATGACTCTGCACTTTTCATCCGTCGCTCTGGTTCTGGCGTGATTCTGTTACTCTTATATGTGGATGACATGATAATCACTGGAGATGACTTGGCTGGTATTATGGATTTCAAGCAGTTTCTCTGTCAGTATTTTGAGATAAAGGATCTTGGCATTCTCAGTTACTTTTTGGGTATTGAAGTTTCCTCTGATTCTAGTGGTTATTATCTCTCTCAGGCCAAGTATTCCTCCAATCTTCTTGCTCATGCAGGCCTCACAGATAGTAAGACTGCTTCCACACCTCTAGACCGTAATATTCATCTCACTCAGAAGGATGGGATACCTCTTCCGGATACATCTCTGTATCGTTAGTTAGTTGGCAGTCTTATCTATCTCACAGTGACACAATCTGACATTGCCTATGTCGTTTACTTGGTCAATCAGTTTATGTTTGCTCCTCGTACCTCTCATTATGATATCGTGCTTCGTATACTTCGTTATGTTAAAGGCACTTTGTTTCATGGTCTCTGTTTTTCCACCAGATCATCCTTAGTTCTCTGTGGCTTTTCTGATGTGGATTGGTTAGGCAATCCGACCGATCTTCGTTCTGTGACAGGGTACTGCTTCCTTCTTGGTGACTCTCTTTTTTCATGGTGAAGTAAAAAGCAGACTGTTGTTGCTCGCTCCAGTACTGATGCTGAGTCTTATGCTCTTGCTGATGCTACTCAAGAAGTTATTTGGCTTCCGTGGCTCCTTGCTGATATAGGTTTCCCTTAACCTCAGGGGATAATCCTTCATTGTGATAATCAGAGTGCCATCCAGATTGCTCACAATGATGTCTTTCATGAGCGCACTCGTCACATCAAGTGTGATTGCCACTTCATTCGACAACATGTTGTTCAGGGCACTACAAAACTTCAGTACACGCCTTCTGTTGCCCAACTTGCTGACCTCTTCACTAAAGCTCATCCCCTAGGCCATCTTCAGGATTTGATCTCTAACCTCAAGCTCGTGTCCTTTACACCACCTTGAGTTTGAAGGGGGTGTTAGTGTATATACATTATTGTACAGTTATACTATTGTTCTGGTTGTACTACACCTTAGGTTGTACTATTACTTACCATATGTATAGCATCTTGAACACCAAGTAACTCTATGCCTATATAATAGCATGTTGTATATCATTGTAAGACACTTCAGATAAATCAATATAAGTTTCATACTCTTTCATGTCTCATTTCTATTTCGATACCCCATATGTACCCGGTTTCCCATAGAGGCAGCAAATAAAGTCCGATAAATAATCCAAAACACTCAGATCATGCTGCACGACAATCATATAACTAAAAAATAAAGGAAATGAGGCCTCATTATAATCTAGAGATTCCAACATAAGTTACCACAGTAGTAGATGATGAATTCATGAAGACATCGACAGAGGAGACCACCTATTTGGATGCAACAAAGATCGGATAACTTGGGCAGGCTTCAGCCTCTGTCCAACATCAAGATAACTTGAGGGTTCATTGAACTTGTACATCTCAACATTTTGAGTTGCAATAACAGGAATGGCAAACCTCTGAAGCTCTAGCTCCACCAGATAAATCACTTACATTACGGTCCAAAACTTGATTAAGCTCAAGATCGGCTCAAAGTTCTACTTTCATTTCTCTCTCATCTTTTTGGTCAAGCACTTGCCACGTTACCTTGGACTGCTTTTGCAATGTGGTCAACATACTGAGATTTAATGATTACCTATTTCAGAAAAAGTGAGAGAGTAAAAACTTGAACCAGTTAGAAACCAATTCAATACTATCAAAATAACAATAATCACGTATCTTGACAGATAAAAAAATGAAGAATTATTAAGAGTGAGAACAAAACCATTGACAAATCTGATGCTGAAATTTAATGGATCAGAAAGTTATCAACATGAATTTTCGAACTAAAGTTTGTTACTAGATAACATTAAAAACAATATGGTATAACAATTTAGTGATTGAAGAGTTAGATCTATCGTGATCTTATCCCCTTTTTTGTAGTTAACTAACAGATATACCATAGCTAGGATATCTATACACTTAGTTTGAATTCAGGCTATAGATTACGTTGTTGTATAATTCGTTTAAAATCCTAACTTATGTAGACCTCTCCATGTATTGTACTATAAATTAATGACAAGCTTCTCAGTAGTGGATTGACCCCAAAATATTCTCTTACATGGTATCATGAGCATAAGTTTTCCTTTTCACACAACTCTTGCCTATACTCATCTTTTTTTTTCCATCGTTATTCATGGCATCTTCTTCCTCTCCAACTGTGGACTCCTCCCCAAGCTCCGCTTCCGCATCTATTTTTTTACCGTCTCTCAAATATATTCCTCAGGAGATCTCTCTCAAGCTTGCCACATACAATTTTCTACTCTAGAAAACTCAAGTTTTTCCTATCCTACGTTGTCATGGTCTTCTTGGCTTCGTTGATGGTTCTATTGTGAAGCCTACTAAATCGTCCTCTCTTGATGTTGTTGGTTAATGGAACAAACTCGATCAGATGGTTCTTGGGTGGCTTCTTATCACTCTCTCCGATTCAGTGTTATTTCAAGTTGTTGATAAAACTACTGCTCGCGACGTATGGCTTACCTTGGAACTCTTGTATGGCTCTCAATCTCGCGCGCGTATTCAGCAAGTCAAGACTGCGCTTCAATCTCATGCTAAAGGTGCTCAGTCGGTTCACGCATATATTCAACATGCCAAGTCTCTTTCGCTTGTGTTGGCCAGTGCAAGTAAGCTAGTGGAAGATGACGACTTGATCCTATGGACACTTCATGGTCTTGGCTCAGAGCCTGATCCGATTGTGGTTGCCATCAATTGGAGGTCTGTTTCCCCATCGTTTGCCAAGGTTTGTGGCCTCCTGCTTGATTTTGAATTGAGGCTCTTTACATCAACCCTCTTGGTTGATAAATTTGCTGCCATAGGTATTGCCTTCTCGCCCGCTCATGGTTCCTCTACTTTCCACAATCTGATTAATTCTAGGGCTAGTCATGGTGCTCAATCTGGTCGTTCAAATTGAGGTCGTCGGGGTGGTCGAAGTTTTGGTAGAGGACGAGGTCGTTCGCAGTCTTCCACTCAACAAACTCCAACTGATAATTCTTAAGTTGTTTGCTATCATTATGGTTTCCCCTATCATAAAGCCAACAACTGTTGGGCTTCTAATGAAGTGATCAATTCTACTGCTAAGGCCTTTAATGCTATGAATCTTGCAGCTCCTAATGATTCGCAATGGTATCTTGATACTGGTGCAATACACCATATGACTCTGGCTGATGATCAAGTTCATAGTATGACGCCTTATTCTGGTAATGATCGTGTAATGATTAGTAATGTTACTGGTTTACCAATTACTCATACTGGACACAAATCTATATCTTTATCCACTGGATCTTCTGTAGATTGCCCTGTCTTATGTGTTTCTAATCTTGCAAAACGCTTGTTATCTATTGCTCAATTCAATCGAGATCATCATTGTTATTTTGTTTTCACTCCCTTTGGTTATTGTATTAAGGACATGAAGACGAGACGTTTCCTTCATCAGGGTCTGCTTAATGAAGGTCTTTATTCTTTGCACCAGTCTAATAAAGAGTTGTTCTTAGCCAATAAAGTGACTCAGGATGTGTGGCATGCGAGACTTAGCCATCCCTCTGCAAGCATTTTCTCTCGGCTCACCAAGCAGTTGTCTATTTCTTTTTCATCATGTTCTTTGGGACCTTGTGATAGCTGCCAGTTTGGCAAAAGTAGACAACTTTCTTTTGATAATGTAATTCAGCGATCTAACACTATTCTTTAAATAATACATTGCGATGTACGGGGACCGACCCCTGTTTCTTTAGTTGAAGGATATCGTTATTATTTAATCTTGGTAGATGACTTTTTACATTTCACATGGTATTATCCTTTATTCTGCAAATCCGATGTTGCCTCCGTTTTTCCTTCTTTTATTGCAATGGTGCAGAATCATTTTAATGCCCGGATAAAATTTATTCAAAGTGATGGTGGGGGTGAATTTATCAATTAAGGGATTCGACTATTATTTTAGCAACATGGTATCATTCATCGCTTATCTTGTCCTGGGACTCCGGAACAGAATGGAGTATTAGAGAGATTGCATCGCCATCTAGTTGAGACGGGACTTACATTGCTTGCTCATGGCTCCTTGCGATAGGTTTTTTGGAATTTTGCATTGCTTGCTCATGGCTCCTTGCGATAGGTTTTTTGGAATTTTGCATTTTCAACAGCCATCTACCTTATTAATCGATGCCGACTGCCCTTCTCAGTTTTAACACTCCATATTCACTATTGCATGGTCATGTACCTGATTATGACATCCTACAGATATTTGGATCTCTCTCCTACCCATGCTTGCCACCTTTTGGTCATTGCAAATTGGACTTCAAGACATGTAACTGTATCTTTCTGGGTTACAGTCCTTCCCACAAGGGGTACTGTCATACCCCGGGACCAAGACCCGTGGAGGTTAAGGTCGGAGCGCGACGTGTCAACCAGCTTAGGACCTGTAAGATTATTGTTTAACAACCTAAACATTCATTAACTTTCATAAGTAACTTCAAAAGAATGCTCATGACATTTGGCATTAAAAGGCCACAACAACCTATTTCATAATTACAAGACCTAGCTTCCCTATTTGTACCTCATACATGGCCAAATACAAACGTCTAGGCCTCAAAAGAATAGTAATCAAGCTTCGTATGCAGTTAATAGTCCAAAAGAATATTACATAATATAGGGTTGTTCAAAAGTACATCATCGGTTTCTATTAACAATCTATGTCTTCAACATAAGCATGAAGATCAACAAAAACAAAAGTTAGTCTCATCACATAAAGCCTTATTGCCCTCAACTTGTACAGTTGGCTCGGTCTCGGTCTCATCTGTAAGTATTAGAAAAAGGCGTGAGCTAATCCTGCATATAGCTCAGTGAGGATGAGAAATGAAGGTTTTCACAAAGGTTTTATCTTTTCGAAATCAGTTTGACAACTCATGCCATGCACATAAGAACCACTAACAATTGAATACCATATATATAATAATGTCAACAAAACAAGTACTCAATTCTACTCTCCAAGGGTTGTACCAAGCAAGAGTAGATAAAAATGATATAGATGCACGAACTGTTGTTGGAGGTGGCCAATCTCGAACTTTCTTGTCAAATCATCTTCATCACACCAATTAAAAATGGGCACTCCGGAGACAACCCAAAACCATGGTAGCTGAGACTTATACCCGACGGCCCGATGCCACCCAGGGGAATCAGAACTTCTACCATGGGGTTTACAAGCTGCTTGTATTATTTAACAATTGAACAAATATGTCCCAACTCTCCAAGGAAACACACAAAGCGAGAGTGGGCACTAATCAAGCAAGAACATATTTGGAGGACAACAAAGTAGGTTGTCTCCGTCATACAAACATATTAAAGTAATGACATCCAACAAGTTCAAAGCAAATCAATACTTCATTAAGCAAAACTTAAAGTACAATGCAAGATCAACAAATACACGTTCTTACAATGCCCAAATAATCTCCACAATGTTCCTTGTTCATGTTAGCTAACTAAGAAAGCAACTTCAACACTTTTACATTAATCTAACTTAAATAGTTAATTTCTCTACCTTCCCATACTCCAAATACTATTGTTTTGGTATAGAATTAAAGTTTATCGAAATTAGATAGCTTTAGAATCAAACGGAACTCAATTCGGAGTTGTATTGATTGAGATATGGCCTTCAAAAAAACGTTGCGCAAATTTGTCAACAATCCGGGTGAGTAAATCTGGTCGAATAACTCGACCGGATCCACTCTTCCGGATGAGTGGCAGTGAGCATCCAAACGAGTCATCCGATCAAGTAACTCGACTAGATATACTCGAGCGGATGAAGGTCAATGAGCATCCGAAATAGTGGATCCGGTCGAGTTACTCGGCCGGATTCTCATATCTAGATGGAGCATTTTGGACACAAATTCAAGGCTACTCTTCCGGGTTTAACACACAAGATTTCACATGTTATTGCCTTTCTCTAAACCACCAATTTGACATATAACAACTTTCACTTAAGTAAAATCATATCTAGAATCATTTACGGTTTACAAGTTCAAGTCTTCAACTCCTACTTGTTCCATTTCACAAACTCATCCCGTTGATAATTACAAATGCCACAGTCTGAGCTTCAAGCCATTCAAATACCCCACATTGAACATATACAAACTTATACAAGTAAAATCCAACAAAAGAGAGCATACCAACATAATCTTGAAACCCTAGTTTGTATCTCTAACTCAAAACTTCACATTTACATGTACAAACTTGGATTCATGCTTAGAAAACACTTATAACACATAAACATGCCTTGTATAACCTTTGTAAAGCTTTTTAATAACTTCCCTCACCTTTGCAAGAGTTAGAAATGGAAGAAAATTGATTGAAAATGGTTGAAGAGCTTAAAAATGGCTTGCTTCTACTTTCCTCTTCCTTCTTTTCTTCTTCTTCTCCTTTCTCCCTTATACTTGGCAAAATCGTGTAATGTGTGTATATGTATGTTTAGATTGTGTGTATGTGTTTGAGTCGTGTGGTGTGAGTATGTTTTAGTGTGTGTTTGTGTGTTTTGTTGTAGGTAAGTAATAGTGTTAAAGTATCCTACAAGCCTAATGACCACATTGCCCTCCAACTTACTTATGTAGTACTAGTTTGCCCTTTTTGGTCAAATCCTAACTAACTAATTAGTTAATATTCTTAGCTCAATAATGTTCAATTAATTTCCTACGATGTCTAAAATATCTAAATGCACGTAGTGAAAATATTTGCACGTAAAACGATGCAAGCGCACGTAAAATGACATTAATGCATATAAAATGATGTGAACGCAACATGAATAATGCTACTTATGACTAGTTCTCGTGCCAGGCCTTATAGGTACAAGTGCTATGATCCGTCGATGGGCAAGATACTTATTTCTACACATGTGGTGTTCGATGAAAATCAATTTCCAGCTGCGACGATTTTTTCACCTACTGCATCCTCTACCAAGCACTTTCGGCTCAAACCTTTTCCGTCTCAATTAGTGGATTCACATATGTCTTCTTCTTCATGGTCTACTCCTTTGCCAACTTTCTTTGCTTCTTAGTCAGCTTGTGTTATTCCTTTGCAAGAGGTTCAATTATCTGATGATCAAGCTACATCTCATGATGGCACCCCGTTATTTAGTATTGAACACTCTTCTCGTGATCCTTTGCCTGGGTCTTCCTCATCTGCAATGCATCAAGCTAGTGATAATGATTCCCAATCACCATGCCTTAGGTCTGTTCGTTCAAATTCTGGTCCACATTCGACATCCTTGTTGCCTGTTCAGCTAGAGTTTACTCGCACTCATGGTATGGTGACTCGTTCTATGAAGGAAATTTTCAATTATCCACTTCCTCATTGTTTTCTTGCATCTACCTCATCTCTTCCCCCAAAGCCGACTTGTTTCACTCAAGCAAATAAACATATAAAGTGGAGGGAGGCAATGCAAGATGAGTTCAATTCGCTTATTCAAAATAACACTTGGACCTTGGTTCCAGCTCCTAAACATATTAATATCATTGGTTGTTGTTGGGTATTCCATGTTATGCAAAAATTGAATGGCACCTTTGAACGTTATAAGGCTCGACTTGTTGCGAAGAGGTACACTCAGCAGCCTGGTCATGATTTTGGGGACACGTTTAGTCCGATTGTTTGTCCTAGATCTATTCTTTTGATTCTTACTTTAGCAATTTCTAATACTTGGTCACTGCATCAATTAGACGTCAAAAATGCTTTTTTGCATGGTGATATCTCCAAAACAATTTATATGCGGCAACCACAAGGTTTTCTTGACTCCACTCATCCTGATTATGTTTGTAAGCTTCACAAAGTGCTTTATGGCTTGAAGCAAGCGCCACGAGCATGGTACACCAAATTCAGTTCATTTCTTTTGTCATATGGCTTTGTTCACTCATAGCATGATGCATCTATATTTCTTCACTATCACTCAACACATATTCTTATACTTCTTATGACTAATCGGTTTCTTGGTGTATAGAAAATTAAGTGCAAAACAAACCATGTCAAACCCCGCAAGTGCACGAATCGCGGTAGAAAGTGGGCAAGTGTGGGAATCGTATCCTGAAGGAGGCTCCTAAGTGATCTATCATGTGTTCGTATGAAAAGAAGTCTAAAATCGTGAAATAAAAGAAAATAAAGTGATTTGATAGGTTGATTGAAAGGGGATTTAATCTAAACTAAAAACTAACTAAGCAAAATTAAAAAACTAATTAACCTAATCTAAATGGGAGGTGTCAAATCCTACAATTAGGTCAAATTGGAGATGGGTTAGGTCTAGCTAGCTCGAGCAATGCCTATGGATTATTTTTGAAGTCTAGATTCGAGAAGTCAACTAGAGTTGACCAAACTACAAGTCTGATTTAATGAGGTCACCTAATTAGTCTAAGTCAACGGGCCTAAATCTAGGTGCAACTCCGTCCTCTAGACACTCTCAAAGCCAGGTGCGGGTTTGTCTAAACGATCCTAGGCGTAGTCAACTAGACTAGCGAGTCAACCGATATACAACCAACGATCGTTATCAACATTCATTTCATTCACATGAAGTTTTAAACATGCATCAATAATAAACCCGCTACAAGCAATTTTTAAGATCTAATATCGAAGCATATTAACAATAAGTTTGGACCCCATTAAAATTAAAGACCAAATCGAGTAAATATCACAAATTTAGACTAGCTACAAGCATATTTAAAGCCACAATTTGAGAATCATAAACAACTATGAAGCAATTCTAATTGGATCTAAAACATTCATATGAAAATTTCATCAAAATACTCAAATATAAATATAAAAAATAATCCATAAACAAACATACTATCAAGCTTTCCTTAACCTTAAATAATCTAGGTCATATCAAAAGAAAGCTAAAAACATGAAAATAAGTAAAGATAAACTCCCCCATGTGTCTAGCTTCTTCAATTCCTTGCAAGCTCTTTGTCTCCTTGCTCCAATTTGCTCACCAACTTTGGATTTGACGGTAGAAGTAGATGAGTTTGATGGATTTGAGGTTTGGTTGAAGTGGGTAAGTGTGTGTGTGGGTGTGTATGGAAGTGTGTGTGAGTGTGTGTGTGAAAAGTGTAAAGAAAAATGTGTATAAAAAGTGTGTGTGAGTGGGTGTATGAAAAAGTATAGAGGAAAGTGTGTAAAAAGTGTGTAATAGTATGTGTGGTGGTGGATATGAATGAAGAGATAGTGGATAAGAATGCAGTGAAGAAGTGTATAAAAATGTGTGTGTAGTAGCCTGGTTGGAAATAAAATGTGAAATAAAAATGAGTGCAATTGGGTGCCGAATCGTTGAGACTTGGTGAGCTGAATTTTAGTGGGTGCGGCTTTACGGTACTGGTTGGTTCGAGTGAATGTGTATGCGTTGTGAGGCCGTGTGGTCTAGGTATACTGGCTTGGTCTAGTGCGAAAAAAAATGTGAAAGTGCTAGTTGGTCAAAGTGGTGACATAGGCGATTGGTCATATTTTGGTGAGACCGTAAGCTGTGCATTAAAATGGATGGGCCGCTGCTTTTTTTTCTCTTAGTTGGCTGATCTTTAACAAGGCCATGAAGTTGACTTATAAATGGCCCAATTATTGGGCCATTAAGCCTAATGATTGGGTCGTAATTAAAGTAATGATGGGCCATAATTAAAGTAATGATTAGGCCCTAATGATTGAATTTTTTTTAAAAAAAAATTTATTCAAATCTTTTTTTTTTTTCTAGTTTGGGCATCACTTTTAATCACGAACACCACATCTTCACAATGAACATCACCTTTTTCCTAACAAGCATTACCTAAATCATAAAAATAGACATTAGCTTACTATTTGAAGTATTAAAATAATATTAAAACTACTTGGACAAAAATGCTAAAAATAGCTAACTAATGATTACATTTAAGCACAAAACACGTAAAGAATGCAAACAGTTAAGCTCAAAATCACCAACATATCAACATCCCCAAACCTACCACTTGCTTGTCCCCAAGCAAGACTAGAAACAAAGCAAATCTCCAAGTTCTTAAGGAATTCTTCTAATGGATCAATCAACTCTCATTAAATGACAAAAGGATCATAAAAAGCTTGACCTCACGGTGTAGTAATGAAACAAACTCATTCGGATTTCTTTCTTTAAAGCAATAGAGTTTCCCTCAAGACCATGCCAAGCACTATCAAGTCACCACACTACCAAGTAGAAAGACAACTCAACACAACTAGGCCACAATACTCACACCCCATTTTCTCTCGTAATCTGCTAAATATGCCATTTGCTCCTTTTAATCAATCCTAAAGTACAAAAATAAAACATACTTCCTCTCTTTATTTGATGCTTGGTCTCAGACGGTTAGCTAAACACCCCGTGTAGCGAGCTTTCGAGGTCATCAATCCCAGCTATTCAAGGCTTAGGTTGATAGGCTTTGAAAGGCCCCGTGCGTACCCTACTTGCTCGAAGTGCTAAACATCGAAACACCACACATCTTAAGCACATATCCTTAAAGATAGATAATAAGTACAAGGACAGTGGTACAAAACTCTTTCTCTTTTATATTTTTTTTAATTTTTTTTTTGTTTTTTGTTTTTGACAACTACTATAAGGGCTAAGGCATATAAAAAAGACTACTCAAGCGAGGGCACTTATATCA
This sequence comes from Ehretia macrophylla, assembly GCA_037974665.1. Taxonomy (NCBI): domain Eukaryota; kingdom Viridiplantae; phylum Streptophyta; class Magnoliopsida; order Boraginales; family Ehretiaceae; genus Ehretia; species Ehretia macrophylla. Next base: position 29,482,114 of record CM075769.1, read on the forward strand.
CAACCAAGTAGTATCTTATCACTCACCACCTAGCCATGTGCAACAGGTAAGCACAATCTCAAAGTCCCCACACATTGACTTTATCAAAAACAACCCTAAAAGTTTAATTCACGACTACCTCACAAACTCAAAACTTCTCATTCTTCTTTATCACCTCATAAAAGCCAACCAACACATTATCACAACTCCTCAATCACAAGGAAATTCACCGCAAACCACAATATATTCACAAAAATTGAAAACGATTAACACAATTTTCAGCAAATAACCACAATTTCCCCCAAATAGTAATAAGCACAATAAGCACCCATATCCCCAAACCTAACGCTTGCTTGTCCTCAAGCAAATAATATCAAAGCACAACAAGCAAATATTCGATAAAATGTAAGGGGGCATTGTGGAAGGCAAAATCATCAAAATACCAATGGCTACATCACAGGGGCACCGTGGAGGGAAAAAGTAAAGAAATATATCACCTAATTCCCGGTGGTTATGATATAGATGATGCTATCATGGACATTCCTAAGCCTCTTCTCAATGAATTGCAAAAGAATCTAAAAAGGCATAGAAGAAGTCAGTAGATATAACAATAAGTACAATAACAATGCAAGAGAGTCATCGGCAACGGCGCCAAAAACTTGATCGGTTTCTTGGTGTATAGAAAATTAAGTGCAAAACAAACCAAGTCAAACCCCGCAAGTGCGGGAATCGTATCCTTAAAGAGGCTCCTAAGTGATCTACCGTGTGCTCATATGAAAAGAAGTCTAAAATCGTGAAATAAAAGAAAATAAAGTGATTTGATAAGTTGATTGAAAGGGGATTTAATCTAAACTAAAAACTAACTAAGCAAAATTAAAAAGCTAATTAACCTAATCTAAATGGGAGGTGTCAAATCCTAGAATTGGGTCAAATTGGAGATGGGTTAGGTCTAACTAGCTCGTGCAATGCCTATGGACTATTTTTGAAGTCTAGATTCAAGTAGTCAACTAGAGTTGACCAAACTACAAGTCTGATTTAATGAGGTCACCTAATTAGTCTAAGTCAACGGGCCTAAATCTGGGTACAACTCCGTCCTCTAGACACTCTCAAAGCCGGGTGCAGGTTTGTCCAAGCGATCCTAGGCGTAGTCAACTAGACTAGTGAGTCAACCGTGGTACAACCAACGATTGTTATCAACATTCATTTCATTCACATGAAGTTTAGACATGCATCAATAATAAACCTGGTACAAGCAATTTTTAAGATCTAATATTGAAGTATATTAGCAATAAGTTCGGACCCAATTAAAATTAAAGACCAAATCGAGTAGATATCACAAATTTAGACTAGCTACAAGCATATTTTTTGCCACAATTTGAGAATCATAAACAACTATGAAACAATTCTAATTGGATCTAAAACATTCATATGAAAATCTCATCAAAATACTCAAATCTAAATATAAAAAATAATCCATAAACAAACACACTATCAAGTTTTTCCTAACCCTTAAATAATCTAGGTCATATCAAAAGAAAGCTAAAAACATGAAAAAAAAAAAGTAAAGATAAACTCCCCCATGTGCCTAGCTTCTTCAATTGCTTGCAAGCTCATTGTCTCCTTGCTTCAATTTGCTCACCAACTTCGGATTTGACGGTAGAAGTAGATGAGTTTGATGAATTTGAGGTTTGGTTGAAGTGGGTAAGTGTGTGTATGGGTGTATGTAGAAGTATGTGTGAGTGGGTATGTGAAAAGTGTAGAGAAAAATATGTGTAAAAAGTGTGTAATAGTATGTGTGGTAGTGGATAGGAATGAATAGATAGTGGATAATAATGCAGTGAAGAAGTGTATAAAAATGTGTGTGTAGTAGCCTGGTTGAAAATAAAATGTGAAATAAAAATGAGTGCAATTGGGTGCCGAATCGTTGAGACTTGGTGAGCTGAATTTTAGTGGCCACGACTTTACGGTACTAGTTGGTTCGAGTGACTGTGTGTGTGCTGTGAGGCCATGTCGTCTAGGTGTACTGGCTTGGTTTAGTGTGAAAAAAATGTGAAAGTGCTAGTTGGTCAAAGTGGTGATGTGGCCGATTGGTCTTATTTTGGTGAGACCGTAAACTGTGCATTAAAATGGATGGGCCGCTGCTTTTTTTTTTTCTTCTTAGTTGGCTGATCTTTAACATGGCCATGAAGTTGACTTATAAATGGCCCAATTATTGGGCCATTAAGCCTAATGATTGGGTCATAATTATAGTAATAATGGGCCATGATTAAAGTAATGATTAGGCCCTAATGATTGATTTTTTTTTATTTCTTCATATCTTATCTTCTTTTTTTTCTAGTTTGGGCCTCACTTTTAATCACGAACACCACCTCTTCACAACGAACATCACCTTTTTCCCAACAAGCATTACCTAAATCATAAAAATTGACATTAACTAACTATTTGAAGCATTAAAATAATATTAAAACTACTTGGACAAAAATGCTAAAAATAGCTAACTAATGCATACATTTATGCACAAAACACGTAAAGAATGCAAACAGTTAAGCTCAAAATCACCAACACATCAGTGACGCCCAAGACTTTCATCACATTTACAAATAACTGTTGCATACCTTTATGTGCCTTTTAATGTGTTTTATCTTACTTTAAGCTTGGTTACTATTCACAGTGGTAAATTGACTGTCTAATTTGCTTGAATTAGTATTTTTCCTAGGTTGTGTGACTCTTAGGAGGAATGAGAAAAGTGAGAACTTGAGAACTGAACCTCGTTTTTTTTTTATTGATTTTTAGGCTTGGTTTGACTAGTATTTTAAACATTTGACCTATATTAACTTATATACATATTATGCATACTACATATACATATACATATACTACATACTTAGAAAAAAAAACAAAAGCCATCCCCAAAACCCCAAGGAACCCGACGGCTAGGAGCAAAGGGAAAGCCAAAGATTTCATCTTCAATTCTTCTTGTTGTGCACATCTAAGCTAGTATCAAGTGTTTTCCACCTCTCCTAGGCATCTTACAAGGCTTGGTGAGGGAGTTTAGATGTCTTTGGCATTTCAAAGTTTGTAATCATTTTATGATTTTTTCTTGAGTTGTTGTTATTAGCTTGTATAATGCTCTAAACTTGTGTTATAAACCTCCTACATGATATATAGACTTTATTTGAGTAGTATAATAGCTTGCCTTGTGAATTAATACAAATGATCAAAAGTAGGAGAAAATGAGTAGTACCAAACTTAGGGTTTTCTTAAAAATTACTCATTAGGTTGATTTTATGTTATTGATAGATGATTTAGAGGTTAATAAGATAGGTTAATGGGTGTATGTGATTAAATTACCGGTAACATGGGTAAAAAGGCCTAAATAGCTTGATTTACAAAGAGGTTTCGGGGAAAATGCAAATGCGGGTGGAATTGAACATTATAATTGGTGTTTATAGGGTGAGGAAGTGGTAAATATATGGTTATGTTACCAAATTGAACACCGGTTAAGGTACTTGTTGTTAAAATGTATAAAGGGGATTTCGGGGTTTTTGCGATATTTGCGGGTTAAGGGGTGATTTTAAGGGTCTAGAAGGTGTCATAAGGTGTCATTAGAAGATTCAAATAGCTTAATTGGGAACTTATTAGGTTTATTTTGAGTTAAATAGCTTAAGTTGTCAAAAGGGAAAAAGTGAATAGTTGAAGTTAGATGCTTGTAATTTACTTCTATTTGACTAATTTGATGTTAATTAAGATTTGGTTAAGTTGTTTTAGCATTTCATGAAGTATGAAGAACTTGTCCCCTTTGATTGTATTTGTTTATTTCGTGTTAAAAGCTTATATGATAACTAATTGCGAGGGCGGCCTACTTTGTCATCCTTCCTCTATGATTATTGACTTGGTTCTTGTGATCGTGAGTTGGGTTGTGCAACCTTTTCAGACATGGTAGTGTCGAGAAATTTCAGGCAGCATTGGATTGTTGGTCTAGCTCGGCTACCATGGTACCTATTCCTATTCTCGCTGGGGCATACTCCCATACCCCAGAGGCATGGTTCACCTCGTTGGAGCATACGGACCTACCTTAGGAGAATGGGTCGTAGGATTGGGGTATATTCGAAGTACCCCATTGGTAATATAAGGAGGTTTGCCGTCATTTGTTATCGAAGATTATGGTTCCTGGTTCGAGATTCAAGACAAAGAAGATGAATCGTATCCTTTTAAAATGTGTGTAATGTTTATTCGGTTAACTTGCTATATTGTATTACTTGTATGATTATCTTTGTTGCATTGCACGAAATGATTTTCGAAACACCCCTGGTATACTTTATCCCCTCCCTCGCTGAACAACTGTGTTGCTCACTCCTCTTTTAACATGTTTCAGGAGTTACTGAGGTAGAACCCCAACATGTTGTAGGAGAAGAAGAAGAAGAAGAAGTGCAGATTGAACAATTGCCTTGACTGTATGTTGACTAAGGTTGAAAGCTGTTTATGAATATGTGATTTGATGTGCTTATGTTCTATTTTGAGACCCTTAGGTCTTGTATGTATTTACGTATGGCTTGTTGGATTGTAAACCAAGCTAAGACTTACGTGATTTGATAGCGTAGTTGGAATGTAATAACTAAAGAATGCTTTACTGCTTTAAATGTATGCTTGTATGTTAAGGGAAGTTGAATGATGAACTTAACATATAAGTAAAACTTGTGGTTATAATTGGAGTGGTATGATAAGCAAACTTATGACTTAGAGTTTTTAAAGATATGTCTTGCATGCTTGTATGATAAACTTTTGTTAAGGCTCGGATGGCCTTAATGAGGTTATAATGTTATGCTGTTGAAGGATGGGATTGTATGAGGAGGTTGGATTGTGGTTTTGTGGTTGTATTTCACTGTTGCAGGTTCCCAGATAGTCTAAGGTACAGAGGAGACTCTGTCCATGTACTGAGTCCGGACTTGACCTATAGCGTGGGGTTGGGTTCGAGGAGTTACATTTAGGTGGTATCAGAGCTAACTGAATGCATGAGCCGAGATATGTTCCTTGGTATGTGGGGTAGAGGTCCTTATGTGAAAGTTGAATTGTGTGATTGTTTGATTATTTGGGTGAATGACTGATTAGGTGGAAACGTGCTAGCATAAAAATAAGTAAAAGAAGTATCTATTATATGATATTGTGTGAACGTGAAAGGTTCAAAGCATGATGCATATTAAGTGCTTTATATGTTGTCTTATGTGCACAAGATGTTTCGAATATGAACAAGTTATCTTTATGTGTCATTTATTTGCCTATTATAACACTGGTCTCTTCTAGCACTGAGATGAGGAGAGGGAAACTGAGGAGGCAGCCAGAGGGGGCTCTGGGCCAGGATGCACCTAGATAGAATATTGGAGTAGCTAGGAACGATCCACTAGGGCAGGAACTATCAAATGCGCAGGTTATGGCCTCAATGGCCACAACAATTAATTTCATCACTCAGTTAATGACTCAGCAGGGTCAGGCAGGAGTTAGCAGGGGCAATCCGGGAGCTAGAGCCGAGGGTAGTGGTACCACAGGTGGTACTAATAATTTGCTTGTTGAATTTCTACATCACGAGGCATACACCTTCTATGGGGAACCAAATGACATAAAGGCTGAGATGTAGTTGAACAAGGTTGAGAAGATAGCTGTTGCTCTTGAATGTACTGATGAGAGAAAGATTACGTATGTTGTGTTCTTACTTGAGGGTGACGCTGAAGAATGGTGGCATACCGTGAGGGAGAGATGGGACACCGAGACGGTGCAGCATACATAGGCTAACTTTGTTAGAGAATTCAGAGATAAATACGTATCAGTGGTGGCTCATGAAAGACATCAGGAAGAATTTATATCTTTGAGGTAAGGAAATATGACTGTTGACCAGTATGAGGCTACATTTACTAGACTTTCCCGTTATGTGCCAGTGTTAGTACAGCCTGAGGACATGAGAATTCAGAGATTTATCTGGGGTCTGAGAGGTGACATTCAACTCAATTTGTCTACGCAGGATTATACTAATTATTCCGCAGCGGTTAGGGCAGCAGCGAGATTCAAGAAATGTAAGGAAAATTTGTTGGCAGAGTCCAGTCATCCTAGTAAACGGCAGTATCAGTCTCAAAGTCAGGGGTTTCAGAGGCAGTATCAACAACCTAGCTAGGTTTAGTAGTAAAGACAGACTCAGAGCTATCCGGGGCCAATCCAGACTTAGTCATAGACGAGGCCAGTTCAAAGCCAGACGTAGAGTCAGACCCAACCCATTGCAGTTAGATCTCAGCAAGGTAGTACGGCTACATCCACTTACAGAGCCCTTACAGGAGGCACTGCTGCAAAGAAAAACTAGCAGTGTAGTCACTATAATCGTAAGGGCCATTTAGAAGCAAATTGTTGGAGGAAATTAGGCTGATGCATTGGTTGTGGTAGCGATTATCATCGGGTTAGTGATTGCCCTAGGTTCAAGCAGAGGCAGGGTTAGACTTCTGGCCAGGATGCCTAGCCCTGAGCTACAGGCACGACTCTAATTCTATGAGGTTAGGCACGGGTGTTTGGTTTAGATCAGGAAGAGCTTCCTGACACGACAGCGGTGGTTGAAGGTACATTTCTTATTAATAATCAGTCGGTTGTAGTTTTGATTGATTCAGAAGCTACACATTCATTTATTACTCTTATGTGCGCACAATCTATTGCTTTAAAAGTTGATGAATTGCTATATAAGATTTAAGTAGGCACTCCTATGGTCACAAAGTTTGTTACAAAGTATGTATGTAAATCTTGTGATATTTGTATTGACGGGTGTATGTTTCCTGTTGATTTAATTATTTTACCCTTTTGAGACTTTGAAATCATTCTTGGGATGGATTGGTTGGGAAAATTCTATGCTTATCTGGATTATAGAAGGAAAATTGTGACTTTAGAAATACCTGATCAACCTATAATTAAAATTGCTGGTAGCCGTAAATCAACTGGGACTCGTATAATTTCTTCTATTAAAGCAACTAAATTGTTGGGTAAAGATTGTGAAACATATTTAGCTTACTTGATTAATTAGCCTAGGGATAAGTTAAAATTGAGTGAGGTGCCTGTTGTAAAAGAATTTTTGGGGATATTTCCTGAAGTGTTGTTTGGGTTGCCACCTGACAGGGAGATCGAGTTTGTAATTGATTTGTTGCTGGAAACTAACCCTATTTCTAGAACCCCATATAAAATGACTCTCCCTGAATTGTAGGAGTTGAAAGTTTAGTTGCAGGGTATACTAGAAAAATGTTTTATATAGCCTAGTTCTTTACCATAGGGTGCTCATGTATTGTCTGTAAAGAAGCAAGATGGCACTTTACGTTTGTGTATTGATTATCGGGGTCTCAATCAGGTGACTGTAAAGAACAAATATCTATTGCCTTTGATTGAGGAACTATTTGATCAACTACAGGGTATTATAGTATATTCTAAATTTGATTTGAGACAAGGCTACTACCAACTAAGAATCCAAAAGAAAGATGTACCCAAGACTGCTTTCAAAACTAGGTATGACCATTATGAATTTGTTGTGTTGCCATTTGGGTTGACAATTGCCTTAGCTGCATTTATGGACTTGATGCAGAGAGTGTTTAGACCGTACCTTGACCAGTTTGTTATGATTTTCATTGATGATATACTGGTATATTCAAAGTCTGAGGAAGAGCATGAAGAACATTTGAGGATTGTGTTACAAACCTTGCAGGAACATAAATTATTTGCTAAATTTAGCAAGTGCGAGTTCTGGTTGAGACAAGTTGCCTTCTTGGGGCACATAATTTCTCAGGATGGGATTTCGGTGGATCTAGCAAAGATAGAGGTGGTGCTGGCATGGAAGAGGCCTGAAACTGTTATAGAGGTTCGTAGTTTTTTGGGATTAGCTAGTTACTATAGAAGATTTGTTAAAGATTTCTCGAAGATTGCAGGACCTTTGACTCAACTTACTCAGAAGAAAACATTGTTTGATTGGAATGATAAATGTGAAGCCAGTTTTCAAAAACTGAAGAAAAGACTTACCACTGCTCCTATTCTTGCATTGCCTGAGGGGACGAATAACTTTGTGATTTACAGTGATGCCTCTAAAAAGGGTTTAGGATGTGTTTTTATGCAAAATGGTAAGGTGATGACATATGCCTCTAGGAAATTGAAACCATATGAGTTTAATTATCCTACGCATGATCTTGACCTTGCTGCTATTGTCTTTGCTTTAAATAAATGGCGACATTACTTGTGGGGTAATAAATTTAAAATATTTACTGATCATAAAAGCTTAAAATATCTGTTTTCACAGAAAGATCTGAACATGAGGCAGAGGCATTGGCTAGAGTTGTTGAATGATTATAACTATACTATTAGCTATTTGCCAGGTAAAGCTAACACTATTGCAGATGCTTTAAGTCGGAAGGCTATTGTGGCCAGTTTGATTATAAAGAATTGGGAAACTATGAAGGAATTGTGTTTGTGGAAATCAGGGACTTCAGAGACAGGTATTCAATTTGCTAGTTTACAGATTCAATCTCTGTTGTTGTCTAGAATCCGGGAAGCACAACAGTCTGATCCTCAGTTATTGAAGATCCTAGAAAAGTCAAAAGGGGGAAAGTCCGATATCAAGCTGCATGATGATGGTTTACTCATGTATAAAAACATAATTTGTATTCCTAGTGATTCAGCTATGAAAAATGAAATTCTTGCAGAGGCCTATAGCTCTATATATACTATTCATCCCGGTAGCACCAAAATGTATCGAGACTTGAACCAAAACTTATGGTGGAATGATATGAAGAAGGAAATAGCTGATTATGTGGCCAAATGCTTGACTTGTCAGAAGGTTAAAGCTGAACATTAGAGATCTGCAGGGTTGTTGCAACCATTGCCTATTCCTGTGTGGAAATGGGATCATATCACCATGGATTTTTTGTCTGATTTTTCGTGGTCACCGAGAGGTAATGATTCTGTATGGGTTGTGGTTGATAGGTTGACAAAAACCTCACATTTCATTGCTACAAAGAAGACAGACAGTCTTGACAAGTTAGTTGAGCTATATATTGAGAATATTGTGAGGCTGCATGGGACTCCAGCTAGTATTGTGTCAGACAGGGATCCCAAGTTCACATCACAGTTTTGGTAGAAGCTACAGAAGGCTTTGGGGACTAATTTGAGTTTCAGCACTACATATCACCTGCAGACAGATGGTCAGTTTGAGAGAACTATTAGGATTATGGAGGACATGTTACGAGCTTGCATTCTAGACTTCGATAAAAGTTGGGAAATGTATTTACCACTGGCAGAGTTTGCTTATAATAACAACTATTAGGCTACCATTGGCATGGCGCCTTATGAGGCACTTTATGGGCGTAAATGTAGATCCCCGTTGTATTGGGATAAGGTAGGAGAGATGAAAACTGTTGATTCAGCTATTCTGCCTGAGATGATAAAGATGATTGATAAAGTGTAGCTTATCAAGAAAAGAATGCTTACAACTCAGAGCCGACAAAAGAGTTATGCTGATAGAAGCCGACGTGACTTGGAGTTTATAGTAGATGATCATGTGTTTCTAAAAATCTCTCCGCATAAAGGTCTTATTCGGCACGGGAAGGAAGGTAAGCTTAATCCTAGATATGTGGGGTCGTTTGAGATTACTGAGAGCGTTGGTAATTTGGCTTACAGATTAGCGTTACCTCTGAGTTTAGGCAAATTGCATGATGTATTTCATGTGTCGATGTTGAGAAAGTATCAACCAGTTCCTTCACACATTCTAGAGCCAAAACCTTTGGAAATTAGTGAAACTTTGACATATGTTGAGAAGCCTCTTCGAGTTATGGATAGGAAGGTTCAGGAGCCTAGGACCAAAAGTATTCCGATGGTGAAGATTCTATAGGATCATCATGGAGTAGAGGATACCACCTGGGAGCGGGAGGATCAGATGAGAGATAAATACCCCGAGTTATTCATCAAATCATGTAAGAATTGTGTGAAATCAATTAGTTTAAGGGGGAGAGGATGTGACGCCCAAGACTTTAATCACATTCACAAATAACTGTTGCATACCTTTATGTACCTTTCAATGTGTCTTATCTTACTTTAAGCTTAGTTACTATTCACAGTAGTAAATTGACTGTCTAATTTGCTTGAATTAGTGTTTTTCCTAGGTTGTGTAACTCTTAGGAGGAATGAGAAAAGTGAGAACTTCAGCATTGAACCTCAGGAATGCGCTTTTGAAAAATACTTTTCAATTCGTGTGAATAGTAAAAACATTAGAAATATAGTTTTCTTGAATTAGTTAGTTTCTTTATTGATTTTTAGGCTTGGTTTGACTAGTCTTTTAAACATTTGACCCATATTAACTTATATACATATTATGCATACTACATATACATATACATATACTACATACTTAGAAAAAACATAGATAGTGAAGCATATCTTTCTTGCTTTCTTTTATTGATGTTATCTTTTTGTTCGCGTGACAGTTCAGAATAACGTTTTCTGTTGGGTCGTGAGGAAGTTAAATCTCTCTCTTGATTGTTCATTGTGGTTATCCTTTCAAGAAAGTTAAAAAAACTATGAATTATAAAGAGGTCATAATAACAGGTAACATCTTTGAAAACAATATTATATTAAACGAGATAATAATATTCATATCAACACTAATATAAAGCAAGCAAACTGTTCTAACAATATAAGAGAGTCACGAATAACAAAGATAGATAATCAGAACATATATATATGGAACGAATACTGAAAATTAGAAAATATAAGGAATTCACCAATAGTAGATAATGAGAACAAAGATATAGGAAAAGAAGAGTACACATCATAGACACGACAATCCAAAACATACAAATAAATAGAAATGTAGATTTAAACGTGATGAACAAAATATAGCTTTTGTACCAAAATAGTTAACTTGTTTGTCTTGTGATGAACAAACTCTAGTGCTGAACACAATTTAATTACTTCTGTTGAATCTTTGAATACCTCAATTGCCAACGTATCTGCAATATTAAGGATGCAAATAAGAAAGAGAGGTCAAAACACGAATAAGTAAAATTGAGAATCTTTAATTTAACATATTTAATACAAACTCAAGTGCCTAAATATGACAGACGATAACTTGAGAACTAAGACTTATATTGACAACCATGACTTATCAACACCTAATGAAATGTGATTACATGAATACACATGTTCTCCGCATTGTTCTCAAAACGTAAATCTCATAATTTGCATTTCAAATGATAATGAACACCTTCAGATGATGCAGAGAAATATGAACATAGAATTATACTACTTTTTTTAATTATTATGATGGTACGTATGTCGTATAAATCAGTAATTGAGTTTCGAAATTTAGGTTTTTCATTGTCTAAGAGGAATATTTAATAGAGTAATTGTTAGTTACACTTTGTAACAATAAAAGTTATAACAAATACTCTATCAATTTTATTATCCAAATTTAAACCCTACATATTATTATTCCTACTTTTCACCCCTCTTCTAATCTCTACAATCAAACAACTATGAAGTATTACATTTAATGCAACAAAATATTTAAATTCTGAAAAAAGAAAATGAAATAATTTACTAAAGGCTAACCTTTTAGTTTTGAACCTTGATAAGAGGATGTGATACCTCTTCTCTTGAATTTGAGTTGGTAATGCTTGAAGAAGGCTTTTGTCCTCTGAGCTTTGACGAAGGCCTATAACAAAAGACAGATACACAAAATCAGATAATGCACGTCATAGATAACAGAAACGGAATTCACCCATCTCATTTAAGCTTCATTTACATTCAAAATAAATTTTTAGCCCAAGACTCTGTACACTCAAATCTCAAATCTACAAGGTTTATTTTTAGAAATTTTTTACCCCAAAAATAATTAAACATGGAATACAACGGACATCTTGAACCCAATAATTTCAACATTTTTAGAACAATGATAAGCCATAGAAAAAAATTACTTTCTTTTTCTGCATTAAGTTTATTATTAGTTTTATCTCCAATGAAATGTAGATAGTATTGTAGTGTTTTTTAGACTTTTGGGAATACTATCTAAATATTTTATAATAGTAACATGGTAAAATAAAAGGCTTTTGTACGTTAATAAGACGCTTTAACATATATATCTTTCTCATATTTATATTTCACTCTCTAAAAAGTTAACTTGTTGCATTACTTCAGCAGACGCACTAATTGTCACAATTGCAAGTGACAAATTTTTTCACTCACACAATGAAGCAAAATGGTAAGTTAGGCAAGAGCGTTAATGCTATCCAGTCTTCAACATATATAATTAGCAGATTATCATTTTACTTCCAGAAACAAAATCTAACAACATTAACACATCAAAGAAACCATAAACACCATCTAAACATGCTTTACAGGCCATAAATATGAGCAAAATTTAGCATATCCACCGAAAAAATTGAGACATTAATTAACACAAAACCTAAAAGAATAAAATTTATTTTCTCAAAACAGAAGAAAAAAACATCAAAATTAAACAAAGAAACAATGGCTTCAGAAAAATCAAATAAATTATAAAATTATACTTCACTAAATGATCTCTATTTCAAACAATAGATCTATGTAAAGCTTCATTAAATTATGAGGCCACCGGCATAAACGTTGACAGAACTAAAATTTACCATGTTGATGTCTATAATCAATCCATTTTCGCCCATCTCCGATGTTAACGTCACTTTAAATCAATGACAAAGCAAAACAAAAAAACACCACAAGAAGCAAAAGTATTGATGTAGAGTAGGTTCTAAGCATAAACTGAATTTAAAGAAACTACAAAGTACCTTAGCATGCGTGCTATAGCAAGTTTTAGAGAGAGAAAGCAGAAGGAGAATACTAAAAGGAAAGAATGAAAGAACAACAAAAGCTTCAGAAAAGATGTAAATGCTTAGAGGCGTATTGATCGAAGAGGAAGATCATACAAAAAGATGAATAAAAATACAAACCTTATTTTCGATCAAGGATCCAAAGAGATCTGGGTTTGTGTTTTTGACGTGAGAGAGAGAAGAAATATGTGGTTGACAGAGAAGAACATGTAAGATATTTTTATTTTGTCAGATTCCACAACACTGATCAATGGCTTAGATTTCTTACTTGAAAAAACGTGGACAGATCTAAATCGTTGATGCAAAAACAACATTATGGTCATTTAAACAAAACGGTACAATGACATTATCATATAGTACAATACGTTAATGCAGTGACGACCTAAACTTTTACCCTTATTTGGATAATTTTATCCCTTGATATTCTTTTAGTATATAAAATAGAGATAAAGATAAAGATATATAGATTTGTAAATAAACATATATATATATATATATATATATATATATAATAAATTAATAATCAAGTTTTAGGTTTTGATTTTTTTTTTTAATCTAAAACTAAAACCTATCAGTTTATCTATTGGTTACTAATTATAAAAATCAAAATCTATCAGTTTACCTAACATGTTTTGTTATCGGTTTTTTATTGAATGGTTACTCACTGATTTTGAGTGAAGCGGATACCCGTTATCGTCCCTACACATGAATGCTACTTGAAATAATGACTAACCTAATCTTCCATGGACCGTCACAAAACTCAGAAGACAGCATATTAGGAATAGACCTTTAGATTTTGTTTGAACAAATCAATAAATGACCATGACATTAGTCAATTTTGTGACTAATGCTCCGTTGGTTTGCCGTAAAATAATTTATTTGTTAAAAATATTTTTTTTGAAAATATTTTTTTAAACTCTATTTATTTGTCGTAAAATACTTTATTGATGAAAAATACTTTTTTTAAAAATAGAACAATGAAAAATATTTTTTAGTGTTTAGATGTACAATAAAAAATATTTTTTGATATTAGATTTTATAAAAAAAAATATATACTCATAATATATATGTTAACCGTAAGAGGGAGGGGGGGGGGGGTGGGTAAGGGTGGGTGAGTTTCGGAAAATGTTTTCTTTTGTCAAATGATATGAAAATATTTTCTCAAACTTTGTACTAGCCGTAATATTTGACTGAAAAATATTTTTTAATTAACCAATTTTTCAATATTACGAAACACTGAAAAATTAAGAAAATATTTTCTGCAAAAATATTTTACAGTAAACAAACGAAGCCTAAAGTGCATTCATTTTACTCCAATCAATCCTCAAATATCGCGTATAGATAGAAAACATGACAAAAAAATATATTTATACATTTGTCATTCAAAGGAGTCCTCATAAAAAAATAAAAAGTGTTTATATATTAATAGGTAGTTTAACATGGTGCATACGCATACATTAGAGGAGTGTTTGATTTGCAAAATGTTATAAGATTTTTAGAAATGTGAAGTTTAGAATATAATATTTTAATGTTTGGTTTACATAATAAAAAAATATTTCAGGGAATATCACATTTCTACGAATGCAATATTCTCATAATTTGGTTCATTTCTATTCCTATATGAGAGGGTAGAAATCTCACATTCTTAAGTTGAGGGAATGTTTTTAAAAAAGCAAAAGATACAAATACCCATATTAAAACATATAAAATTAAAATAAATAAAAAATAATAATTCAAAAAATAAAATAGAAAAATAAAAAGATAAAAAATAAAAATAAAAATTGAAAATAAAATAAAACAAAAAATAGGAAAATAAAATAAAAAAAATAAAAAAAATAAAAATATAATATGAGAAAATAAAATAAAATAAAGTAAAAATAAGATAAATAAAATAAAAAAAAAAAAAAATATAAAATGAGAAAAAAAAAAAAAAAAAAAACAAAAAAAAAAAAAAAAGTAAAAAAATATTTATAATTTAAATTCATATTAAAAATAATTTTTTATTGCTAAATTCTAAATTTAAAAATTTTAAATTAAAATTTAAATTTAAAAATTAAAATTTAAAAATTTAAAAATCTTTTAAAATAAGAAATTTTAAATTTTAAATTTTGCTCGCATATTAACAAAAATATATTGTGATGTTCCTGAAATTAATCCTACTGATTATGATCTGGTGAAGCTATTGAGAGATAGTTGTAACATAACAACTAGTTTTCAGGATGTGGACATAGGTCAAATTCCTATATTAGAAGGAATTGTACCTTGGACAAATGAAACATTTGGGCTGAACAATGAATGTGATGTTAGAACTCTATTTGACATGTATGATAATTTGGGAGACAAAGTAATTCTTGTGAAACTAACATTTCTTGAAAGTGGTTTACAACAAATTGAAAGGGAAAGTGGGCAAACTGAGAGCATAAAAAATGATCCATCAGCAGAAAATTATATGTAGATTCAAGGGAATGATAATTTAGATTCATTGTCTAATTATGATTCTAGTGATAATGAAGAGTTTAGAGGACTTAGTGATGACGACAATGAGGATAAAGTGCCTTCAATTGTGCTGAGCAAAGAGATGCAGAGTAATTATTTCAAGTTGAACAATGAAGGTAAGATTGAATTGGTTAAAGACCAAACCTTTGATGATGTTAACCATTTTAGGAGAGTACTACAAGAGTACTCAATACAAGAGGGATTTAATCTTGATAGGTTGCACAATGAGAAGTCAAGAGTTACTGTAAAGTGTGCAAGAAATAGTTGTTGCCCTTGGAGAATTCATGCATCCCCTATTGCGAAAAATGACTCCACTTACAAGATAAAGTCATACAATAATGTGCATACATGCAGCCCATTTGATATACAATTCAAATAGGCAACATCTGATTGGATTGCAGGGAAACTAATATCTGAATTTGAGATTGATCCATTGACATCTGTAAGTAAGTTAGGAAAAAAACTTGCTGCAAACTTTGGTGTTCACGTCAAGCCTAATAGATTGTATAATGGAAGGAGAATGGCACACTACATGGTTTCTGGGGATCATTTTGGGAGTTATGTAAAGATCCCTAAGTATGCCAATATATTGAAGGAAAGAAACCCTGGTATACTTATTGGGTTACAATGTATAGGATTAGATGTCACTAATCCTCAGTGCAATCCCATTTTCAAAAGGCTATTTATTAGTTTTCCAGTCCAAAGAGAGGGTTTCATTAATGGGTGTAGACCTTTTATTGGAATAGATTGATGTTTTCTAAAGGGGCCATTTGGAGGTCAGTTGCTTGTAGCAGTAGCTTTAGATGCCAATTCTGGGATCTTTCCACTTGCTTTTATGTTTGCTGAAACTGAAACTGAAGATAGTTGGGGATACTTCTTAGAATGCCTTGATACACATCTAGGTGATGATAGGAAACTAACTTTCATGACTGATAAACAGAAGGGTATTTTGAAGGCAATCAAGAAGGTATATCCTCTAGCAAGCAATAGATATTGTGCTAGACATAGATATACCAACTTCAGGGCTATTTATCCAGGCCCAAAATTGAAGTTGTTGTACTGGAAAGCAGTTAAGGCCTCAAATGTCAATGATTTCAATGATGTCATGCAATAGATAAAACAATTGAATGAAAAGGCATATGATTGGTTGATGAATAATCCTCCCAAACATTGGTCAATACATGCTTTCGACGAACATGTAAAGAATGACCATGTCACAAATAATATGACTGAATCTTTCAATGGTTGGTTGAATGAAGAAAGGCAAAAACCTATCCTTACACTAATGGAGTATATCAGGAGAAAGGTAATGCAACGATTACTTAAGAGGTTTGAAGAAGGTTCAAAATGGGAAACAGAAATTCCTCCAAGGGTTAGGATCAGGTTAAATAAGAACAGAAAAGAAGGTAGACACATACAGGGATGTTCAAATGGTATTGAGTATGAAGTTTTTGACGACAAAATCTACTTGCTCAACCTAAAGGATAAGACTTGCCAGTGTGGGGAGTGGCAAATGAGTGGGGTGCCATGTAAGCATGCAATGGCTTGAATTGCTCACAAGCAAGTTGATCCAGTCAATTTTATAGATACTTTTTTGACAAAAGAAGCTTACTTAAAGACATATTGTGGAAGGATAAATACGATTCTAGATGAATCAACTTGGCCAAGCATTGAGCATCCGACAATTCAGCCACCAATGAAACAGAGAAAAAGGGGAAGACCAAAATTGAATAGAAGAAGAGAAGATGGTGAAACACCTGCTCTTGGAAAAAGAACCAAAATTTTGAAATGCAGGCTTTGTAAATCAAGTGGACATAATATAAAAACATGCTCAAAGAAGAATCCTACCAATCAAGTACAACAAAAGAGGGCCAAGAATAAATCTTCACAAGTATATATATGCTTTTATTTAACTAGTATTTTTATTATTATTATTATTATCATTAACAATATTTATATGCTAAAATGTTGCTCAGCATGGTTCTCAAGCAACTGATACAAGTCAACCATCATCAAGTACTAAAAATGCTACTGCTTGACAAGATGTGGTACAACCTTCTAACACCTATTTTAATCCATGGTAAAAGAAAACTATATTCTAGTTAACTTGTTGGAACATTTGTTTGATTTAAGTTATGCATGTATTATTTCATATTCATTTCTCTTTACATATTTTTCAGAATGAGAAGAGATATGGAGTTGGCTTCTAGAAGCATTTTGGGGAGATACTTCAATTTTGGAGTTTGCAATTAAGCTCTTTAGAAAACTGTGATTTTTACTTTTTGGTATATGAAAGTTGTTGAAACTGTTGTTTAACTTGAACGTTATTTTTTTTGAGAAATAACTTGAGCGTTGTTATGTTGTTGGGAATGTGTTAAATTATGTTATTTGTGATTGTTTGTTAAATTTTGTTGTTTGGGAAAAGGTAGGAATGGGTAGAAGCAGAAATAATAGCTCAACAAAGTCGCTGGTAGTTGGGCGGAACTATTGTTACATTATGCTGGTATATTTATTATACAATAATGTCTTTGTTGAGGGTAGGAATGGAATTTAACTTCAAACTAATAGAAAACATAACAGACCCCTAACAGAAGGGGTCTGTATCTCATATAATAAAATCCATGGGATCTAAATCTCTTTTTATAGTTTTAAAAGGGGTGTCAACCAAAAATACCCTATAATGTAGTGTTATTTACTAACTAGTGTATGGATGTTTCACTGGTTTCAAACAAAATAATGTCAAGCGAACCAAAAAGTAAAGTAATTTTTGACCAAAAAAAAAAAAAACCAAAAAGTAAAGGCTACTTTATGTTAAAGTCTCCTTCTTCAGAGAATGCTTATTGAGTGCGTCTGCAAAACATCAGCAATAGTAATTTACCGGTCGGGCCGTTGGATCAGCTAAATTTTCATGTTAATAAAAATAAAAAATAAAAAATAAAAAAAAGCAGCAATAGTAATTTATCTAACTGACTGCAAATTATTTGTCAATTGTTGAAGGAGGTGTTACAGATGAGAAGGATGAATTCTAGTCCGGTAACTGAATGCTAAGTGAATTTTCTGATGCCAAATGCAGGCCCTCACAGAAAAACGAGGTCCCCTTGAAAATGCAATTAAATTCTGGTAAATATCATATGGATATATTTATCCCAAATGGAGTTACAAAAGCTTTGTTTTATAGCCACAAAGCTAAACTCAAATAACATATATGGAATCAAACTGACATAAACGAAAACTCAAATATATATTAAGCCATTAAAAAGTAAACAACCAAGAACACCTATATGTGCTCCCCAACATACAAGACAATCTTCATAAATATTAAAAATACTAATAGAGTTGCATAACAAACGATCCAAATTTAGTCAACATCGGTGACAATCCTGTCCATGATCATGGACACCGCATCCTTAGAATCAATGAGCAACTTGATTCTCCGTTTCAGCCTGCTGCGTTTCTCGGCAACTCCAGGCGACTCTTCTAACATGCGTTCAATCCCTCCGCCATGAGGTGCCATTAAGTCACCAATAATCTCCTTCTCCATCTCTTTGTTCACCAGATTGTGTATGCTGTAGAGTAAATGCAAGGCCATGCCATCAACCAATCTCCTCAGAACAATCTTCCAGTAGGCAGTCATTCTCATTTTCATGTCAAAAGCTTGTTGCACAGTATCCAAATGATTGCGTAGATGCCCAACTTGGACCTCACCAAATTCATCAAGAACAATCACTGGATTCTTGTACTGATTATTCACGATTTCCATGAAATCGTCCTGTTTAGCCATTAGCTTATTCCATGTTGCCACATATTCAGGATTGCAAGTGTAATCAGTCAGCTTCTCCATCTCGATGATTTCCATCACCCATTCCATTGACTGATCCATCTTCTTAGCAATGAGGTTTTGTGCAGCTCTTCTTGTTGATGACTGAAGCTGTGGATAGTAATCAGAGTGATGCATCAAGATAGGTATAACCACCCCTTCTACATACTTCAATATTTTTTCCACAAATGCAACAGGTGTAGAAGATACACCCTTGACCTTTTGCTGCAGTATAGTGAGAAAAGCAGTGCGAGGGAGGAAATTTGGTAAGCCGATTCCCTTGCTTTCCTCCAAAACCTTAATTTCTTCCATCAAGAAGTTGTCTTTCGGATCGTTCTCTATACAATTTGCCTGCAGCTGGTCAGAGTATTGGTTGAGCATTTCTGCCAACCTAGCTGTGCAATGCATCTGCTTATCTTCAGGATACTCATCGAACTCCCCCCTCAGGAGAATTTTCCTCAAAGACTCTTTCGCGTTACCCAGTATGCCTAAGAATGCTGTCAGAGCTTCAGCGACAGAGCTCAGATGTTGTGGCAACTTCTTGAGTTCTGCCATATTGGCAGAGAGCTTGTCGTTGATTTTCTTGACAATATCAGGCAAGCATTTTGATATAATGGTTGCCTGAATTTGGACTAGCTTTTGAGCCAAAACTGGAATACCAACCATGGATTTGCTTATTTTCGATAACTGGGGATGAGTTTCAAACAACCTCCCTTCTGCCGCACGAGCTTCTTCGTAGGATTCATTCCCAATTCGATTTCTCACGCAGACATAACCAAGACCGATATTAACATCATCAGCAGTAACCTTCTCCATTAGGCCTTCAGGTGCTCTATCTGCCTTTGTGACCACGGCAAGAGTCCTTTCACCTGTCTTGTCCACCTTCTGAGACATCCGAATTGATTCACAGATTGAAAAATCAACTGCAGCAGATAAAACATTCAGAATAATACTCTCTTCAGGGGTTATATACTCCTTGATTATTGCTGATATCTGCTCGTAAATATTTCAGGCTGCCCAAGAACAGGCACCCTAGTGATTCCGGGCAAATCAACCATGGTAAGATTTGGAACTCCATTCTTTTTCACAATAAGTGTAAGTGGAGTGTTTGATATTCCTTTTCCTGTTCCTGCAACTTCATCAGTCGCAAGATTAATGGCACTTGCAATGTTATCCTCATCCGTGGGCACCACCTTCTCATTGAACTCCAAATAAAGCTCTGTATGAGGTTTTTCATGAGTTTGGAGCCTCATTATCAAAGGAACCCTGGTGCAAATGCCTTGGCCTCTTGGAAGGCTAATGCCTGCCAATGATTCAAGAACACTGGACTTCCCAGATGACTGATCGCCAACAACAACAATTGTTGGCAATTGAATACCTTCTTGCATGATCTTGAGGTGGCGTAGCTTGTCCACGCAATCAAGAAGGGGAGCGATTTTTTCATTATAAGAGGACACGATCGGGGCATGGACAGCAACGGGTGTTGCATCGTGAACAACTGCAAGGCACCGTTCAACATCGATCAAAGAGTTGTCTTCATTGATAGAAGAGCTCCTCGTCTGGGATGATGCTTCTTGGCTTTTGAAGGCATCATGGCTACCATTATCCATGTCAGCTTATTTCGGTTTTGGTATTTCTTTGGGTCTGTGTAGGTTCAGAACTATGTATGCAAAGTAAAGCGAGGAAGGCTATGTTGATGTGATAAGCTGAGTTGCTATGGAGGTGAATATATAGTGCTACTGTCATGGCCCGCACACGACAAAGAAAGAAGAAAAGTGAAGTAGGAAGAATAGGAATACGAGAAGAAAGATGAAAGGATGGGAGAGAAAAAGGAAGAAAAAACAAAAGAAAGGAGAATAGAGAGGGAGACCGTTGAAGGAATCTTAACAAGGAAGCCTGGGCCAAAATATTGTTAAATAGAAACTTATTTTTTTCCTTTTTGGCTAAGCAGGGGAGTTTCACTGATAAAAAATATTTACATCGTACAAAACAGGTGCACAGCACCCCTAATTAAGTAAGCTAGTATCTAAATTTTAAGCTTCACATATCGCTATATTCATGACGTTGTTTCCATACTTCTTTTTTATATACAACTTGAATTTGACATAAAATTTAATTCTTTCAAAAATTTGGTATTCAATTAATTGCACCTCCTTTCTTTTCTTTTTTCAAAAAGAAACTTGATATTAATAAAATAAAAGAGAGTTAACCAATCCGAGATAAAGAGATGGAGTTACAATGATCTATATGGAGTAAATTTTGCAATTCAAAAGATGGGTTTACGACCCAATCAAGAGACAAAAGTCTAACTTGGATTGCGAGCAAATTGGTTGCATTGTTTGAGTTCCTACTAATAAATTTAATAGTACAATAGTAAAAAAAATAGTACAATCTAATGACATCTTTAAGAATATTGTCAATTCTCCAATTAGCACGATCCTTCAAGATAACCGAGTCAACAACATCTTTGCAGTCAGATTCAATTAGCAGAATCCAATTGCACCTCCTTTCAAAATACTTGATTGTTTCTTTCAATGCACACATGATATATAGAGGCGGACAAAAAGAGTCTAATGACAGTTGCTTGTAGCGCGTTGTTGTTGCAGTTTCGTATAACCCAAGTAGACAACATATCTCCCATAATCCACTTCCTTGGGCTCTTGCAAAGCTTGAGATCGCGTTTCCATATGTCTTGTGAAATAGCACTCAAAGAGCACTTGTTCTCTAGTTTCAATATAAGAGTGACAAAATAAATGATGGGATCAACTTATAATCTTATGTTTTGTTAAGGGTAAATTTCACAAATAATCTCTATTGTTTTTTTTTTTTTTAATTCCATCCTCATTATTTCAAAAGTGAGGCATTTAGTTCCCAAAGATTCAAAAAACTTTAATTTAGCACCCAATGGTTACTCTTTCATTCAATTTCATTCCGATTATTTTAAATGTAACGCACTTAATCCGAAAATTTATAAAAAGTTTCAATTTAGTCCTTGCTTTATGATTTGCACATGAAATTATGGGATTAAATTAAAAAAAATAAAAATATTAAGGACTAAATTAAATTTTTTTTTATTAAATTTAGGAATTAAGCACGTCACTTTATAATAATATGGATTAAATTATAAAAAAGTATAAACATTGAGAATAAAATATGTCACTTTCTAAATAATAACGATAAGAATAAAAAAAACGTGCCAACATTGGAGACCATTTGTGAAACTTGTCCTTTTGTTAATTAATTTCATTCCGAAAAAATATTAACAGATACTGATAGAAAGGATTTTTTTTTTTAATCAGCAAAAGAGAAATCTTACAAACAAACAGAAAGTTTAACCAATGCCCGAAGTATGAAATGATCCATAAGTTAGGGATCCTCATCTTTCAATAAGTTAGGGTGTTAATCACGGAATTGGCATAATGTTTTGAGTGTGCAAGTCCATAGTTTATGTTAATTGCAATTTGAATCTATTGAGTTCCTCAGGCAGGTATAATAGTCACCCAGACAATTTTAATAGCATCCTGGCTAGGTTAAATAGTAGGTTTGCATGTTCAATAGTAGTTTAGACAGGTACAATAGCTATTCGAACAGGTCCAATACTAATCTAAGCAAGTGTAATAGCTCTCAAATAAGTCTAATAGTCACCCGAATATATTCAATATTAGTCTGAAAAGATCCAAATAACTGTCCAAATTAAATTTTACAATTAAACAAAAATATAAAGGCTAAAAAGCGAAGAAGCAAAAATGTTTTAAAGCCTAATCCTTAAACATGTTTCTTAGAGTTGAAGGACTCTTAGAGTGGAAGGAATCTGAAACGAAACTACCTAGTACTATCTCAGTCACATAACCTAGTACTATCTTTTTCTTTTTTTTTTTGGTCAGTAACCTAGTACTATGTCACGGGCTCAGAGATTGAGGACGAAATCTCGACTCCGTGCGGCCTTAGCCAAGCACCCTTTGCAAGTTTGTGTCGAGTATTGGCTAAGTGTTGAGGTCGGCAACCTCTAACACTTACAAAGTTCATTCCGCACACTCTGATAACTTCACAGGCGCACTTAGTCAGCACTGATGGTGAGACGGTATGCAAGTCTTGGCACCAATGAGGCCCACGGCTTAGCCAAGACGTGCCAAGGACGAAGCGAAAACGTGCGCGCGAAATGGCCCGAACGTGCCCGACGCAAAAATCTGCCTAAGGCATTTCTAGACCCTTCCCAACGTTTCCAGAGTGTTCCAGGGCAGTGGAGCTGGTTCAAGAAGCTGCCGGGCAGAAATTGGTGGAGAAATCCAGATTTTGGTGCAGGAAAATTCTAGAGAAAGAAGCTGCCCGGCGGGCTGCCCGAACTGCCCGAAAGTGTCCAGAATTTTCCAGCCTTGTGCATGAGCAGGATTGCTGGATTTTTCTAGTATGTTTGAGTATAGTTGGCTCTAGAAAATTCATTTGTACATAGACAAATGTATGGCTAAGATTATAGCCACTTGGCATTGATCAAAGGCCTTTACCTAGGCCTTGAACATGTATAAATAGGAGTTGGTTGTGAATGAAATGGAACAACTTTGGCTGCCCATTTTCGTGCATACATTCCAGCCCTTTTCTCAACTACATTTTAGGCTTTCTACAAGCATCCTAACTTGTGTTCATCTTGCCAAAGGGTTAGCACCCATACCCAAGCACCCTTTGCAAGGCTGTGTCGAGCATTGGCTAAGTGTTGAGGTCGGCAACCTCTAACACTCACAAGGTTCATTCCGCGCACTCTGATAACTTCACAGGCGCACTTAGTCAGCCCTCAGTGCTTGGCTAAGGCCGCACGGAGTCGAGATTTCGTCCTCAATCTCTGAGCCCGTGACAGGTGGTATCAGAGCCAAGGTCGGCTTGGCTCCATTGTGTGTTGTTGCGTACTCATCAGGGGACTTCGTTGGTGCAAAGCATGGCTGGAAACGAGGGAGACGGTGTTGCTGCTGCTACTCCTGCCGTTGTGGTGAAGCCGGCAGAGAGAAAGTCCAGGAAGGACAAGGATCGAACTCCAGACTCTCGGGCTAGCTCAGCGGACAAGCTCAGCTCGATTGAGGCGCGGTTGGAGCGTGTATCTCAAGCCACACTTGAGAACACTTTGGTGCTAGACGATGTGGTGAATCGTCTTCGGGAACTTGAGGCCGAGAGTGGTGCAAACTTGGCCGAACGTGTTGCTGAATTGGAAGCATGTGGGGAGAGTTTGCAGGGTCAGCTGCTAGGCACCCTCAACTCATTTGCCGACGAGATCAGGCAAAGCATTGACAGGGTTCGTGAGTCATACACGACGAGCTTGGGAGAGCTCAAGGCTGAAATGGACAGGATCAAGGCCGATGTTGCTACGTGCAAGGCTGCCATCAGCCACGGTGCAGGCATGGCAAGCCCGTCAGCTCCAAGATTGGACGTGCCACGACCCGTTCCCTTTAACGGCAGTCGGTGTGCTAAGGAGCTCGACAATTTTCTGTGGAGTTTGGAGCAATACTTCGCAGCGGCCTACATTTTGGATGATCCTACCAAGGTACGCACGGCGCCCCTTTATTTGACGGATGTGGCTATGTTATGGTGGCGAAGGCGTTCACAGGACATGGAACGGGGCCTTTGCACCATCAACACTTGGGACGAGTTCAAGCGGGAGATCAAGAGGCAGTTCTACCCCGAGAATGCCGAGATCGAGGCCCGTGGACGGTTAAGGAGATTGCACCAGCGGGGAAGCATTCGGGAATATGTGAAGGAATTTCAAGAGTTGGTGCTAGAGATTCCTGATTTACCGGACAAGGAGGCACTTTTCTCATTCCTTGATGGTTTACAAGTGTGGGCAAAACAGGAGCTACAACGCCGCGGGGTGCAGGATTTGGCCTCGGCCATTGCCGCTGCCGAGGGCCTGATTGAGTACCATAGGGGAGGCGAGGCATCCCACAAAGGCAAAGGCACGGGTCCGAAGGATGGCAAGGAATCAGGTGGGGGAGAAGGCAACAAGGACAGGGGCACACCTCTGTCCCGCAAAGGTGAAGGCTCACCTTCACCCAAACGAAGGGAGGACACAACGTATCCCTCACACAACGGTGGTAGACAGCAAGGCAGGTGGAACAACAAGCCTGGCACACACATGCCGTACAACTACGAGTGCTTCTTGTGTGGGAGCAAGGAGCATCGTGTAGCCGAATGCCCTCAGCGAGGCAAGTTGGCATCCCTTTTACAGCAGGCAGATTGTCAACCGTCCCAAGAAGAGGAAGTTCAGGTGGGTTCACTTCGGTTCCTCGGTGCAGTCAAGACCGAAGTGCTCAAGAAGCCACATAAGGGGTCACTCTACGTCCCCATTTACATTCGGGGCCAATTATTGAAGGCATTGGTAGACACAGGAGCTACCAACAACTTTGTGGGAGAAGATGTTGCCCGACGGCTTGGATTGCGGGTTAGTCCGTCGGAAGGTATGATCAAGGCAGCCAACACTCCAGCCATTCCAATCAGTGGTGTTGCTCGTGGTGTGAAAGCAACGATTGGACCGTGGCAAGGCATGGTGAATTTCACAGTCGTACGGTTAGACGACTACGATGTGGTGCTTGGCCTAGAATGGCTAGACGAGGTACGTGCTTTCATTTTACCGTTTGAAAATTCGATTGTGGTGACAAGCAGGGAACCCCCTTGTGCCATCCCGGGGACACGAGAGACGAAGGCAGGCGCCAAGTCTCTCTTTGCAGTGCAATTGGTCCAAGGGCAGGTGCATGGTAAAGGGCCGTACCCCGTCCCAGTGGTGAAAAATAGGCCTATCGAGGGTACTCAGCACCCGTCGAATAGGCAATTGTGTGGAGAACCAAAGGCAGCCTCCAGTCAGTGTGTCGGCAACCCAGGCATGCACCTGAGGTCCGAGATTGTAGCCCAGCGCAAGGGTCAACCGGAGGTCATGCAAAGTTGGAGATCAAGCGGTGCATGGCAGTCCACCGCGTGTTCGTGCGAGAAGTGGCGACGAGGACGACGCCAATTTAGGTGGGGGAGGGTGAGACGGTACGCAAGTCTTGGCACCAATGAGGCCCACGGCTTAGCCAAGACGTGCCAAGGACGAAGCGAAAACGTGCGCGCGAAATGGCCCGAACGTGCCCGACGCAAAAATCTGCCTAAGGCATTTCTAGACCCTTCCCAACGTTTCCAGAGTGTTCCAGGGCAGTGGAGCTGGTTCAAGAAGCTGCCGGGCAGAAATTGGTGGAGAAATCCAGATTTTGGTGCAGGAAAATTCTAGAGAAAGAAGCTGCCCGGCGGGCTGCCCGAACTGCCCGAAAGTGTCCAGAATTTTCCAGCCTTGTGCATGAGCAGGATTGCTGGATTTTTCTAGTATGTTTGAGTATAGTTGGCTCTAGAAAATTCATTTGTACATAGACAAATGTATGGCTAAGATTATAGCCACTTGGCATTGATCAAAGGCCTTTACCTAGGCCTTGAACATGTATAAATAGGAGTTGGTTGTGAATGAAATGGAACAACTTTGGCTGCCCATTTTCGTGCATACATTCCAGCCCTTTTCTCAACTACATTTTAGGCTTTCTACAAGCATCCTAACTTGTGTTCATCTTGCCAAAGGGTTAGCACCCATACCCAAGCACCCTTTGCAAGGCTGTGTCGAGCATTGGCTAAGTGTTGAGGTCGGCAACCTCTAACACTCACAAGGTTCATTCCGCGCACTCTGATAACTTCACAGGCGCACTTAGTCAGCCCTCAGTGCTTGGCTAAGGCCGCACGGAGTCGAGATTTCGTCCTCAATCTCTGAGCCCGTGACAACTATCTCACTTTTCTCTTTCCTCCTTTTTCCCACCATAACTTGCTTTCTTCTTTCCACATTTCCTACTCCTTTTCTACTACCCTTGTTCACTCTTTGTTCACCTTTTTCCCTTTCCCGATCTTTTTCTTTTCCACGTCCTTTCCCCTTTTCCTTACCCCTATCATTTCATTCCTAAATTCTTAAAGTTGTTTATATCATACACATCAACTCACCTATACACATCGTCCAAAAAAAAAAAAAAACTCACCTATACACTCCTCACAAACACAAATTAAAAAATTAAAGGAGGGGAATATTATAAATTCGGAAAAAGATGTTAAATGACCACTTAGTACCAAAAAGGGAAAGATTATAAATTCGGAGAAAGATGTTAAATGACTACTCAGGACCTTTTAGTATCTAGTTTTTGATTCTATATTAAATGACCATCTCATTTAAAATTTAAGTTATTAAAGAGAAATTTATTATATTATTTATTATATTCAACAAAAGACTTTGAAGGAGCAACGAAAAGCTCACGTTGAAGAAAACAAAGAATGCCAAAGTTAATCGAGTTTGATAGTGATGGCCACAAGAATGACAAGAAGAAAGGAGATAATAGAACGCTCAAATTTCATAGGCTTGGGCGTGAAGTATCGAAATTTTACAAAAATAAAATTTCAGATGCTTTAATGACAGTGACAGAAAAGCTATTTTTCAATACTCTTTTTCTCAATTTAAGTATTGTTCAACTCCTTTAACGTGTGATGAGGTTGTAAGATAATATTCAGTCAATGCAAGTTTACTTTAAATAAAAAATAAAAAGTGTTGATAAAGTAATAAGTATTTTGACATGGCTCAAAATCATATTTATATGATTGGTATTCAATATTCATTTATTTGATAAAGAAAATGTACCTATAAAATTATGTGTTAATTTATTTGATATCCCTAGTGTTTGAACACATTGACAATTTATACCTTCATTCGTTTGATTTTTTTTAGCTACTTACTATC
Organism: Ehretia macrophylla; assembly: GCA_037974665.1. Lineage (NCBI taxonomy): Eukaryota > Viridiplantae > Streptophyta > Magnoliopsida > Boraginales > Ehretiaceae > Ehretia > Ehretia macrophylla. The sequence goes on from CM075769.1 coordinate 29,510,045, forward strand.
TCTGTTTGAGGTTGCAAAATTAATAGAAATAATAGGAGGACAAAATTGTCGTTGTCATGACCATGGCCAGATTTACTTGGGGTACGGTTAGCCTTCATTAACTCCAAGAATGAAGTTATTAAGAAGTAGGTTATAGTTATATCTTTCGAATATTTATATATGTTTTAAAGTATTTTTAATAAAAATCAACTTAGCTCTTACTTAAAAAAATTGTCCATATTAAGTGTATAACTACTTATTTTTAAACCTTATTGAGTGAAAATTTTAGATCCACCCAGGTCATAACAATATAAATTTAAAAGGTGATTTTTTTTTTCTTTTTCATAATATCCTTTCGCTTTATTATGCTCTTTTCCTTATACTAATCAGTCAAGTAAAATTCTTCAAGCCTTTGGACATTAAACGATACCCAAAATTAAAATTTGTTCTGCAATGGAGTCGATAGCTTGGATACGATATCTCTACATTTTTTCTGGAGTTAAAGACTTTTTTGTTGAGTTTGAAGCACTAAATGTTTTCTTCGCTCTGCTTCACCAATGGTATAATTTGGAGCTGTAAGGCCAACTCCAAGAGAGTTTCTACATGACTCTTTACTCTACATGTAGGGAGGGGATTGAAGCAATTGTACCCCAACAGATCCCCTATCCCATCCCCTAAATTGTAGGAGATCCTTACACTTATTTTCATCTTCTCTATATGTAGGACAAAAATCATCATCCTCTACTCTATCTCATAAACACTATTCACTGTCAGAAAAATATTAAAAAATAAAATAAAAGCAAAACTTTAAAAATTAAACTCTCCAACGATAACAAATATAATCAAAAAATTAAAAATTATTGGAAAAGTTTTAAATCAAACAATAAAAAATAATAATTAAAAATAGAAGGTCTTCGAAATATATATATATAAATTAATGATATGTTTAATTGAAATAAAAGAAGAAAATATTTGAATAAAATAAAAATAGGAAATTTCTACAACAGGAGAACTGTTGGAGTAAAAATGAAATAGGGATTCCCTAAACTAATAGATTAATTAAATGTAGGGAACCTGTTAGAATGAAACTCAAATAAGGAATCCCTAGATATAGGAAAAGTGTTTCAAATCTCCTACATATAGAAAGAAATGTAAGAAAACTATTGGAGTTGGCCTAAGTTGAGAGCTTCCAATATGATATGCCTCTTTGACCAAAAAAAAAAAAAAAAGATATGCCTCGGGGATCTACATCATTCTTATCTTATAAGGAAGCATGGTCTCTAGTGTTAAGCCCAATAGTGAACAGCAGATTAGGCTATTGCACGAAATTGTCAGAATGTACTGAAAGCAACTTAGGTTCAAATTGAGTAGCGGAGTCAGGATGGGTATTATAGTAACCGTTAGTAATTAGGGATTGAAATATTTATTTATGCATAATATTTTTTTGGTATAAATTATAAAACATTGTTAATTTTATGTCTAAAATTAAAATCAATATTAGAAATTACTTTCTGATCTTATGTTAATGAAGGCTGCTGAAATTTTTCCCGTCTTTTTCTCTCATTTTTCTTGTTATTTTCTCTTGTTTCCTCACTCTCTCTCTCTCTCTCTACTTAATAAAAGTACAAAACACATTGTTCTCAATGTGAGAAAACAAGAAAATATAATTGGAAAGAATAGTTAGTCAAAAAAAAAAAAAAAATTAAGTACCTCTCATCACTTTTTTGCCTCTCATCATTTTTCTTTCCCATCATTTATCATTGTTTTAACACCAATCCCCCACGGCAAATTCTTTTTCCGTCCGGTTCTTGTCACCCTGTTCTTTCATACGATGTTATGCCTTATGCACATTGCTCCGTAATATTTCATCTCTTTTCTGTAATTCATTCTCCAATGCTTCATTAGTGCTGCGAATGGTGAGTACTGAACAACCGTTGGTGGCTCTCGACCATAAATAACTATAAAGGGTGTCATTCTGGTTACGGTGTGAATGGATATGGTGTACAAAAATTCTGCCCAAGGAAGGAACTTGACCTATTACCTTGGAGTGTCCATCACGAAGCTACATAGATAGATCTCCAATGTTCCATTGAGGCGCTCGGTTTGACCATCTGTTTGGGGATTGTTTGAGCTACTCATACGTAACATGGTCCCTTAGAGTTTGAAAAACTCACGCCAAAAATTACAGGCAAAAAGTTTATCTCGATCACTAACAATGGACTGAGGCATACTGTGTATATCACTACAAGAAAACAAGCTTGAGGCTATGAAAATAGCTACCAAAATCAGTTTGGTAGCCAATTTGCAAATATTGGCTACCAAGGGGCGACAAAACTCAAACGTTTGTCGCACCTTCGTAGCTAAAATGTGAGGAAAAACTTTCCTCCAAAAAAATGGACTATTGTCGCTATTTTGTTATGGATTAGCGATGAAATGTGACAAATGACGTTAATTCTTCTTTTAACAAACTAATTGAAAAAAATAACATGAATTAACATGCTTTTCGCCATATGGTCGCCAATTGGCGACAAAACTCGTTAATTATATTTTTTTAAAATTATAAAAGACTAATTGAGGAAAAATAATTGTAATGCAATTTGGTGGCAAACGTGTAACAAAATAGCGACAAAAAAGGAAAAAAATAATATTTCATTAATTCAAATAAAATTAAATACATAAAAATAATAATAATAAAACTACATATTGTTGCCAATTTGTTACCAAATAGCGACGAAATTGCGACAAAACAAAGAAAAAAAACAAAATAGTATAAAATATAAAATATTAAATTGTATTGATATTATAAAATAATAGAAATAAAAAATATAAACCCAGAGGTGGTTGCCATTGCGTCGTGGTTTCGTGACAAAATTGTGACAAAATGTAAAAAAATAATTATTATAAATATTAATTTATTTTTGGAAAAAATATTAAATTATTAAAAAAATAAATGAGAGGTTGTAGCCAAATGGTTGCTACTTGCGTCCAAAGGGCACCAAACACTCAAACATTTGTAGCCCCTTGGTCGCAAATGCTACAAAAGTTCCATATTCACAAAAAAAAATTCTACCTTAGAAGATTAATTTAAAATAAAAGAATTAATTATATAAAACAAAAAGGGAAAAATGCAGCAATGGTCCCCATTGTTTACTCAAAAATCATTTTAGTCCCCATTGTTTTAAAATGCTCAAAAAGGTCCCCAATGTTTCAGAATCTGCTCATTTTCGTCCCTGCCGTTTATCTTGCTGTTTAAATTGACAGAAAATCGTGAAAAGACAATTGTGCCCATGCTTAAGTTTCTTAATTACCATTATACCCTTCAGACACTCGATTTTTTTTTTCACCCATATTTCTTTTTTTCATTTCAATTCAACAAAACAAACCCTTGTTAAAAAAAAACCCCACAAATCACAAATTGAAAAAAACCCTCATTTTCATTCCCGTTCGCTGTCGTCGTCTGTCGTCGTCTCTTCGTCGTCTCTTCGTCGTCTGTCGTCGTCTCTTCGTCGTCTGTCGTCGTCTCTTCGTCGTCTGTCGTCGTCTCTTCGTCGTCTGTCGTCGTCGTCTCTTCGTCGTCTGTCGTCGTCGTCTCTTCGTCGTCTGTCGTCGTCTCTTCGTCGTCTGTCGTCGTCTCTTCGTCGTCTGTCGTCGTCGTCTCTTCGTCGTCTGTCGTCGTCGTCTCTTCGTCGTCTGTCGTCGTCGTCTCTTCGTCGTCTGTCGTCGTCGTCTCTTCGTCGTCTGTCGTCGTCGTCTGTCGTCGTCTCTTCGTCGTCTGTCGTCGTCGTCTGTCTTCGTCGGCGTGTGTCGTCGTCGGCTGTCGTCCTGGTCTGTCGTCGTCGTCGTCTGTCGTCGTCGTCGTCTGTCGTCGTCGTCTGTCTTCGTCGTCGTCTGTCGTCGTCGTCGTCTGTCTTCGTCGTCGTCTGTCGTCCTCGTCTGTCGTCGTCATAGTCGTCTGTCGTCGTCGTCGTCTGTCGTCGTCGTCTGTCGTCGTCGTCTGTCTTCGTCGTCGTCTGTCGTCGTCTTCGTCGTCTTCGTCTGTCGTCATCCTCGTTCGTCCGTCATCGTCTGTCGTCGTCTTCGTCGTCTGTCGTCGTCTGTCGTCATCCTCGTTCGTCCGTCATCGTTTGTCTGTCGTCGTCTGTCATCGTCCGTCTGTCGTCATCTGTCATCGTCCGTCTGTCATTGTCATCGTCCGTCGTCGTCCTCATTCGTCTGTCATCGGCTTCGTTCGTCCGTCGTTGTCTCTGCCATTGTCTTCTTCGAAGCCCGTCGCTTGAAGCTAGCTCGTCGTCGGCGCAAATGGCATATGTGCGAAGAGTTAATGGTGATGCCGAGCCCACCTACGGTATTGTGCTTCCAATTTTTTTTTTATCTTGCTTTTTACATTATTTTTTTTTATTATAAATTTGGTTTAATTTGATTATAAATTTGTGAAATTAATTTGATTATAAATTTGTGAAACCTTAATCCCAAAATTGGATCAGATATTGTATTTAATTTGATTATAAATTTGGTTTGTATTGCTAGATCTTGGATCAGATGTGTTATATACTATTAAGGTTCATCATGGTGGAGCCTTTTTAAAACAACCATTTAGAAGATATGTAGGTGGTATAGTTGACTATTTTGACTATATTGAAGGGAATTTTGTTGGAATATATGATCTGTTGACTATGGCTGAAAAGTGTGGATATAAAAGAGAAATGATAAGGATATGGCATATGTATGGGGTTGATCTTGAGAGCAGTAGTAGGTGTGTTAAAACTGATGATGGAGTGAAGGGTTTTATGAAGTTCTTGACTAATGATAGAGTTGTTGTTATTTACTTCGAACACTTGGATTTGGATGATGTAGTGAGAAATCAGGTTGAGAGTGGTGGAATTTTTGTTAGGCAGGTTGAAATTGGGGATAGGATTGATAGGGTGCATCAGAACTTTGATGAGGAAGGCCGTGAATCCTCGGATGATGAAGATTTCAATGACAATGAATATGGGCAGAGTGATGATGATCATTTGTTTGATGAGAATGTAGACCAAGGAGTGGTCGACTCAATGATTTGGAATGAACAGGAAAATGGTGAAGAAGACTTGGTGGGTTCAGATAACATAGATGATTTCAAGGGTTTAGAGAGCGAGGAAAACTGCCCTATATTCAATCCAGTTGATATGCACGATGTTGAATTCAAGGCGGGAATGATTTTTAGTTCTAAAAATGAGTTCAAAGAAGCAGTGGGCATAATTTGGGAAAGAAAAGTAACAGCCAAGGGATGGTGAACACCGCATTTGAAAAGGTAAGCACTTGCAAATGCTCATACTAACAATTAAATAGTGTTCTAAATGCTCATACTAATAATTTGTTATTTTAGGTTGTCAATGTTCAAATTGGTGGGCCTCCAAATGAAGATGCACAAATTCCAAATGCTCCATTTTCAGCTACTCGTGAATCAGTCCCAACTTCTCAACACTCAAATATTTCCAAGCAATTTGGATAACTTCAAGAAGATCATGTTTTTTTTTTTTGAGTTTTTGACAACTCTTGATTCATAGTTATAGATGAGTTGTTTATTGTGAAAGATTTTTGCAGTTGAAACCTTGATATAAAGAAGGTTTTGTGCAGTTTTTGTATATGGGTTGTTGGTGGAATGGGTTCTAAGTTTGCAGGTTTTGATGTGCAATTTCATTTGTATGTTGCAATTGGCAGTGGTTGAACTTTACTGTACAATTTGGTTTTTGTGTATGACTATACCAAGAGGTTATGAAATGCAATTGTTGATTTATTTCTTATTTGATGGAATTTATTTTGTAATTTGTTCCATTTTTTTTTTTTTTTGACATTGTTACTTCTTATTCCTTTTTATTTTTAGACTTATTCAATAAAATGCGACAACAGATTCAATTTTCTTATTAGTTCATTACAGGCTAATTCAATCAAAAGCTTAATATTCATTTATTACCTTAAAAAAAGTATTCCAGTCACTTCTACTAATTTTTTTTATTTTTATATATAGTTTTAGGCTCATGTATTTCACTTAAAAAAAAAGAAAAAGAAAAGACTAACAAAAAAAAATGACAATGCTGCTGCGATATGGTTCATACAAAACATTGGGGACTAAATGCATATTATATATAACATTGGGGACATTTTTTTACACCATTTTATAACAATGGGGACCAAATTGAATATTTATTAAAACATTAGGGACTTAAATAAATATTTCAAAAATTTTACAAAATTGCCCTCAACCACAGATCACGTGAGATGCACATGATTGATTTTCTGTTAATTTAAACAGCAAGATAAACGGCAGGGACGAAAATGAGCAGATTCTGAAACATTGGGGACCTTTTTGAGCATTTTGAAACAATGGGGACTAAATTGACTTTTGAGTAAACAATGGGGACTACTGCTGCTTTTTACCCAAACAAAAATATATCTTTTTACATGATACTTGGTAGTCCTTTGGTAGCTATTGGCCATAAAGGGGCTACCAAATTCAACATTTGGTCGCCCCTTGGTGGCCAATTGCCACCAAGGGGCTACAAAAGGTCTATATTCAAAAGGAAATAGATTGATTTATAACAAAAGATTTTATAATAATAAATAGATTATAACTTTGTGCTAGATCTATTTTCAATTGATTGAAAATATATTTTAAGGTTTATTTAAGTGTATAAAGGTGTATTTAAGGTATAAGGGCATAAAAATAACTTAAGGAATAATAAATCTTATTCTAACAAGAAGTAGGATCAATGAAATACAAAGTCAAAAAAATAAAGATTTTATCAATCGCATTCTTTTCATGCATAGCAATCAGATTCTATGTTCACATTAATATCAAGTGATTAGTTTAAATTGAAGCATGACAATAATAAAAGAAAAATATCTAGCTTAGAAGATTAATTTAAAATAAAGAATTAATTATATATAAAAAAAAACTCTATCTTTTTACATGATACTCAGTAGCCCCCTGGCCGCTATTGGCCACCAAGGGGCTACAAAAGGTCTATATTCAAAAGAAATAGATTGATTTATAACACAAAAGAATTTATAACAATAAATAGATTATAGCTTTTTGTATTAGATATTTTTTCAATTGATTGAAAATATATTTTAAGGTTTATTTAAGGGTATAAGGGTGTATTTAAGGTATAAGTGTATAAGACTTTGTTAGCCCAAAGGGCTTCTAATATTGGTTTTGATCATGATTATCTTTAATGAGTTTGTTTAAGTGTGCATGAGTGTGATGAATCAAGATTGACTCAGATTCCAAGTTCATCAAGCTAAATAAGAAAGAAGATCATCTATCAACTCAAGAAATGATAAAGATTCGAAGAATGAAGATTGAGCTATAAGGATGGAGACGGAAGTCATAAGGGGTACCGGTTGAGACTTGATCATGGTTTGGGTCTTGCAAATGGTATATGCTCAATGATGATTCCTAAAAGTATTTTTGAAATATTCATCTATCTTTGAAAAAGATTTTACAAAAGACTCTTTAAAAGAAACATAAAAAAACCCAAGTCCTTGCAACCTTAGAACAAACTGGACGACCCCAGGGGAGTCGGTCGATCGGTGCCAAAGGGGTCTTCCGCCTGAGGCTCCTCCACTTGACGAGGTCCCCTCAACCAGTCGACCAGGGGAGCAGGGGTCGACCGGTCGGTGCAAAATGTTATTTTAAAAATAGAGCCATTTTTTAACATTTGAGAGCATTAATTATACATCTTTCAGCCTCTATTAAGCTCTCTCAACTGCTATCTTTCAAAGCATTGATTCAAAGTAACTACTCTTGATTTTTAACATTTTTTCATCTTGAATCATCATTGTGCTATACTAGAGCACGAATTTGTGAGCAATATTGAGATAAACATTCATTGTATTCATCTACCCTAAAAGAGGACTTTTATTGTTAATATCAAACACTTATCAAAAGAGAGAGTTAAAAACTTTGAAAGGAAGGAATTCCTTGTCAAAGGTGTTGGGGTTGAAGCTTTGTATTGAGAAGGAATTTTTCTATTGTAACAGCTTGAACTACCGTTATAGTTGGTTTGTGGACTCACCAACATTTGAAAAGTCATAATAGTGAAGATTGTTGAAATCCTAAGCGGAGAGTTTAGGTCGTGAACTTAGGCGGGGGCCGAACTGCGCTAAATCGCGATTTGCTATCTCTTTCTTTCAACTCTCTCTTTGCATTATTTTCTACACACTAAGTGTGTTGGTCCTAGATAGCCCTAAGAGGGAGAGAGGGAGGGTCTCTTTCTTTCAACTCTCTCTTTGCATTATTTTCTACACACTAAGTGTGTTGGTCCTAGATAGCCCTAAGAGGGAGGGAGGGAGGGAGGGGGGAGCGGGGTGAATTAGGTTGTTAGGCAAGATTAAGAAATTTAAAAATTTTTAATGCGGAAACAATGTCTAGTAAAAGATGATAATACTCAAGAAGTTATTGTAAGCAATTTATCAAACACTTAGTGAGCATACAAGTAAATAACACTAGAGAAGGAATTAGAACTTAAAAATAAACTTCCAAATAGATAACTCAACAATTATCAAGCAATTAATGTGAGCAATATCCACACGAAAGTAAATGACTTGAAAATAAAGAGAATAGAGTAAGAGAAATCAAACACGATGATTTTCAAGTGGTCTGCACTCCCGGAGGCCTAGTCCATCACCTAAGGTCTTCCCTTCCCTTAGGATTTAATAGCTCTTCACTAAAATGCTTCTTCAAATGTTGGTGAAGCAAAAACCAACTACAATTACTCTTGAGTCCACAAGAATTACACAAGCTCATTCAAGTGTAGGTGAAACTTAATCTACTATCCTCTATTCCTTTGAGTCCACAAAGGATTACAATACTTCTTCTCACAATGATTTTCTCAATCTATGTGAAAGAGTATATTACAAAGATTGTGTGATAAAAAATGAATGACAATTGCAACTCCTATTCGAGTTTGATATTACAATTGAGGAAAACTTTGAATGCTCAAAGATATGAAAATGATAGCTCAAGATTTCTCAATAAGAATGATATGAAAACCTTTTTGAATTAGCTTGGAAATCTAAATATTAAGGCTTCGAGAGGTGTTTTAGATGGTAAGAGAGCATGGCTTAAAAAGAGGGAAAAGTTAGACACAAAACGGATATAATGCAAAAATCCCGGATTTTTTCCGTTAAGCCATCCGGTCGTTGAGCCCTTCATCCGGTCGACCGGATGAGGCAGGTAACGCCCGGACCAGAGCTCTCTGATGGGCGTTGTGGCCTTCTTCCGGTCGACCGGATGAAGCTAGTAATGCCCGGATGCTTAAATTGTTGAAAAGTGATCTTTTTGAGCCCCAAAATAATTTGTTAAATAATAAAGCATTTGGGCACTTTTGAGGATACTTATAAAAAGCCTTTTCAAGCATTTTTAACATCCCAAAAACATTTTCAAAAACTCTTTAAAAAGATATAGAATGATTTTTATATCACAAGAGTTTGAAATCCAAAAAGTCTTGTTTTTCAAAAGTGAGTTTGTAATGACATTTTGGAAATATTTTTTAAATAAAAATTTTATGAAAAACCTTTTGGAGAGATCATAAGCTACACACGTCATATTTAGACAATCAACATTTTAATACCCGGTACCCCTTATGTCGCCACGTCTCTTTCCTTGTAACTCTCTTTTCTTTATAACGTCAAGTCTTTATTTCTTTGGGTCTTTATAACTTGATTCCTCATGAGAGACTTCATTTGAATAGGACAAGATATAAGAATACCTTATGGGCTTTGACTTGATCCAATGGTTTGAAACATGCCTTTGATCCTTTTGAATAACTTTATGTTTGGAGTGGGCTTGCTTGACAATCTTGTGTTGATGGATTGAATAACTTACCTAATGGTCAAATAAGAATTCTGAATCACAATTAAGATATTTTGTTATTATCAAAATAAAGATTATAACCTTTTCGGGCCAACAATCTCTCCCTTTTTTATGATGAAAAAACATTGAAATTTTAGAAGACATGAAATAGTAGACAACATGAAAATTAAACTAAATATGAGGTCTCCCCCTCAAATTGTGCATTTGTGCTTGATTGAATCATTTGCTTACACATGAAAAGCCAGCTCCCCCTGAATAGGTGCATAGCATTATAAAGTAAAATAATGAAAGTATAGTCATTCAATCATGCACAAGTATTTTGATGCTAGATTTCAATAGCTTTTTCTCATTTTCTCCCCCTATTTGACATCAACAAAATATAGATAATAGACCATAGAAGAGCAAATAGTCATAAGAGAATTTATAATCAAAAGCAAGTTGACAAAGCAAAAAAAAAAAATCAAAATATCTAATTTAAAGTTTGAAATAAGATGCAGAATGCAAATGAGTACTTGATGCAAATAAAACTAGAAAGTTGAAAAGGAATTGTTTGAAGAACAAATCGCAAGGCATCCACAAACTAAGAACCAAGATGATGATCGTGTAATGCTTTCAACATCTGCTCCATATGATTCAAACGAACATCTTGAGCATTCAGGCGAGCAATGATTTCATCATGTGTGGAGGGTTGAGAGGAAGATGATCCAGCTCCTCGAGAACTACCAGCTCCACCTCGGCCAGTGCATTGTCCTTCTATTGGATCTCTAAAGGAATCGGGATCAATATCAAGAGATTCAAACACAATAGCATCACCGCTTGTATCCTCATGAGCATCAAGGACTTGGTTGTTATGAAGTTTCAACTTTTGACGAGAGAGGCTAGTGTGATTCAGAAGATAAGATCTAACATTTATAGATTCAAACTCTTGATATCGGGGAACATCCAAAGAGTCAAGGAGATGTGTTAAGGGCACCCCATAAGCAAGTTGATTTTCAGCTTCCTTAGTGAGGACGATGTGGTTGATAATGATGTGGGGAAGATTGATCCTCTTTGCCTCATACATCAAATACATCAATAAAGCAGTAAATTTCGGAATAGAACCATCTTTAACTTCCCTTGGAATGATTACTTCATGAAGGATGTAGAATAAAAGCTTCTTTTCAGGTGTGATTTCCTTTTTCTTAGGATATTGAGTGCTAATATTTCCTGTTCCTTCCCAAATGAATGCTACAACCCTTGCCTCTAGATCATCATGAATGCCTTTTGACATGCTTTTGTAGGAATAAAGCTTAGTACCGTGATTTGGAATTCTGAAAGCTATAGCAATATCACTAGTAGTAAGTTCTAACACCCTACCCTTAACCTGACTTTGCAACTTCATGGTGTTAAAGTCTGGATGTGCATAGTAGTAAAATTCATGAATCCAAGAGGTACAACCCTTATTAACGAAACTTAGCATAGGTAGCCAACCTTGAGCATCAAAAATCCTCAAAATTCTAGTGCCATCAAGTAATGTAGGAAGGTCCAAGGTCTTACCCCATAAGATGTTTTATTGAGGAAAGGCATCGGGCCTATCAATAATTTGAGGCCCGGATGATAAAAATTCTCCTTGCTTGCATTTCCTAGAATCAGCTCTTGGTGGTGTCATTGAGAATTTGAAAGAGATTGAAGCTTTTAAGAAAAGATTATCTTTGAGGAAATTCGTCGAACACCTTGTGGGCAAAGGAGTTCAAAGCTTTTCTTGTGAATATTTTGATGGGTTTGATGATGCAAAGACAAGGATTTGATGAAAAATATGTGTTGTGAATCAATTTGTGATGAAGAATTAGTGGTTTTGATGAGTTGAAATAGAAGAGATTGAAAGGGATTGAGAGAATTTGAGGTTGAGTGGGAGAGATTTTGAAAAAATAAGGCCAAATCCCCATTTTCAACCAACGCGATTCGGTCGATAGGGCCCTGATCCTGTCGACCGGATAAGGGCAGTAACGCCCGACAGTGAAGTGCGATCCGGTCATTGTATGCTTCATCTGGTCGACCGGATGAATGCAGTAACGCCCGGATCCCCTGTTTTTTGAAAAAATGCAATTTTTTAAAAACTTAAGTGATCCAAAGCATTCCTAACTCTCTTCTAATGGCACAAAATTGATTCTCATGCAATGGTTTTGTAAAAATGTCGGGCAATTGATGCAAAGAATCAGCAAATTCAAGTTCAATATTACCTTTTTGCACATGATTTCTTAGAAAATGATGACGAATTTCAATATGTTTAGTTCTAGAATGTTGAATTGGATTCTTTGAAAGACTTATAACACTTGTATTATCACATTTGATAGGCACACGATCATATTCTAAACCAAAGTCAAGCAAGGTTTGTTTCATCCAAAGAATTTGTGCAACACAACTACCCATAGCTACATACTCGGCTTCAGCCGTTGAAAAAGCTACATTATGTTGTTTCTTGCTAGACCATGAAACTAAAGCATGTCCTCGAAATTGACAACTACCACTAGTGCTTTTTCTATCAATTTTACAACATGCATAGTCGGCATCAAAATATCCTAGAAGTTCGAAAGATGTGCCTTTAGGGTAAAAGAGTCCTAGATTGATAGTACCCTTAAGGTATCTAATAATTCTTTTTACAGCATTCAAGTGGGATTCCTTTGGAGAAGATTGAAAACGAGAACATAAGTATACAGAAAACATAATATTAGGTCTTGAGGCAGTTAAATAGAGAAGGCTTCCGATCATACCTCGATATTGTTTTTCATCAACCAATTTACCTTTTTCATCTTTGTCAAGCTTGATTGACGTTCCCACATGAGTGCTCATTTCTTTTGCGATTTTAAGCCCGAATTTCTTGATGAGTTCCTTAATGTACTTGGCTTGATTTATGAAGATTCTTTCTTTTGTTTGTTTGATTTGAAGCCCAAGGAATAAATTTAATTCTCTCATCATGCTCATTTCAAATTCTTTATGTATACATTCAGAAAAATACTTGCAAAGGGATTTGTTAGTAGCACCAAAGATAAAAGCATCAACATATATTTGAACAAGCAAGTTATCTTTAGCTTTTCTTTTTAAAAATAATGTAGAGTCTAGTTTTCCTCTAGAAAAGCGGTTATCAAGTAGATAATTACTTAGTCTATCATACCATGCTCTAGGGGCTTGTTTAAGTCCATAAAGAGCATTTTGAAGTTTGAATACATGACTTGATAAATTTGAATTTTTGAAACTGGGAGGTTGTTCAACATAAACTTCTTCTTGAAGATAACCATTTAAGAAAGCACTTTTGACATCCATTTGATAAAGTTTGAAGTTCATAAAACATGCATATGCTAGTAACATTCTAATGGATTCAAGTCGAGCTACCGGTGCAAAGGTTTCTTCATAGTCTATTCATTCTTTTTGATTATACCCTTGAGCAACCAATCTAGCCTTATTTCTAGTTACATTACCGGATTCAACTAGTTTGTTTCGGAAAACCCATTTTGTACCAATAATCGGGTAATTACTAGGTCTTTCAACTAAGGTCCAAACTTGATTTCTTTCAAATTGATTAAGTTCTTCTTGCATAGCAATAATCCAATCATCATCCAATAATGCTTCTCTTATATTCTTAGGTTCAATTTGAGATATAAAAGCAACATGTTCACAAAAAGTATTTAGATTGGAACGAGTTCTTACACCTTGTGATGGATCCCCAAGGATTTGATCATTTGGATGATTTTTGACAAATTTCCAACATTTTGGAAGATATTGATTTGTTGATATGATTTGATCATTTGGAGTTGGTTGTTCTTCCTCTATTGGAGTGTCAATTTGATTGCTTGTGGATGTATTGCCTTCTTCACTTGTCGGAATAGATTGACCTTGTTCTTCAACTTATTGAAAGCTTACATCATCATCTTCATCTTTTCTTGACATAAAGGGGTTAGTTTCATCAAAATTAATATGCATAGATTCTTCAATTACAGAGGTTCTTTTATTGTAAACTCGATATGCCTTGCTTCTAGAAGAATAGCCAATAAAAATACCTTCGTCGAATTTTGAGTCAAACTTACCAAGATGATCTTTATTATTTAAGATGAAGCATTTATATCCAAAAACTTTAAAATGTGAAATATTTGGAGTACGTCATTTCTATAGTTCATATGGAGTTTTCTTAAGAGAATGTCTAATTAAAACTCTATTTAGAACATAGCAAGCCGTATTAACAGCTTCTCCCCAAAAGTATGTAGGCAAATTATTTTCTTTCAACATTGTTCTTGCCATTTCTTGTAGAGTTCAGTTTTTCCTTTCAACAACCCCATTTTGTTGAGGAGTTCTAAGAGCTGAAAAGTTATGCTCAATGCCATTTTGTTCACATAATTCCACAAAAGATGTATTTATGAATTCCGTGCCTTGATCACTATGAATGCATGAAATGTAGTATCATTTCTCATTTTGCACTCTTTTACAGAATTTTGCAAATTCATTGAAAGCATCACTTTTGAAAGCAAGAAATATTACCCATGTGTATCTAGTATAATCATCAACAATAACAAAAACATATCTTGATCCTCCTAGACTTACTACATCTATTGGTCCAAAAAGGTCCATATGAAGTTTTTGTAAAGCTTTTGATATAGTCACATGGTTAATGGTTTTGAAAGATACTTTATGTTGTTTTCCAAATTGACATGCATCACACAAATGATCTTTTTCAAACTTGGTCTTAGGAAGACCTCTTACAAATTCCTTTCGAGTAAGTTTACCAAGAAGATCCATGTTAATATGTCATAACCTTCTATGCCATAACCAGGAACTTTCATTTGTTGTGATTAAACAATCAATATTTTGGCATGATATACTTTCAAAGTCAATGATATAAACATTTTCATGTCTATTTGCAATAAACAACACATTTTTCATTTTGTCAAAAATAGTGCAACATGATGATTTAAATTCAACTAGATAATCATTATCACATAGTTGACTTACACTAAGCAAATTATGTTACAATCCTTTCACAAGTAGCACATAATGAATATATATATTATTTTTATTTCCAATGCTACCTTTACCAATAATTTTACCTTTCTCATTATTTCCAAAGCTCACAAAACCTTTGTAATTTTTGATAGGCTCATAGAAAAAAGATGGATCGCCGGTCATATGTCTTGAACATCCACTATCAATGACCCAATTTCCTTCATACTTCATCCTTAGGGTAACCTATATACAAAAACAAAATTTAGGTCCCCAAGTTCTATTGGGTTCTATATTGTTAGTATTGACTTTTAACACATTTAATAATCCATTTTGGTTTAAGCCAAGAAGGAATTTTAGAGTTTCTACCTACCATATTTCGAAATTTACAATGTGATGTTATGTGACCTTGTTTTTCACAATAGGTGCATGTTTTTTGAAATCCTTTAGATGTTGATGCTTCATTTGTAGAAGATGTTGCTTTTACAAAATAACTTTTTAGAGATTTTTGTTTTGAAGAAGGTTCATATCCTAATCCACTTTTATCAAAAGCCATTTTTTGTGAACCAAGCATTTTATCAAGATTTTCTTTTCCTTTTGTAAATATTGCTAAACTGCCATTTAATCCTTGATTTTCTTTTTCAAGCTTTTCAATTTTTGTTTGAAGATTGTTATTTTCGAAATGAATTTTGAGTGCCTTTTCATGAGCAAAATTTCGATCTTTTTCAAGCAACTTATTTTCTTCTTTTAGGGTATTATTTTTCTTTTGAAGTTCATGTATCTTGATAATTGCAATTTCAAAACTATCATGCATTTTAGGAAATTCATTTTGCAATTCTTCAAACGAGCATTCATTTTCAATTAATGAGCTAGAGGTGTAATATTCGAAATTAAAAGAAGAACATACCTTATCATCCTCTTTTGTCATAAGACAAACGATGTTTGCCACTTTTTCATTTTCGCTTTCTTTTCTGGTTGATGCAATGTCATCAACGTATGTTGCTTTCAAAGCTTTTCCTCCCTTGGTTTTGATTGGTTTTGGGCAATTTGCTTTTATGTGACTCGTCTTGTCACAATTGAAACATCTTCCTTCGTCTTTTGGTTTGTTTATTCCTTTGTTCATAAACTTATTGTAAGGAGCTTTGCTTACCTTTTTAAAATTGAGAAATTTCTTAAAGTTCCTTGTAAGAAGAGCTATCTCATCATCATCTTATTTGTTTTCTTCATCCTTAACACTTGAGTAAGCCTTTGATGCAAGAAGTGCAAGTAACTTCTTGTTGTTTCTTTTTTCTTCTTCTCGATCTTTCTTCTTCAACTCATGGCTCATAAGAGATCCCATAAGTTCACTAAGAGTGAGAGTTTTGAGGTCTCTAGCTTCTTCAATAGCTGTTACTTTAGCTTCCCATGGCTCGGTTAAGCTTCAGAGAACTTTTCCTACCAATTCTTCGTTAGAATACTCTTTTCCAAAAGATTTTAGAGCATTAACAATATCGGTGAATCTAGAAAATATTTCTTCAATATTTTCATCAAAAGACATTTTGAACATTTCACATTTATGAACAAGCATATTTATTCTAGTTTCTTTAACTTGATTAGTTCCTTCATATGTGACTTCTAATTGATTCCAAATTTCTTTAGCACTTTTGCATCGGGATATTTTGTTGAACTCATTTGAATCTAAAGCAAGATATAACATATTCATAGCTTTATAGTTTCTTTCACACATTTTGAAATCATCATCATTATAATCTTTTTCCGGTTTAGGGACAGTGATACTTTGTTCTCCTTCCTTTTTAGTTAAAGTGGGATTGGTTGGTCCATTTTTTATCGCATTCCAAACTCTTATGTCATTTGCTAGAATATAGATTCTCATCCTAGTTTTTCAAAAGGAATAGTTTGATCCATTAAATAATGGTGGTCAAGAGGAGGATTGTCCTTCAACTATATTAGACATTGGTGAGCTTGCCATAGGGATCCTCTACTAGATGTTAAGCTATATGTAGAGTACTAGCTCTTGATACCACTTGTTGGTCCTAGATAACCTAAGAGGGGGGGAGGGGGAGGGGGGGTGAATTAGGTTGTTAGACAAGATTAAGCAATTTAAAAATTCTTAATGCGGAAACAATGTCTAGTGAAAGATTATAATACTCAAGAAGTTCTTGTAAGCAATTTATCAAACACTTAGTGAGCATACAAGTAAATAACACTACTTTGGAGAACTAGAACATATGTAGAAAATATTTAGGAAGTGGAAGAGGAGAATTTTAGAAGAACTAGAGAACTTGTATTGAAGAGAAGATTTTGATTTTGGCTTGGTTACAAATACTTGAAATTGCCACCTATTTATAGGTGTTTAAGAAGCATTCTACACACAAGATATTTTGAAGATTCTTGAAATATGCTAGATAATATTCATAGATTTTTGTAGCTAGCCAAATAAAATATTTATCCCTAGATGTTTCCTAGAAAATATCTCAACTTCAAGATTTCTCTAAATGTAGGGCTTGGGCTTATAATTGGGCAATGCTCTTATTCTTTTGGGCCAAGTGAGTAAATATTTTAGCTAGCCCAAATACTCATTCATTAATTTGTAGCCCAAATTATTGATGTCCAATCCTTAGCCCAAATTTAAGTTTACTTTCCAACACCCCCTCTTAAACTTGAATTTGTCATTCCAAGACGAGATCTCATCTTGAGAAAAACTTTAGTCGGGATAGGTTTGGTGAAGATATCCGCTACCTGGTCTTGTGACTTCACGTACTTTATCTGGACATTTTCCTTTGTCACACATTCTCTAATAAAATGATATCTGGTATCAATGTGCTTGCTTCTTTCATGGAAGACAGGATTCTTTGCCAACGCAATTGCTGACTTGTTGTCCATGAATATTTCTGTTGCTTCGTCTTGAGAAAAGTTAAGCTCCTTAAGCAAATTCCGTAGCCATAGCGTATGACACACACCTGCAGTAGCGGCTACATATTCAGCTTCACATGTTGATAATGTGACTGTTGGTTGTTTCTTCAAAGTCCATGTGAATGCTGTGTCTCCAAAGTAGAACACGAACCCTGTTGTACTTTTTCGATCATCCATGTCTCCAGCCCAATCATTATCACTATCTCCCACTAGCTTGAAGTTGCTCGTAGTGGGATAGAAGATATTGTAATCAATAGTGCCTTTTAAATATCAAAGGATTCTTTTTGCGACCTTGAAGTAATGAGCTGTTGGAGTCTCCATGAACCTACTGATGAGTCCTACTCCAAATAGGATGTCTGTTCTTGTACATGTCAAATATCGTAGACTCCCGACTAAGCTCTTGTACAATGTTGAATCCACCTTCTCAGCTTCGTCATATCTTGACAACTTTACTCCACATTCTACTGGGGTATTTATCGGCTTGTAGTTGTTCATATTGAACTTCTTGAGAATTTCCTTTGCATATCCTTCTTGAGATATAAATATTCCATCATCCCTCTACTTCATTTCAATTCTGAGATAGTATGCCATGAGTCCGATGTCCGTCATTTCAAATTCTCGTGTCATATCCTTCTTGAAGTCTTCGAACATTTTTGGATTGCTTCCAGTAAAGATCAAGTCATCCACGTACAGACAGACAATCATGATATCCCTTTTTCCATCCACTTTTGTATATAATGCGTGCTCGTGAGGACATTTCTTGAAATTTTTTTCTTCAAAATACTTGTCAATTCTGGTGTTCCATGCCCGAGGAGCTTGCTTCAACCTGTACAAAGCCTTTTTTAACTTCAAGACTTTGTCTTCATGGCCTCGAACTATGTAGCCTTCGGGTTGCTCAAGGTATACTTCTTCTTCGAGAAATCCATTCAGGAATACTGATTTAACATCCATCTGATAGATCTTCCATTTCTTCTGAGCTGCTATTGAAATCAGCAATCTTATTGTTTCTAGCTGAGCAACTGGAGCGAAGACTTCATCATAGTCAATACCAGCTCTTTGTTTGTATCCTTTGGCCACCAACCTTGCTTTGTATCTTTCAACTTCTTCTTTGGCATTCTTCTTAGCTTTGTAGACCCATTTAACTCCTATTGCCTTGTGCCCCTTTGGTAAGGTTTCCAACTCCCATGTGTCATTATTCTTGATTGCTTTAATCTCTTCTTCCTCCAATCTTTGCTTTTTATAGTTGAGGGGCTTGCAATTAGCAAAGAGATAGAATAAAGTAAAGTCATTCTAATTCTCTGTTACCTCATAAATTTCTTGTAGAGTCCTCATTCGGTGAGGCCTTTCATCCGAGCTTTTCGTTGATGATGATGCTGCTTCTTGTGGTATTATTGGTGATAAAGGCGGAGTCTCATAATTAGTTGCTTCTTCAAATCTTGGCGTTTCTTCTTCATGCATTGGGAAGAACTGGTACTGCTCCTTTTGTTCTTTACTCCAATCCCATGAGTTTTTCTCATCAAACTCCGCGTCTCTGCTTATAGCGGACTTCCTTATACTTGGATTGTATAATTTGTATCCTTTTGAGTTTTGGTCATAGCCAATGAGGATGTACTTCTCGCTTTTATCATCAAGCTTTATTCTTCTTTGGTCCAGAACATGTACATAGGATATGCTTCCAAATAGGTGTGCAACACTTGGCTTGTGCTCGCTCCATGCTTCTTGGGGTGTTTTGTTCCACACACTCCTTGTGGGAGAACGATTTGATAGATACACTGCACAATCCATAGCTTCAGCCCAGAATTCCTTTGGCAGCATCTTACTCTTGAGCATGTTTCTTGCCATGTCGAGGATGGATCTGTTCTTCCTCTCTACGACTCTATTTTGTTATGGTGAGTAAGGAAGAGTGAGTGGACGTTTGATTCCATTTTCTTCACAATATGCCTTGAACTCTTGTGAGTTGAATTCTCCCCATCTATCGGATCTCATTGCCTATATTGTATGTCTACTTTGTTTCTCCACAAGAGCCTTGAATTTCTTGAAGGCATTGAAGACCTCTAATTTTTCTTTTAGGAAATACACCCATGTTTTTCTGCTGAAATCATCAATGAAGAGAAGGAAGTACCTATTTTTGCCAAATGATGCTGGGTTAATTGGGTCGCACACATCGGTGTGAACTAACTCCAATGGCCTCCTTGCTCTTGATGATGCCTCTTGTGGGAAGCTTTTTCGAAATTGCTTGCCAAGTAAACATCCTTCACATAGTTGATTGGGGCGATCGATGGAAGGTAGCCCCTTGACCATATGCTTCTTTGATAGTAGCTTTAGTCCTCCAAAATTGAGATGACTCAACCTCAAGTGCCATAGCCAAGAAGTGGCTTCCAAGCATGCTTTCAAACATTTGAGGCTATCATTTTGAATGTTCAATAGAAACATCCTATTGTTGGTCATGGGCACTTGGGCAATTAAGTTTCCTCCATGATCTCTTAGGAAGAGACTATGATTTTTCATGTGGATATCATAGCCCTTTTCTAAGAGTTGGCCCATGCTCAAGATATTAGCCTTCATGTTGGGCACGTAGTATACATTGGAGATGAATGGTGTCTACCATCTTTTAGGCGGATTAGTATTTTACCTTTGCCCTTGACTGGAATCTTAGATAGGTCTCCGAACGTGATATTTCCATTCATTGATTCATCAAGCTCGACGAACATGTTCTTGTTGCCGCACATGTGGTTGCTTGCACCTGTGTTGAGGTACCATGTATGTTGTTCTCCATATCTATATCCCTTGTATGCGAGCAAGAGGGTAGAGTCTACCTCATCATTCTTTTGCTCAGCATAATTGGATCTCTCCTCTACATTCTTGGTTGAACTTCGGCATTCTGAGGCATAGTGACCGAATTTGTGGCAATTGTAACATTCAACTTTGGATTTTCCATACCTTGGTCTTTGAGCTCCTCCTATTCCATATCTACTTGATAATCTATTGTTATCCTTCTCCTCATTGTTGGGTGTATTGTATCCTCCTCTTCCTCAGCCACGACCACGACTGCTTCCACGTCTATATCTAAGTCCTTGTCCTTGTCCACGTCCTCATCCTCTTTGGATTCTGCCATCGCCAAGGTCTCAATCTCCTCGATTGAGGTTGAGTTTGGCTTGTAAGACTTGGTCTAGTGATTCCTTATTCCTTCTCTTGATCTTCTCTTCATGTACTTGAAGCTTACCAGTGAGTTCATCAATGGCCATTTTCTCTAGATCATTAGATTCTTCAATTGCTACTACTATATGGTCAAATTTTGAATCTAATGATTGGAGAATTTTTTCAATGACCTGAACATCACCCATGCTTTCACCATTTGTTTATAGTTGATTAACTATGGATTGAACTCTTGAAACATAATCGGAGATTGACTCGGATTCTTTCATTTGTAAATTTTCAAACTCAACTCTAAGAGCTTGAAGACAAACTTTTCTTACCTTATCAACTCTTTGGTATGCTTTCTCAAGAATCTCCCATGCTTTCTTAGCTGTTGAAGCTTGGGCAATCTTCTCAAACTTGGCATCATCTACGGCTTATTGGATGATTGAAAGAGCCTTTTGATTTTTCATCTTAGACTTCTTCAAAGCCTTCTTTTGTGCTAGTGTAAGAGTGGCCTCATCTTCGGATACTTCATAGCCTTCTTCAACAACATCCCATATACCTTGGCCGCCAAGATATGTCTTCATTTGGATGCTTCACCTTCTATAGTTATCATTGGAGAGCCTTGGAAATGAGAATGCTACACTTGATGTTGCCACAACCTAGCTCTGATACCACTTTGTTGTGATAGGCCTAGACCACTTTGGAGAACAAGAACTTATGTAGGAAATATTTAGGAAGTAGAAGAGGAGAATTTTGGAGGAACTAGAGAACTTGTATTGAAGAGAAGATTTTGATTTTGGCTTGGTTACAAATGCTTGAAGTTGCCCCATATTTATAAGTGTTTAAGGAGTATTCTACACAAGATATTTTGAAGATTCTTGGAATATGCTAGATAATATTCGTATATTTTTGTAGCTAGCCAAATAAAATATTTCTCCCTAGATGTTTTCTAGATGCTTCCTAGAAAA
Organism: Ehretia macrophylla; assembly: GCA_037974665.1. Lineage (NCBI taxonomy): Eukaryota > Viridiplantae > Streptophyta > Magnoliopsida > Boraginales > Ehretiaceae > Ehretia > Ehretia macrophylla. The sequence goes on from CM075769.1 coordinate 29,531,870, forward strand.
TATCTCAACTTCAAGATTTCTCTAGATGTAGGGCTTGGGCTTACAATTAGGCAATGTTCTTATTCTTGTGGGCCAAGTGAGTAAATATTTTAGGTGGCCCAAATGCTTTAGTATTAATACTTAGTCCAAATACTCATTCATTAATTTGTAGCCCAATTCTTGATGTCCAATCCTTAGCCCAAATTTAAATTTACTTTCCAACACAGGCAACCATTATATCAAAATGTTTGCCTGATATTGTCAGGAAAATCAACGACAAGCTCTCTGTCAATTTGGCAGAACTCAACAAGTTGCCAAAACATCTGAACTCCGTGGCTGAAGCTGTGACAGTATTCTTAGGCATACTGGGTAATACGAAAGAGTCTTTGAGGAAAATTCTCCTGAGGGGGGAGTTCGATGAGTATCCTGAAGATAAGAAGATGCATTGCACTGCTAGGTTGGCGGAAATGCTTAACCAATACTCTAACCAGCTTCAGGCAAAGTGTATAGAGAATGATCAAAACAACTTCTTGATGGAAAAAATTAAGGTGTTGGAGGAAAGCAAGGGAATCGGCTTACCAAATTTCCTCCCTCGCACTGCTTTTCTTACTATGCTGCAGCAAAAGATCAAGGGAGTATCTTCTACACCTGTTGCATTTGTGGAAAAAGTATGGAAGTATATAGAGGAGGTGGTTATTCCTATCTTGATGCAGCATTCTGATTACTATCCACAGCTTCAGTCGTCAACAAGAAGAGCTGCACAAAACCTCATTGCTAAGAAGATGGATCAGTCAATCAAATGGGTGATGGAAATCATCGAGATGGAGAAGCTAACTGATTACACTTGCAATCCTGAATATGTGGCAAAATGGAATAAGCTAATGGCTCAACAGAACGATTTCATGGAAATCGTGAATGATAAGTACAAGACTCCAGGGGTTGTTCTTGATGACTTTGGTAAGGTCCAAGTTGGGCATCTCCGCAATCATTTGGGTATTGTGCAACAACCTTTTGACTTGAGAATGAGAATGACTGCCTATTGGAAGATTGTTCTGAGGCGATTGGTGGATGGCATGGCTTTACGTCTACTCTACAACATACACAATCTGGTGAACAAAGAGATGGAGAAGGAGATTATTGGTGACTTAGTGGCACCCCTTGGTTGAGGGATCGAACGCATGTTAGAGGAGTCGCCTGGAGTTGCCGAGAAACGCAACAGGCTGAAACGGAGCATCAAGTTGCTCAAGGATTCTAAGGATGTGGTGTCCATGATAATGGACAGGATTGTCACCGATGTTGACTGAATTTGGATCGTTTGTTATGCAAGTCTATTAGTATCTTTAATACTTATGAAGATTATCTTGTAAGTTAGGGAACACATATAGGTGTTCTTGGTTGCTTACTTTTTAATGGCTTAACATATATTTGAGTTTTCGTTTGTCAGTTTGATTTCATATATGTTGTTTGAGTTTAGCTTTCCAAGGGGACCTCATTTTTCTGTGAGGGCCTGCATTTGGCATCAGCATTTTCACTTAGCATTCAGTTACCTGACTAGAATTCATCCTTCTCATCTGCAATACCTTCTTCAACAATTTACAAATAATTTGCAGCCAGGGAGATAAATTACCATTGCTGCTTTTTTTATTTATTAATATGAAAATTTAGGTGACGGAGTCTGATAACAGTCGAATCCAATAGAACCCGACTACTGACCGGTAAATTACTATTGCTGTTGTTTTGCAGACTCTCTCACTAATTCATTCTCTGAAGAAGGAGAATTTAACATAAAGCAGCCTTCACTTTTTGGTTCACTGTGATATTATTTCTTACATCGTTTGAAACCAGTGAAACATACTAACACTAGTTAGTGCATGCGCCGTGTTAAAAGCACAAACCGTACAAAAAAAGCGTCGCGAAAGCCTGACTTTCAAAAAGTACGACACCATATGAGAGGGATACAGTAATCAATAATTTTTTTGTTACGTAAATGCTAAATCACTATAATTTTATAAATAGATTATCCATATCAAATAAATGAATATTGAATATAAGCATGCAAATAAGATTTTTACGCTTTTTTGTTTCATCTAGTGTATGCGCCATGTTAAACTACAAATTACTTTATAAACACTTCTTATTTTTTTATGAGGACTCCATTGAATGACAAATGTTTTTTTTTTCTTTTTTTTTTTTGTCATTGTTTTTTATTTATACGTGATATTTGATATGGTTGGTTGAAGTAACGTGAATGCACTTTAATTACAAAATTAGCTAATCTAGGGGTCATTTATTGATTTATTCAAGCAAAATCTACCAATCCATTATAAATATGCTGTCCTTTTGAGTTTCGTGAAGTGTCCATGGAAGATTAGGTTAGTCATCATTTCGAGGGGCACTCACGTGTGATTAGTTTCAATTGCTTTTCTTTTTCTAATGTCAATTAAGGAGTTAATTGTTGTTTTGATGAATTAATGTATCAATTTGTATTGCCTTAATTGTGTAGTTTTCATGAATGTATCTGAAAACGACGAAATTATCTACCCCATCTGAAAGACTCTTATGCCCTTGAAGTGCTCCTCGACAAGAGGATAGGACAAGTCTTTTATGGAAGACCTAGCCTCCACACCTCGATGCAGCTTCGAGTCCGACCTCCCGATGACATTCCAAAATTCGACCTCCCGATAACATCCCAAAATCTGACCTCCCGATGACGTCCCAAATCTTAACAGAATGCCAACACACCCCATAAAATCCGCAGGTGTCAGATTCTCTCTCATCCAAAAGGTATAAATGTGCCCACACATTCTCCAGGGGAGGTAACAAATTCATTTTGCTGAAATTATATACATTTTCCTTCTTCAAGCATTTAACTAACTTAAGCTTCCGACTGCTAATGCAATGCACACTCCCTACGACTCTTTTCCTTTTTGTAGGCATTCAGGAAGTCAAATTTAGTCAACCTTCCTGATTTAGCTTTACCCAAATTCGTACCTTAACAGGTTGGCATCGTCTGTAGGAGATGATTGAAGATTCCCACTGAGTAAAATCAATGGTTCATACAAGAAGCCATGCCAGCTCCGGCGATCTACCGTCGCATGACAACTACGAACAACAATTCCTTAGAATGATTCCAATACTAGAGATGACAACAGTTCTAGCCAGCAACACTGTACAGCCTGGGACGAATCCAACTGGAACTCCCGGAACAACTCAAGCTGAGCAACCAGCTCAAGAGCTAATGTCTCATGTTGATCTCACCCAAATGGTTTACAACATGAAGTAAACTATGGGTAGCTTCGTCCGTGAGCAGGGGCCAGCTAGAGAACAATCACCAACCCCACAGCAAGCTCCGTAGAGAGCTCATTCGGAGAATGTTTGCCATGCCGTGTCCAGACGCAAGGAGCCAAGACAGAAGGAACAAGGGAGAGAAGATTCTACCAGCTCGTCTAGTAGAGAAGTAAAAAGGCTATACTGAGGAGATCAGTGAGCGGCCAAAGTTTTCACTCGTTCATCAGGCGGATACGGGAGGTGTCAACAGTTGGGTACAAGTTACCCAAACTACCCACATATGACGGATTGAAGATTCAGAGGATCACATCTATCGCTTTGACCATCTCATGCTTTTCAAAGAAATTCTTGAGGAAGTTAAATGCAAAGCATTCCCCGGCACACTTGATGATGCCGCGAGAAAATGGTTCTGTGTTTTACCTAAAGACTCAGTTAGAAGCTATGCTAACTTAGTTGAAATTTTTCTGAACAGATTCACTAGCAGCACCAAGGCATCAAAATCAACTACCACTCTCTTCAGGCTAGAGCAAGGGAAGGATGAGACCCTGCGCGAGTACACAGAAAGATTCAACAAGGCTACTCTAGACATACTAGGTCTAGAAGAAACGGTGGCCATAGCAGCCTATAAACAAGGTCTAACCACGTCCAGGCACTTTCGTTCTTCCCTTGCAAGGAAGGAACCGAGAGACCTGGATCACTTGATAAAAAAGGCTAGGAAGTACATAACTTCAGAAGAGGATGCGGTGGATCTGAAGCAAAAGGAAAAGAGCTCTATTCGTGCAGTACCATCCCATGGTAGAAGAAAAAATGAAGGGTCTTCAAGAGGGGGCCCTAGGTCGGGCGCAGCTCTGAGCTCTTCAGCTCTCAGAAACATATTTTTCAAATACACTCCTCTGACCATGCCTAGGTTAGAAGTGCTGATGGAAATTAAAGCTTGACTTAACCTCAATATCAAATGGCCGGCATGGATGAGGTCCAATCTAGAGAAAAGAAGGAAGGAAATGTTATGCTGGTTTCACTATGACTATGGTCACAAGCCCAACGAGTGCAAGAATTTGAAGAATGAAATTGAAGCTCTAATCTAGAGAGGTAAACTAGATAGATATATAGCGAAGATGGGTCAAGACCCTGAGCTGAGGGTTGACCGAGAGAGAGTGTGTGAAGTCCTAGAAGAATTGATGACAGACTGGTGGATATCAACTTGATCACAGGAGGATTAGCAGCAGGAGAGAAAAGTAGATCGGTAAGCAAGGCTTATGTAAGATCTGGCAGAGAAGAAACACTGCCCAAAAGGTCGAGGGTTCATGAAGAGCTCATCATCTTGACCTTTGACTTGAAAGGGGTGAAGACCCCACATGACGATCCTCTGGTGGTCACAATGCAAATCACGAAGTGCAAAATTTGACAGATGATGGTTGATACAGGAAGTTCGACGGATGTGCTGTTCTACGATGCTTACCTAAGGATGGGGCTGGCCAGAGAACAACTAGCTGCTTTTCATGGTGAACTTATTGGATTCATTGGCCACAGATTCAAACTAGAAGGCACCATCCAGCTCCCTCTCATTACTGGACCGGAAGGTAGGCAGGTTCAATTCATGATGGAGTTCGTGGTGATGGAATGCCACTCAGCATACAACGAGATTTTAGGGCGTTTGTCTCTACATCACCTTAGGGTAGTCATCTTGACCTATCACCTGGTGATGAAGTTCCTAACCCCTGGAGGAATAGCAGTGGTCCGAGAAGACTAGTGAACCGCCAAAGAATGCTATGCTGTAACACTGAAAATTCAGAGTCCGAGTCATTAGGATAGGGTGAGAGATGAGATTAAGAAGGAAAAGAAGGAAAAGGAGAAGAAAGCTATCCCAGTTGAAAAGTTAGATGAGGTCGAGGTCGAGCTGGGAAAGACTGTTCGGGTTGGTAACGTGCTGGCCCTGCTGATGAGAGAATGTATAATCAATTTTCTTTTAGAAAATAAAAATGTATTTGCATGGTCTTCTTCTGACATGACAGGGGTAGATCCAAATGTAATTGCGTATCACCTAAACGTAGACTCGAATCATAGACTAGTAAAACAAAACCAGAGGAACTTCTACCCAGATAGAAATCAAACTATTCGAGAAGAGGTGGAGAAACTTCTAAAAGCTAGCCATATTCGGGAAGTGCAATACCCGACTTGGTTGGCCAACGTGGTCCTGGTGAAGAAGGCCTCGGGGTAGTGGCAGATGTGCGTCGATTATACTAATCTCAACAGGGCGTGACCAAAGGATTGCTATCCATTACCTCGGATAGATCAACTGAAGGATCCGATCTCGGGGAGCAAGATGCTGTCTTTCGTGGATGTCTTCAAGGGGTACAACCAAATTAAGATGCCCCTTGAAGATGAAGAGAAAGCTATATTCGTAGCTAGCAGAGTCGCCTAATGCTACACAATAATGCCTTTCAGACTAAAAAATGCAGGAATAACTTGTCAAATGATGATGAACCAGGTCTTCCAGCATTAGATTGGGTAGAATATGGAGGTCTACGTAGATGATATGGTAGTCATGAGTCGGAGCGCAGAAACCTACTTCGCTGACCTAGCAGAAGCATTTGAGACCATGAAAAAGTTCGGAATCAAGTTGAATCCAGAAAAGTGTGCATTTGCAGTAAAAGCCAAAAAATTCCTAGGGTACATGATTATTTACAGGGGAATTGAAGCTAATCCTGACAAAATTTAGGCCATCCTCGAAATGACCCCTCTACGAAGTGTGAAGGAGGTACAGTCTCTGGCAAGTAAGGTATCCGTTCTCAGCAAGTTCATGGCAAAATCAGCCGACAAATGCGCCCATTTGTTCAAAACTCTTAGGAGCCTGAAAGACTTTCACTGGACAAAAGAGTGCCAGAAAGCTTTTGAGGAACTGAAGAAATACATGATTTCTCCCCCCATACTGTCTCGACATGAGCAAGGTGAGCCCATTTACGCATACTTGTCTGTGACAACAAAGCCCATTTATGCATACTTGTCTATGACAACCATGACAATAGCTGTAGCTCTGGTCCGAGAGGATGAAAGGAACCAAACACCAGTTTATTGCACTAGCAAGGTCCAACAAAGGGTAGAAGTGAAGTACCCATAGATCGAGAAAGTTGCCTTAGCCTTGGTGACGGCCTCAAGAAAGCTGAAATATTACTTTGACGCATATCCGATCCTGGTCGTGACGAGCCTACCTCTGAGGTAGGTTTTGCATCAACTTGAGATGTCGGGAAGGTTGCTAAAATGGGAAGTAGAACTAAGTCTGTTCGACATCGAGTACTTACTTCGGTTGGTGATAAAAGCCCAAACACTTGTTGAATTCATAATTGAATGCACTAGATAAATTCAAGGAGAAGCAGACCTAACCTGGTAGATACAGGTTGACGAGTCCTCTAGTAAGTAGAGAAGTGGAGCAGGTATTGTGCTAATAAGTCCAGAAGAGGATGAGATGTTGTACTCACTCAAATTTGGTTTCTTTGCCTCAAACAATGAGGTAGAATATGAAGCACTGGTGGCAGGCTTGAAGACCACGACATCATTAGGGGTACGAGCTGTAGATGTGAAAACAGACTCACAGTTGGTAGCTCACCAAGTCTGCATAAAATATGAAGCTAAAGAACCGATTATGGAAGCATACATATCCTAGGTAAAAGATCTCATACCGGGATTCAATCCTTTCAACATATTTAGGTTCTGCATGGAGAAAATGAAAGAGTAAATGCGCTCTCTAGACTAGTGCTGAACACTGCAGAAGGTGCGATAGTCCAGATCGGAGAGGTCGAGAGGTCCAACATTTCAGTTAAAAGCAAACAAGTGGTTGTGATAGACAGAGAAGAACTCTGGACTCAGCCCCTAGTCCAGTACCTCAAATATGGAACACTCCCCGAAGGTAGGAAGGAAGCCAGGAAAGTTGAATATCAGGCTTCCCGATTCATATTAATCAGAGATTAGTTGTACAAAAGATCCTTCACTTGGCTACTACTCAAGTGTGTGGACAAAGAGGAAGGAGATTATGTACTTCGAGAAACCCATGAAGGGATATGCGAAAATCACCTGGGGCATCGAGCTTTAGCTCGGTTGATATTAAGGCAATGGTACTATTGGCCTACCATCCATGAGGATGCATGGGACTTTGTGCAGAGATGTAATACATGCCAAAGATTCTAAAAAATCCCAAGGCTACTTGTGACTGAACTAACCTGCATTACCAATCCCTGGCTATTCGTTCAATGAGGGCTGGATGTCATATGAAAGCTTCCGATCAGCATTAGGCAGAAAAAATATGTCTTTGTGGCAGTCAACTACTTCACCAAACGGGTAGAAGAAGAGCCAATGTCAACCAAAATTGATAAGGCAGCTTGGAAGTTCTTGTGGAGATCTGTTGTCTATAGGTTTGGGATCCTGCGAGTTGTTATCACCGACCACGGTACCTAGTTCGACTATGTTTACTTTAAAAAGTACTATGAATAATTACGCATATCATTAATATTTGCATCCGTAGCTTAGCTCCAAACAAACAGTCAAGTCGAAGTCACTAACCGAACTCTTTTACAAGGATTGAGAACAAAAGTGGAGGACGCCAAAGGCCTATGGGCCAAGATACTCCCCAAAGTACTATGGGCAATGAGGACGACCCTAAATTCAGCAACAGGAGAGACTTCATTCTGCCTGACGTTTGGGACAGAGGCGGTGCTATTAGTGGAGATGGGCTCGTCGACCTCTTGGACTCTAAGCTTCAATGAGGAGAAAAATAAACAGGTCTTGAGGACTGACCTCGACCTGGCAAAAGAGTTCTAACAGAAGGCTCAAATTAGAATGATGAAGAGTAAGAGAGCCATGGAGCGAAGCTATACAAAGCTTGTCTGACCCTAACATTTGCAAAAAAGAGACTTAGTCTTGAGAAAGGCAAGTTTCCGACCTGATTCTACCCAGGGAGAACTTGGTCCACGTTCGGAAGACCCTTACAGGATTATAGAGGAGCTAATGCCAAGAACTTACAAATTAGCTGAACTAGAGGGAATAAAACTTAAGAATGCTTGGCACATTGAGCATCTTAAAAAGAATTTTGTATAAACGTGATCAAAGTTATCAATGAAATATAATACTTTCCCCATTTCTTATTTTTCTTTTTTGTCATTGTAACGTACCTCTAGATCGGAAAAGGTTAAGAGAGTAGCAAAGAAAGGTAGGTCAGAAGTCACTAAGACAGGACCCAAGGTCAAAAGCTTTGAAGGCTCGACCTCCCTAAATCGCTAAAGAGTTTATAGATTTAAGCAAACCAATAAGCAGTAAGGCTATAGAATAGCCTAAAGCAACTGGTAGTTGCGACCAAGTGATCACAAAAACTAAAGGTCAAACAAATTGACACAGAAAATCATGCATGAAAATAGAAATGTACGTATAAAAAAGACCTGGAAAAAGCTGGAGAAATCACAAAGTCATAGATTTCTAAAACAAGAAAAGAAAATCAAATAAGTCAGGAAGTGACAAAGGTTTTCTGAAAATTAAACTTTCATTAAATAGAAAATCTAACTACAAAGAAGGTCACCAAAGACCTCAAAAAGTCCACCAAGAAATGATAAATAAACTATCCTAGTCAGTACCATGAGGTTTCTCTCCATTGTTCTCTTCGTTGTCCTCCTTATCACCCTCTAGGTCAGAGGTAGACTCCTTGAGTAGCACAGAGAAATCAATCTCAATGCCCAGAGCTCATGCCAACGTCTCAGCACATATCAAAGCTATCTATTTACCTTCAACAATGCCTTGATCTCGAGCCTTGAAGTATGCCCTGGTAAAGACCTGGTGATACGCGTTGCTCCTCTTATGGTCTCCAACTACCTCCTGAGCTTGAGCAACACTATTCTCCAAAGTAGTATTGAGCACAATGCTCAAAACATCGGCATGGCGTTGAGTAATAGCCTGTCTCTCTTGAGCCTTCTTCAGCTCCTCATCTAGCTTGATCAGCCCATTCTTTATAGCAGCAAGCTTGGTCTCATGCTGGGCCTTCAAAGCTTTAACCTCTGTCTCATACTGCACCTTCAAGTCTAGGATCTCCTGTTCCTTCTCTACCTTATACTTGGCGTAACCTCAGAGAAATGCATTTTTCTCATGGTATCTCCCTATCAGATCTTTGGCGAGGTCAGCGGCTTTGATATTGTACTTGATACCGTCATAGAGTGCCTGGGTTTGCTGCAAAAAAAAAAAAAAAATGCTTCAGCGTAGTTTGGGAAGGTTAGAAGCCCTTAAAGAGAGAAAAATGTTAACCTGTTTAAAGCAGTACTTGATGGCCTCCTTAACGACTAGAGAGTTAACCAGCTTGGAGGACTCGCCTAATATTTTCTCAAAGTGGGAATCTCTCTCGTACCTAGGCTCAAGACTGACTTGGAACCTGTTCCAGGCCAGCCTGTAGTGCCAGGTTCTGGTTGAGTGTCTTGTTAAGTTCCAAGGTGAACCGCTTGTTCAGTTGCTTCGGGTACCTCCAGAGGAGTTGTCCCCTTAGTCTCGTTGACATAGAAGTTCGACTCAGTTTGACCAGTAGTTAGGGGTCAATCATCAACCTCGTGGATCTCCATCTCATCTTCCTCAGCGGTCCTTAGTCTCTGTTTCTTGGAAGGTTCAGCGCCTTCGCTGACCTTGCGTTTGCCTCTTGCGCTAAGGTAGCCTCGAGCTCATTAGAGATGTCCACACCTGAAAGAGAAAAAATAAACAATCAATACTGATAAAAATGCAAGGTAAGAAAGAACCTACAGTACTCAGCCACACCATCATTAGCAGTTGAGGCATGAAGAGGGTTAGAAGTCTCAGCTTCAACTGGAGGAGAGGATCGAGGATGCACAACATCGTGCATTTCAGCTTGAGCTACTTAGGAGACCTCTCCATACAGCCCTCGGCTGATCACCTTCCTTAGGTCTATATACCTATTACCATCAACAGGTGTGCAACCTTTAAAATCACTCGCCACTATCTTTTCCTCAGGAGTCAGGATTCTACCAAAGGGTTAAGGTCGGGTAAGGATACACCATTTAGATCTAATCCCCTAACCTTCGTTCGACGTTATAAAAACATACTTGGTGCGCCACCCCTTATTGGAGGAAGGACACTTCTTGAACATATTCCTGCCTGCCTGCACACAAAAGTAGTACCACCCTAACCCATCGGAGATTTTCAGTGTATAAAAGAGAAAGAAGAGGTTTGGGGTTGGTTCAAAACCTAGCTTTTTGAGATGCATGTAAAATGCAATCATCATCTGTCAGCTATTCAAATTAACTGACCTGGATAAGGTCAACAATGTTCAGGATGGCTATAATGGAGTGAAGAAAATGTAGAGAAAAGAACTTAAAAAATGTTTGAGTAAAAGGTCAACTCTCCCTCGCCAGGTCGGCCAACTCTCTCTTTAGGGCCAGGTACGCTAACAGAAAAACCAGAAGGGATCATCCCACTATCTTCAAGGTCAGAAACTAGGCTGTCATCAACCTCGCAATCCCGCTCCAAGGCAGCAAAACGCTGTTCTTTAACCCTACCTATGGCGACTGCAGACCTATCCGACCTCTTGGTGAAGTCGGGGTTTGACGACCCTAGAACGGGGGCACTAGAGGTCCCCGCCGTCTCAGGAGTAGGTGTTGTTACTACAATGGGAGGTGATGCAGAAGGACCAACGTTGATCCTCACGGGGGACACGACCCAAAGGGGTGTGAGACCCAGTTCTAAATTTACGTGCATTAATATAATACTATGTGTAATTATATATATTTGAGTGCTTTATATATTGCATTTACTAGTTATGAGAAAATAAATAAGTTAGAAATTAACTTAGAATCATACAAATTAAGTAGAATAACTTTCGGGGTAACTTTACAAATATTAAGAAACTTTGGGGCCAAAGTGCAATTACCTAAACCTTTACTTGGGCACCAAGTAAACCACTTAGAACTAGGATTTATTTTTGTTAAATTACACTTAGGACCCCACGACTACAAGAAGAAAAGAAAAGAGAAAATTGTGCAAAGCTAGCAAACACTTGGAGTCATAGTGCAATTAGCTAAAAACCTTGTCTTGGCTATTAAGAAAACTAAGTAAACAAAACAAATTATCTTCTACTCGACACCACAAGCAAGAGAAAGAAAATTTCTTGAGTAATTTTTCTTGCAAAAGTTGGTGAAGAACAAGGCTTTAATTAATTGATTGCAAGCTATCAAAGTAATATTCAAACAATTTCCAAGATTTTTCTAACTATTATCTTCCAAAATCAAGGTGGGAAATTTCTAACTTCTTGGTTTTGAATTATAATTGCATATTTATGTTTTATGTAGCTTGTATGAGGTTATGCTAACAAGAATTTGAGTTAAAAGTGCCATTATAATGCTTGTTGTTAGAAGATTTGTAAGTTGCCATTGTTGATGATTTTTGAAGCTTCTTGAATAGTAAGGATTATTGGATAGCCATATATTTGTGTGTAGATGATGCTTGTAGAGATTGTTAAAGTAGTAGAAGTTAAATTTGTAGAATAGTTGTGCTGGAATTTTTTGGATAGATTACTACCACCAACTTCTATCGCATTTCAAACATAGAAAACGAAGTCAGAATTGAACAAAATTTTACGATAGCTAGATTAACAAGTTTAGAACAAAATTCATGTTTGGCACAAAAGCTAATTCCAATGTTTTAAACCTCTGAACTGGCCATTCGAAATGACTCAGGAAAAAAGTGTAAATTGGATAGCTTGACATTGTTGCACTAAACCGGTCATAACTTAGTGAATTTAGGTCAGAATTTAGTTATGTTTGATTCTAAGATTATTTATACTCGAAGAGCTTTAATTTTATACTAAAACTAGATTATTTGGAGGTCGGGAGAGTAGATAACTATCCTGTCTAAGTTAGGCTATTGCGGGAATATTGAAGTTGTCTTAAGCTAGCTAGTTGTTTGCTATTTCTAGATGTTGTTGTCTCAATGGCCAAATTTCAAGTTCTTACTATTGTGTGTTGCTACTAAATGGCTCCTAAATGTGTAAAGATATTTGTTGAATCATTACGTGAAATATGTTGGATGGTTATTCGTTAATTCATTTAATATGCCATAAATGTGCAAGTATGTAGAATTGTGAACTTGATGCCAAGTTAATTGTTATAGTACTTGTATTTGTATAAAACTTGAATCTAAAATGGTATTTGAGGGGTTGCAACCATCTGGTCTTGGCATGGTAGGGTGCATACTACGCCGGGCAGCATAGGACTTGCTAGTGATCGTATGTCTACCATAATCCGTATTCCCTTCTCGCTTGGAACTTTGCTATCCTTAGAGAGCTTTCTCTCACTTGGGAACATTGCCACCCTTGGAGAATTGGGTCGTCGGTTCAAGTATATCCAGAATACCCTATCAGGGGAAAGATAAGTGGATGTTTAATATTTCGGTTGGCCACCGCGTGAAAATGATTGATTTGAAAGAGTAAGTTATTCCTTACTTAAAATGTGATAATTGATTCGTATATGATTACTGTAATTGATTATTGATTGCAAATATTGCGTGCATTACATTCAAAGGATTTCAAATGGTTTATAAATAGGAAAATGTATTCGAAAACCCTTCCCAGATTCCCCTCTCATTGCACTTTTGTGCCGGATAAGCTCACCTCATTTTATGTTTCCCATTTTCAAGTATAAATGAGCCAGAATACGTTCCACAGGTTGATAAAAATGTGTCTCTATGTGATGAGGCCGATTTCTACCTTAGTATATTGTAGCGTTAATCATTAATGATGAAGCATGTATAATATGTACTATTTATATTAATGTAGTAGTTAGATGTTGTTATTAGGCTCTTTAAGATTCGATGGACTAATATAATTACAATTTTATAAATTTGGGATTTAATATTTAGGAGACAATTATTTATTAACCTTGATGTTTCGAATTGTGGATAATAGTGCTTGAGCTATTGTAATTGTACCTTAGCGAACTTAGGAAGAGTGATCTTCTTAAGCCCGTGGCAATACGATCCCAGGAATGTTTGTGATTTTACTATGGAATCAGAGACTATATTAGTGAATGAAAATAGGGTCGTGACAGAGTAGTATCAGAGCTTAGCTAATTAGTTAAGCGTAAGCTGAGATAGGGTCCTCGGTCTGTGGGTAGGTGTCTATAAGTGATAGGATGATTGTGCTTGTTCAATGTGCTTACGTGTTACGTGTAAACTTGCTCAATGTGCTTTATGTGTTATATGTGAACTATGTGTAACCAATGTGCATAGGAGTTTTGTGTCTTGTTCTACGTGCCATGATTTGCTTGTGTTAGTTGACCCGTAGATAGCCTTCTAAGGTCATAAATGGCTAGAACAATAAGCTCAATGATCAATAGGACTAGGTAAATATGATGCCTAAGATGCTCATGTGACATAGAAAGTAGATAATTTGTTATGCCAGGATATTTATTTTGGTCAATGGAAAAGATTCCAAGGATGGATTTAATACTATGTAATTTGTAAGACACAATCTTAGAGTACTTGTAATAACTATTAATGTTTGATATACATTTGGAGTTATTTTATCTTTGATGGTCATTGATGGAGTTAACTATAAATTATAAGGTTAGATTAGACTAAGTTATTTTAGACACTGTGGATCCTCGAGGAATTTATAAGATATTGGTAAGATTAAGTTCTTACTCGCTTTTAGCTAGGTGTTGACTGCACTAATTAGGTGTATGAACCTTAGAACTCAAATTTGTAAATCTTAATGACTACTAACCTACCTAAGACATTAAGTTATAGGATGTTGTGTAGGAATGTATGTGTGCTATAGCTATTTAGAGAGTTTGGAAGATTGGTAAAGGAAGAGTTGTGTAGTATGTGTTGACTAAGATATGTGATATACCTTAAATAAATTGTATTAGTTTTAATATGATTAAGTCTTGAGCCATTAGCATAGTTTAATGTTGGAACTGCACATAGGAGTATAGGATGTGTACAAGGAATTAATAAGTGAATTTGGGGTCTACTTATATTCTCGGTCATGACTCTCGTATATAGGCGCTAAATGTCACCAGTACTAGGACATCTTGATGGAAAATAGACATGGAGTAATATATGTGAATTTAGGCTTAGATGAAAGCCCAAACATTATGTGCTAGCTTTAGGTATTGAACCTACACTTGTGCTATAATGGCTTGTTGATTATGATATAGGTGTTATAGAAGATGCTCTTGTTTTATGTGTTGACGTGAGCTAGAGTTTGACATCTAGACGTTACTTGGTGAATTGTGGTGTTATATTGTGCTAAAGAGTTCAAAATCCTAGTTAGATCATGTGTATTACTTGTTTTATATGTAAATAGGGGTATGTGACAAGACAAGGATAAAAATTCAAAGTCACTTGGTATTAGATAATATCTCGATGAATTTTGTGTGTTACTTGTTGGTTTTAAGAGACACTTCGCTTGGTTGTACAAAGAGTTAGAAATGTTATGTTTAATGATAAATTGAGGGAGAATGACGCTTTAGTGACTAAACTCTTAATGTTTATGTGGATCATTTGTGTTCATCGAGTTGATTTGCAATATTTTGAGGCATATTACATTATGGGATTAATGAAATGATAATTACTCATAAATGAGACTTTGACCAAACCGTCTTTGAACATAGATTATAGATGCTAATTACAACTTGATGCATTCGGACTTGGAGTGCTTGTTCACAACAAGGTTACCCACTAGGATAATTACGGTGGTTTAAAGGTTGGAATCGCTTTCCCACTATATGTTTAATATTATTATTTGAGGTTGATTCATAGTTGAAAGCTACCTTGAAGTTGAGTAAAGG
The DNA here is from genome assembly GCA_037974665.1 of Ehretia macrophylla. Lineage (NCBI taxonomy): Eukaryota > Viridiplantae > Streptophyta > Magnoliopsida > Boraginales > Ehretiaceae > Ehretia > Ehretia macrophylla. Next base: position 29,546,962 of record CM075769.1, read on the forward strand.
TTTTAGAATTTGAATAATTTCCTTTCAAGGCTATTAAGTGATCAGTTGAGTTAGGTAATTCAAATAGTTGATTTCATTCTCACTATAATAAGGGCTATCATGTTTGAGGCATAGAATATATTCTAAAGCTTAAGTTGAGGTATATAAGCTCGACATCATTAATAGAAGTTTTGTTACGTACTAGTAGTCAACCTATTTGTTATTATTAGTATGGAGGAATTGTGAGGACGCAATTCTGTTAAGGATGGAGGATATGAGACCCGGTTCTAAATTTACATGTATTAATATAATACTATGTGTAATTACATATATTTGAGTGCCTCATATATGGTAATTACTTGTTATGAGAAAATAAATAAGTTCGAAATTAAGTTAGAATCATACAAATTAAGTAGAATAACTTTCGGGGGTAACTTTGCAAACATTAAGAAACTTTGGGGCCAAAGTACAATTACCTAAACCTTTACTTGAGCACCAAGTAAACCACTTAGAACTAGGATTTATTTTTGTTAAATTACACTTAGGACCCCACTTAGAGGAAACTGTGCAATGCTAGCAAACACTTGGGGTCATAGTGCAGTTAGCTAAAAACCTTGTCTTGGCTATTAAGAAAACTAAGTAAACAAAACAAATTATCTTCTACCCGATGCCACAAGCAAGAGAAATAAAATTTCTTGAGTCATTTTTCTTGCAAAAGTTGGTGAAGAACAAGGCTTTAATTAATTGATTACAAGCTATCCAAGTAATCTTCAAACAATTTTCAAGGTTTTTCTAACTATTATCTTCCAAAATCAAAGTGAGGGAAATTTCTAACTTCTTGGTTTTGAAATATAATTGCATATTTATGTTTTATGTAGCTTGTATGAGGTTATACTAACAAGAATTTGAGTTAAAAGTGTCATTATAATGCTTGTTGTTAGAAGATTTGTAAGTTGTCTTTGTTGATGATTTTTGAAGCTTTTTGAATAGTAAGGATCATTTGATAGCCATATATTTGTGTGTAGATGATGCTGGTAGAAATTGTTAGTGTCGTAGAAGTTAAATTTGTAGAATAGTTGTCCTGGAATTTTATGGACATATTACTACAACCAACTTCTATTGCGCTTCAAACATAGCAAACAAACTTGGAATTGAACGAAAATTTTACAGTAGCTAGGTTAATCAGTTCAGAACAAATTTCATTTTTTCACAAAAGTTAATTCCTATGTTTTAAACCTCTGATCAGGCCATTTCCAAAATGACTCAAGAAAAACGTGTAAATTGGACAGCTTGACATAGTTGTACTAAACCGGTCATAACTCAGTGCATTTAGGTCGAAATTGAGTTTTGTTTGACTCTGGGATTATCTACACTCGAAGAGATTTAATTCTATACTAAAGCCAGATTATTTGGAGGTTGGGAGAGTAGGTAACTGATTTGTCTAAGTTGGGCTATTGCGGGAATGTTGAAGTTGTCTTAACCTAGCTAGTTGTTTGCTATTTCTAGATGTTGTTGTCTCAATGGCCAAATTGCAAGTTCTTACTATTGTGTCTTGCTACTAAATGGCTAAAGATACTTGTTGAATCGTTAACGTGAAATATGTTGAACGGTTATTCGTTAATTCATTCAATATGCCATAAAATTGCAAGTATGTGGAATTGTGAACTTGATGCCAAGTTAATTGTTATAGTACTTGTATTTGTATGAAACTTGGATCTGAAATGGTATTTGAGGCATTGCAACTACCTGGTCTTGGCATGGTAGGGTGTATACCACGCCGGGCGGCATAGGGTTTGCCAGTGTTCGTATGTCTACCTTGGTCCGTATTCCCCTCTCGCTTGGAACTTTGCCATCCTTGGAGAGCTTTCTCTCGCTTGGGAACATTGCCACCCTTGGAGAGTTGGGTCGTAAGTTCGGGTATATCTGAAATACCATATCAGGGGAGAGATAAGTGGATGTTGAATATTTTGATTGGCCACCGTGTGAAAATGATCGATTTGAAATAGTAAGCTATTCCTTACTTAATATGTGATAATTGATTCGTATATGGTTATTGGAATTGATTCTTGATTGCAGATATTACGTGCATTGCATTCAAAGAATTTCAAATGGTTTATAAACAGGAAAATGTATTTGAAAACCCTTCTCAGATTCTCCCATATTGAGCTTTAGCGCCAGATAAGCTCACCCCGCTTTATGTTTCCCCATTTCAGGTATAAATGAGCCAGAGTACATTCCATAGGTTGATGAAAATGTGTCTCTATGTGATGAGGCTGATGTCTGTCTTAGTATGTTGTAACATTAATCATTAGTGATGAAGCTTGTATAATATGTACTATTTATATTAATGTAGTAATTAGATGTTGTAATTAGGCTCTTTCGGAATCGATGGACTAATGTAATTGCAATTTTATAAATTTGGGATTTAGTATTTAGGAGAGAATTATTTACTAGCATTGATGTTTCGAATTGTGGATAATAGTGCTCGGGCTATTGTAATTGTGCCTTAGCGGACTTTGGAGGAGTGATCTTCTTAAGACCCTGGCATTACGATCTCAGGAATGTTTGTGATTTTACTATGGTATCATAGACTATATTAGTGAATGAAAATGGGGTTGTGACGAGAGGAGTGGCTTCTACGGTCCAAGTCCTAGAATAAATCTTATATGGGTTCCTAGATTAAGGACTCACAGGGCTCCTCTCTAGAGGTATACTAGAACTGAAGGAAGAATCATCACTCTCATTACCACCCCCTCGCCCATAAGAATGGTCAGACTCATTCTGGGAATCTGAACCACTACCACTTCTACCCATTGCTTAAAAAGAAGAACAAGAGGAAAGGTGAGGAATGTACCTAGGAATCAAGGGCTTTAGGGATCGATGGAAACCTTAAAATTACGAAGGCCTAGAGGGGATAAAAGAATAGACAAAATCTCGAGAGAAATTCTAAGGGATGGGAAACAAAATTTTCAAAGTGATTTGAAAACTCAAACAAATCCCCTTATTTATAGCCAAAAGAGGCGGGAAATTGAAACATCACTGAGAGACTAAAAGTCATTTCGATTACAATAAGTGCAATGTTTCTGATTAGCTACGTAATTGGTGCATTAACTAGAAGATGACACGTGGCCAGGTTACTTAATGACTTGTTTAAGCCACATCACATATTGAGGTCGGGCAAAATTCGCAAGCAAAACGATTCCTCGATCAGTTTTCACCTGATTAAGAAATCGGGGGAAAGTTTATAAAGACAAAATTACCTACCCCATCTGAAAGAATCTTATTGTAACAACCCGAACCATTCATATAGTGATTAATATATAATTGCATATGTCTATGTGTTTGTTTTAAATAAAAGTGCATGATTAGGTAATTTTAATTAATTAGTATTACATATTTCTTTACATAGTTTCTTTTATTTTTGGAAATGTGCAAAATGTGTTTAATTAGTTAGTTTGAGTTAATTATTTTATAATTATATTTATTTGAAATTATATCTTTGCAATTAATTGCTAGTCTTTCATAAATTTCAATTAGTGGATAAATAGCTCCGAGTCCGGAGTGAAATTTTAAACTATTTTATTTCCCGAAATTGATATTTTTCCTTATTTATATTTTATATATAGTATATTTGTTCATTGTTAGAATGTGCATTGCATGTTCCGAGTGTGAGAAAAAGAAATATGTTTAGTGTCCCTGATGAATAGTAGTAGTTTAATATATGTTGGGCCATTTGAACTCTTAATTGTTTTAGCTTACTTATATAGCCCAATAGCATTTTAAATTAAGCCCAACCATATGCTAGCCAATTTAGTTATTAATATACATACCTATACATATATTATATAACTAACAAGCCAAAACATAAGCAAAGAAAGAAAAAAAAAACGTCAGAAGTAGTAGCAAAATCGGGAGAGCTTAGGGCTTTGCTCTACTTCAAAATTCAGCCATTTATCAAAGATTTAAGGTATCTTCTAGCTATTTTCTTCCATTTCCTAGCATAATCTTCTTCTAGATGGAGAGGGGAATCATCCTACGTACTTGGTATTTTTATTGTTTTCTTGTTTTGTTAAAAATTGCTAATGTGTAGAGAATTGATTTATGGAGCTAGAAATGTTTGATTTAGTAGTGATTTAGCATGCTAAGTGTGTTTATAGCTCTCTAATGCTTATGAAACAAGCTTTTACATGTTAACTTTAGTTGTAGTGTTTACTTGTAGTTTTTGCTCAAAGTTGCATTCTAAGTGTTTGATAGAAGTACTAAGTGAAGAATAAATGCTACAAGTTATGCCTACATGTCATGTTTATGATTTAAACTAGCTAAATTGCAAGAGGAATTGGTAAATCAATTCATGCCCTATTTGGACAGTTCACTGCTGTCAACGTTTAGAGCCTCTTTGACATAGTAAACATGCTCAAAAATTGACAAAATTTACACAGTAGCTAGATCAGGCAGTTTATAGTAAATGTTGATTTCTAGCACTAAAGGTAAATCTAACGTTTTAGCCCTCTGATCACATCATTTCCGAAAAGTAGCTCAAAAATTGTTGGTTCTACCCAACTATGCATAATTGCGCGGTAAGGGTTATAACTTTTGGAATTTAACTTGGAATTAAGCACCGTTTGAACCTAAAATTAACTACACTTGAAGACCTACGTTTATACATAAAAATAAAAGAATTTGAAGGTCATTAGCATAGGTAGATGATTGGATAAAGTTAAGCTTCTGCTAGAAAGTTGGAAAATGAGCTTGCTTCCATGAAATTTTACATGTTAAGTGTTGAAAACGTGCTTGGTAGTTGATCTTATTTTGGTGGTTAAATAGAGTTGAGCTTATATAAATGTCTATCTGGTATATCATGAGTGTGTAAGAACATTCTTTTGCTAATTGTAGAAACTTATATGATTATTTTCATTATAGATCAAAGTTTGATGTGTTAGGTAGAAATTGAAGATCAAGTGTTTGATTCAATGCTTGAATGAAGTGTATATTGGTAGAATTAGGCTTCATTTGATTTATGAACCAAGAAACAACTAAGAAATCCAAGTAAAATCCCATGTGGCAAATTGGCTCCTTTGTGTTGCTTGGGGATTTTTGAGGTTTTGATAGCTAGATAGGTTTAAAAGTTAGCAATTAGTAGTCTTTTAATGGTCTTTGATCTTTAGTATGCATTGTACAAAAATTGGACAAGTTAAAGTTAATACCTAGTTGATTTAGTTAAGGGTTTTTATGAATTAAAGGTGTTTTTGAAGCTACGGTGTTTAATAACTATTGAATCTAGTTTAGTTGCAAGTTTTAGAGTTAAAGAATGATAAAGAATTCATAATGTGATTTATGTTAGTGAAAGTAATGCATGTTGATTTCATCTGCTTATATTATGTGTTATCAAGATAATTCAAGCGAATTAGCAAGCTAGCAAGCATGTTAAATGTAGTTGAGTTAGTTTTGGTGAAACTATATTTATCTTAATTGCACCTATCTATAGCATACTAGTTGAATATTCTTTTCTTGAGTTGATTGAGTTCTTCTTTGTGCAAGCCATTAGCTGGTTGTAAAGAAAAAATGTATGAACTAATAGCTTTATTGATTGATTGTATCATGGTAGAAGAAAATGCTATGGAATACATGTAATTGCTTGATTCTCGAATATGTTATGTTACTTTATTGAAGTAGCTACTAATTCATATCATATTTTATGTTCCTTGTTCAAATACAGTAACTAGCTTGAAAGCATAATCTTTTGAATAAGGTTGAATGATTATAGTTAAAGAATGTCATAATATCTACATAAGGATGATTACTTAGTTATAAGGTGGATGTGATTATGTTTTAATGTTTACCTTGGTTACTAACTTGATTGGATATGCATAGTTAAATGTAGCTATAAGGATATGGCTTGAAATCAAAGGTGTCAAGTGCTATTAATTACATAATGCTTCTGTGCATGCTCCTTATATAAGAATGAATGCTTAGCTAATAAGAGCTAATTGCAATTCATGGAATCAAGCAAAGCTTTAAAGCAGGTCACTTAGCTTTAAAGTAAAGTAATGTATGTTAAAGTGTTATGCGAGTTACTTGTGTAGTGTTATGCTAGTTTTTATGGCTAAATGTTATACTTATATGAATAAACAAGGGTTTGCATGTTTGAGCAAATTCAAGGAGATTTGGAGTGAGTCTAAGCGATTCTCTTACATAATTAGCCTAATCCAAGGTAAGTGAGTCTTCGTCCCTTTTGTGTATCTTAGCTTATTTTATTGCTTTTAGATTATATGATTTAGTTAATTAATAAATTTTTATGTACTATTTACTTGTCATATCAAGATTGGGGACAACCTACTTTGTTGCCCCTTCTTTATGTGTTGTTCCATTATCTTGCTATCTCATAATTTCTTGTGATATCTTGTGTTTATTCGATAATATCTTGTGATATCTCATGAATTCTTGAATTTGTTTTGGGTTGCGCAACCTTTTCGGACATGGTAGTGTCGAGAAACTCTGGGCAGTATCGGGCTATCGGTTTAGCTCAGCTACCATGGTGCCTATTCTCTCTCTCACTGAGGCACACTCCTCTACCCCAAAGGTGTAGTTTACCTCGTTTGGGCATACAGATCTACCTCGGGAGAAATGGGTCGTAGTGTAACGCCCCGATCCCTCACGAGACCGGAGGCTCTAATGACCATGCTATTCTCAACCCAATACCAAGCCCGGTCACAAATTTTTTCCGAATGGTTAAGTCCGGACCCGACACACGGACAGAGTCTCCCCTGTACCGTGGACATTCTAAAAACCTGTAAACACTTAAACAAGGTCCCAATAACACATACAAGCTTTTCTCAATTAAACAACAAAGCTATAAGGCCATCCGAGCCTTATAGTACACAATAACTCCAACACACACAAGCATGCGAGAACTTGTTGTCAGCATAGTCTTATAATCCTGACATTCTAGGAAACCAATAAAACAACTTAAAGGATAAAGCATTCTACATTAACCATCCACTCCCAAGCATGCAAGGAAATAAGGCAAGAAATAAAAGTTATTACAATTCATAGACTTTCAAAGCTACAACCCAACCAACTAATCTTCGACTTATACAACAAGCACATACATAGCCCTTGGGCTACAAAATAGTACATAAAGTAATCAGATGAGTCTTCCACATAGCAGCAAAATCATTAACCACCTCAAGTTATCAGACACAGCAACTAAGGTAAAGGCTCGATCTGAACTTCTTCTTCCTCAACTAAATCAACAAGCTGGGGATCACCCTCAGCGTCTCCTGAAACAGATATCGAGGTATGAGCAACCACTGTTGCCCAGTGAGGGATATGGTCCCGGGGCGTGCAATGCGACAGATAATACAATTACACAACAATAACACTTAACCAATTAAAGAAACAATGATAACTTAAATAACCACACAATTAAAAGGATACATTTCAACAATCCCCTATACACCAATCTTCACTGGTCTTCAATTACGATCCACGAACCACGAACACGATCACGATAAGCCGGCATAACCCCAATCACTCCAGTGGGTGTACTCCGGATGTACCCCGAATCCTACGACCCAACATCCCCTGGCAATCTCCGGACCAGGCGAATGAGGGAATAGGGTACGGAGTTTGAATATCCACCGGCAAGCCCTCTGCCGCCCAGCCGATATTCAACACATCCGCCCCTGACACTATGGTTGCGCAACCACTATGCAATGCACTTAACAATGGCAAGTTAATAGCAATAATATAAGCATTAACACATAGGAGGATCAACAAAGTAGGTTGACCTCGATACAATTAGGATAGAAGCAAATATAGAAGTTAATAAGCAGTTTACAAATGAACTTATACCAATAAGCATAGAATCATTCCAAAAGCTCCAAATCAATTTAAAATCACATATAAACACTCAAGAAGTCCTGCCATGGGTTTAGAAGTGTGAGACAACTTAAATTGCACCTAAACCCCTTTGTTTTTCGAACTATTTCTCTTCTAAACCAAAGTTAATGATTTCATTTTCAAAGGAAACTCTCCCAACCTTCTAACTAACCCCCAAGGTACCCTCTCAACCCTTTAACTCATTCAAATGCACGCGATTACCCCGAAAGCCCCAAATTCCCTCTTATGGCTTTAAACTACACATACCTTATCCGGGCTTCAAACAAGGGTTATCAAAGCTTTTATAGCACCTAGGTAGCCTAAGAATACTAGAAGTGAAGCCCGAATCCACCCGGATTCGCATGAACCCCGAAACTCCTTTGTTAAAGTCGGCTATTTCACGTTTTATGCGATTCTAGAGCAATTCAAGTGCACGGGGCTATTAGACTACCTTCATTAGCACCTAAGGCATCTATTAGGAGTGTTGAATCAAGCTAATACGTGCAATTACATAAAACCCTAGAAAAACGTCACTATTCATCTCATAAATTCAAATGACGATTCCAACCGTTTAAAATGCGAACTAATAGCTCAAATGTGTTCTCTAGCACTTATATACAAGGTATAATAGCATAGATAAGCTTTGCAATAGCATTTGATAACATTTTCAACAAATCAAGAAAAATGTAACATTTTAGATATGCATAAAAAGTCATGAAAACCCTCACCAATTGCGCGTAGGAACTCTCGGGAGGCTAGCAAACACCCTAAACTACTTGCTCCTAGCTTGGCTTGGCTTGGCTTGAAGATTTGATGAGCAAAATCCTCTCATTCTCCTCCTACACTATTCTCGGATTTGCTACAGTAAAATTCAGCACTTTTTTGTTTTGATTTTTTGCTAGTTATGATATAAGGTGAGTTGTTTGAGGGGTATATAAGCTTAGGTGAGTTGTTTTAATTTAAGTGTATGGTCAAAATGTGAGTCAAGCTAGTTAGAAACAAGTCCTAAGCGTAATTTTAATGTTAGCTAATTAAACTCCAAGTTGGTTACGTAACACTATTCATTCAACTACAAAAATCATTTTCTAAACGAGCCCTCCTAACGCTTCTAGCTCAAATGCACATTTTTCTCATTACTTTGACAATTAATATGATTTAATAAAAATGCTAATTAACTAATAGAAAGTAGTTTAAAAACGGAGTGAATAGTAGTCACAAAGTCAGTTAATAAGGCATAGAAGTAAATGCGCAAACAAGGGATGCAACAGTAATTAAATGCATGGCTAAATCTCGGGCGTTACATCCTCTCCCCCTTAAACTAATTGCGTCCACGCAATTCTTCTTCACAAGAGAACATCTGCATCAACTGAAAACCAACTCTGATTATTCGTCATCAGTTGCTAAGCAAGAATACCATATACGAATTCTCGTGGAAGCTCATTAAGAAATCCCAGTAGTATTGTCTGTGAACCTCACGTAATAAGGCCAAATAAAGGCTCCAATAGAGACGCTACTTCGAAATCCAAATAAGAATCCCGCTGGTACGAATACCATAGAAGAATAGAATCCCAACTAAGAGCGGAGAGAAAATACCAATAAAAGTTCCGAGCAGGAGTATTGTAAATAATACCAGATAATAAGGCTAAAAAGAATCCCATATACCAATTCTTCTGAGAGATGCCGACAAAAGAATACCAAATGAATAGCTGATAAGAAAATACCAAGAATATACTCCAGAGAACTGTCATATAGAAACCCCAAAAGATGCTACTCATTTATGACCGCTAAGCACTGAAGAAGGCCTTAGAAGAATCCCAATAACTGAGCTCCAATTATATCCACCAATTCCCAAATAAAGGCTGATTAATTGCCTCTCATTTCTGCTAATCAACATAATTTGGAAGGCCTGCCACTAATCACCTCTCTTTAGGGGAGGAAGGAGTTTTTCTTACCATTCGACGGGTTATGTATGCATGCCAAACAATTGCATATGTATAATCATTCTTTAAACAATTACGCAAACATGTTAATAAAAAGAGTTTGTGAAACAGTGTAATCATCAAAGTCACTCAAGCACGATAATCAAGTCAAGCATAACACAACTCAATCAAAGACATTCAAATACACACATTACAAGCAACAGTTCAAGCATTTAATAATTCACAAAGTCAATTTGATGCATAACTAGCCACTTTGCTTCACCTTGCACACATTTAGCACGTAACATATAATTATATCACATAGGTGCACACATTCAATACCAGACACACAATCAAACATGCAGGCATACACTTTTAAGACACACATTTAATCAAGCACACACGCAAGGGTTACTACCCGACAGGCCGAGGACCCTGTCCCGGCTTAGAGCTAACTAAGCTCTGATACCACCTGTAACGCCCCGATCCCTCACGAGACCGGAGGCTCTAATGACCATGCTATTCTCAACCCAATACCAAGCCCGGTCACAAATTTTTTCCGAATGGTTAAGTCCGGACCCGACACACGGACAGAGTCTCCCCTGTACCGTGGACATTCTAAAAACCTGTAAACACTTAAACAAGGTCCCAATAACACATACAAGCTTTTCTCAATTAAACAACAAAGCTATAAGGCCATCCGAGCCTTATAGTACACAATAACTCCAACACACACAAGCATGCGAGAACTTGTTGTCAGCATAGTCTTATAATCCTGACATTCTAGGAAACCAATAAAACAACTTAAAGGATAAAGCATTCTACATTAACCATCCACTCCCAAGCATGCAAGGAAATAAGGCAAGAAATAAAAGTTATTACAATTCATAGACTTTCAAAGCTACAACCCAACCAACTAATCTTCGACTTATACAACAAGCACATACATAGCCCTTGGGCTACAAAATAGTACATAAAGTAATCAGATGAGTCTTCCACATAGCAGCAAAATCATTAACCACCTCAAGTTATCAGACACAGCAACTAAGGTAAAGGCTCGATCTGAACTTCTTCTTCCTCAACTAAATCAACAAGCTGGGGATCACCCTCAGCGTCTCCTGAAACAGATATCGAGGTATGAGCAACCACTGTTGCCCAGTGAGGGATATGGTCCCGGGGCGTGCAATGCGACAGATAATACAATTACACAACAATAACACTTAACCAATTAAAGAAACAATGATAACTTAAATAACCACACAATTAAAAGGATACATTTCAACAATCCCCTATACACCAATCTTCACTGGTCTTCAATTACGATCCACGAACCACGAACACGATCACGATAAGCCGGCATAACCCCAATCACTCCAGTGGGTGTACTCCGGATGTACCCCGAATCCTACGACCCAACATCCCCTGGCAATCTCCGGACCAGGCGAATGAGGGAATAGGGTACGGAGTTTGAATATCCACCGGCAAGCCCTCTGCCGCCCAGCCGATATTCAACACATCCGCCCCTGACACTATGGTTGCGCAACCACTATGCAATGCACTTAACAATGGCAAGTTAATAGCAATAATATAAGCATTAACACATAGGAGGATCAACAAAGTAGGTTGACCTCGATACAATTAGGATAGAAGCAAATATAGAAGTTAATAAGCAGTTTACAAATGAACTTATACCAATAAGCATAGAATCATTCCAAAAGCTCCAAATCAATTTAAAATCACATATAAACACTCAAGAAGTCCTGCCATGGGTTTAGAAGTGTGAGACAACTTAAATTGCACCTAAACCCCTTTGTTTTTCGAACTATTTCTCTTCTAAACCAAAGTTAATGATTTCATTTTCAAAGGAAACTCTCCCAACCTTCTAACTAACCCCCAAGGTACCCTCTCAACCCTTTAACTCATTCAAATGCACGCGATTACCCCGAAAGCCCCAAATTCCCTCTTATGGCTTTAAACTACACATACCTTATCCGGGCTTCAAACAAGGGTTATCAAAGCTTTTATAGCACCTAGGTAGCCTAAGAATACTAGAAGTGAAGCCCGAATCCACCCGGATTCGCATGAACCCCGAAACTCCTTTGTTAAAGTCGGCTATTTCACGTTTTATGCGATTCTAGAGCAATTCAAGTGCACGGGGCTATTAGACTACCTTCATTAGCACCTAAGGCATCTATTAGGAGTGTTGAATCAAGCTAATACGTGCAATTACATAAAACCCTAGAAAAACGTCACTATTCATCTCATAAATTCAAATGACGATTCCAACCGTTTAAAATGCGAACTAATAGCTCAAATGTGTTCTCTAGCACTTATATACAAGGTATAATAGCATAGATAAGCTTTGCAATAGCATTTGATAACATTTTCAACAAATCAAGAAAAATGTAACATTTTAGATATGCATAAAAAGTCATGAAAACCCTCACCAATTGCGCGTAGGAACTCTCGGGAGGCTAGCAAACACCCTAAACTACTTGCTCCTAGCTTGGCTTGGCTTGGCTTGAAGATTTGATGAGCAAAATCCTCTCATTCTCCTCCTACACTATTCTCGGATTTGCTACAGTAAAATTCAGCACTTTTTTGTTTTGATTTTTTGCTAGTTATGATATAAGGTGAGTTGTTTGAGGGGTATATAAGCTTAGGTGAGTTGTTTTAATTTAAGTGTATGGTCAAAATGTGAGTCAAGCTAGTTAGAAACAAGTCCTAAGCGTAATTTTAATGTTAGCTAATTAAACTCCAAGTTGGTTACGTAACACTATTCATTCAACTACAAAAATCATTTTCTAAACGAGCCCTCCTAACGCTTCTAGCTCAAATGCACATTTTTCTCATTACTTTGACAATTAATATGATTTAATAAAAATGCTAATTAACTAATAGAAAGTAGTTTAAAAACGGAGTGAATAGTAGTCACAAAGTCAGTTAATAAGGCATAGAAGTAAATGCGCAAACAAGGGATGCAACAGTAATTAAATGCATGGCTAAATCTCGGGCGTTACACGTAGGATCGGGGTACATCCGGAGTACCCCACTGAAGAAATAAGGGGATTTATCAGTACTTGTTAGCAAGGATCGAGATTTGTGGTTCGAGATTGAAGACAAGGAAGATGAACCGTATCCTTTTTATATGTGTTTAATGTTTAGTTAGTTAACTTGCTATATTGTATTATTTGTGTTCTTGTCTTTGTTACATTGCACAAAATGTTTTGCAAAAACTCCCCAGTTAACTATATCTCCCTCCCTCACTGAGTAACTTTGGTTACTCATTCTTCTTTTCAACATATTTCAGGAAAAGCTGAAGATTGGATTGCCTCCTATATAGCTTGCTTGTTCTATCAATGTGTAGAACATGGAAGAATGTGATCATGATATGCTTGTATTCTATTTGAGACTTTGTGGCCATGTATGTATTTGTGTTATATCAAGGAATGTAATATTGAAGTTTTAGTCTTGTTTGATGATTAGGTACAAGTGGGCTTGTAATATCTTCTATTGCTTTACTTTATTGCTTAGTAGTGCATGCTTGTGTGAACAATGAAAGCTAGTTGGTTGGTTGGACATAAATTATAAGAAAACTTGATTGATAATGTAAAGTAATATGATAAGTGGAATAAAAAAATAAAATTTTAATGGATTTAACTTTGCATGCTTGTGTGATATGTTGTTGGGTTCCAAGGCTCGGATGGCCTTGAAGAGTTTGCTACATGTTATGTTAGTAGAAGTTGGGTGTTACGGGGAGTTTGGACTTTGGTTTTGGGATTATAATTGCTTGTACAGGTTTTGGATTGTCCTATAAATAGGGGAGACTCTGTCCATTTCCCCTCGTTTGTCGTGACCTCGGGTATTGGATCAGGGCTCCGGTCTCGTGAGGGATCGGGGTATTACACTTATGCCCTTGAAGTGTTATTCGATAAGAGGATATGACAAGTCTTTTATGGAAGACCTAGCCTCCACAGCTCAATGCAGCTTCGAGTTCGACTTCTCAATAACGTCCCAAAATCCGACCTCCTGATGATGTCCCAAAATCTAATCTCCCGATGATGTCCTAAAATCTGACTTGCCGATGACGTCCCAAATCTTAACAGAATGCCAGCACACCCCATAAAATCCAGAGGTGTCAGACTCTCTCTCATCCAAAGGGTTTAAATGTGCCCACACATTCACTAGGGGAGGTAACAAATTCATTTAACTGAAATTATATACACTTTCCTTCTTCAAGCACCCAACTAACTTAAGCTTTGAAATGCTAATGCAGGGCATACCCCCTTGCAACTCTTTTTTTGTTTTGAAGGCATTCAAGAAGTGAAATTCAGTCAACCTTCATAATTTAGCTATACCCAAATTCGTACCTTAACAGTATCAATTTGTATCACATTGTGGTTATGGTCGTGCGAGAGTTTTCGATATAAATATATCTTCACACGTTTTTGTGGGTATGTGGTATCCGTTTGGGCAAAACTAAGTACAAAAAAATCAACTTCTCTTTATTGGCCTTTACCATGCACCTTCAAAAAAGATAATGCTATGGAATAAATTTGATTAGGTGCTTCCCGAGCTCTCCTGCAAAAGAAACGGGTATGGGAGTTCCCTACGTAAGTACTACGATACTTAAGTTAGTATTCTGATTGGAATAATAACCCGAATTGGAAAGTATAATATGCAGTATGCAAATAATCAGTTACCTCTTTTGTGAGTGAAGTTCCGATATTTATATTTTTCTATTTAGACAATATTCCAATTTTTGCGGGATCCTGTCACCTCGTCATGAGGTCAGCACAATGGTCGAACCTCGAAGTAGTGGTCGGAGGTTGGTCGAGGCCGACCTAATTAAACCTTCAGTGTGAGCTGCTCCCAATTTTATTTATTTGATTAGTTTACTCCATAAAAATTTGGGCTGGTTATTTTTCCCTTATCAGTTTCCCCCTGATTCCTTAAGCTCAAAATGAGGTCTGGGAATCGTCCTTTAAATACGGCGCAACTTTCTTAGCACGATCCTCCTCAATTATAAATCATTTACTGCTTATTAATTGCTTGGTTGTGATGTAGCCACGTGGCCCTTTATGGTTGGTTGTCTGTGGCCCACTATCCTAGGAAATCTAAAGCACTCATTTTCCCGCCTACTGAATGCTCTATAAATAGGCCTTTATTTCAAACCATTTTGCTATTTCATTTCTCAAACTCTCTCTTATTCTCACTGTTTCTCTCTCTCGGCAGTTTCAACTTCCCCGAGCCTTAGTATCCTCCTTTCTCGACCTACTTTGCTCCTTAGGTACATCTTCTTCTCGTTCTCTTTCTTTTCAATGGATTGATCTGAATCATAGCATGATTCCCAAATTGAACCCATTCATTCTTATGACCACCAAGGTAGCGAGGAGAACGATAGCGATATCATGCCTAAGATTAGTGCGGTAGATCCTGGAGAGACTAAACTATTGAACCGAGCTAACGTGCCCGAGGGCTTAGAGGATCTAGAGGTCGGTCCGAGCCTACCTACTAATAGACTTTTAGGAAGGTCCTTTTCTTAGCCACCCCATAAGACAAGTTTTTGCCTCTGGCCCTTTTTTTGATTCCCCACCTTCTCGCTCAAGACCTTGCACCAATGCTAAGGTCGATTCAGAGGTTAAGTCTGATCGGACCCCTTTTATTACTCTGGTAGGTAGAGTTCCATCTTCCTTAGATATTCCTAAACTAGGTTAGCCAGATGATGATGACAAACCCTTTGATGCCATAGACCATCCTCTACTTAATGTTTACTCTCTCATTCTCATCATTCAACTCACCTTCTTCTACCCCACGGGGTATGGCTCTCGTGTCAACAAAATTACAAGCTAGAATGTCCTATTTATAGGAACTAAAATCTCACTCTATTAAGATTAGGACTTCTATCTTTATTCCATTAGATTGGACTTCTGTTTGTCTTCAACTTTGGCTTGGGCTTGGATTACTTGAGCCAAAAGCCCAACAACCTAAAGATGCTAAGTCGCCGACCCCATCAAAGAGCCTCGCTTGCTAGTGTTTTATGCATAATCCACAGTCTAGAGTTCCAATGATGTTTATTCTTACTATTTGCCACTTTTGATTCTTCTTGGAAAATAGTATAAGACCAAAATTGTAACTGTTAAGATCACTAAATGTAGATTCTTTTTAAATCCATTTGAATTGAATAATATATAACACTGTCTACTTAGTGGCTACTTGTTGATGCTAGTTTTGACCATAAAAATCTTACCATTCCGACTATAATACGTCCCAGACTTCAGTTACAAAACTTTTAAAATCTCCCATCACTTGGTGATAATAATGTTCTAATATTAAGGCATCATAATGGCCCATGTAATTGAAATTTTATGGCTTTAAATACTGGTTGTTACATGAACTATCTTGAAAGA
Organism: Ehretia macrophylla; assembly: GCA_037974665.1. Classification (NCBI taxonomy): domain Eukaryota; kingdom Viridiplantae; phylum Streptophyta; class Magnoliopsida; order Boraginales; family Ehretiaceae; genus Ehretia; species Ehretia macrophylla. The sequence goes on from CM075769.1 coordinate 29,563,151, forward strand.
CAAAAAGATAGGAGACGTAATAATTAAAGTATCATGATCTTTTGAAATGTTTTTTTGGTCATTCATGATCTTTCCAATAAAACTTTCCAACATTATATATGAATACAAAATTTTCAATGAGCTCGTCTTAGATAAAAAAAGTAGAGAAAATTGTGTTGGAGATTATAACACATACATGCACATCAGTAACAAAAACACTAATATTTTTAACGTTGTTTGGCGCTCTATCTATGTCCATCCAAAATTGAAAAAAACCCCTTATTCATCGAGTAAGATCTCTACATCTAAATACTTCGTTTCATCAACAACTCCAGAAAAGACATGTACTTGTAGGGTTAATAACACTTAACCCCCTTAATATATATAATGTGTAACACTTATACCCCTCATGTATATTTAGGTAAACTTAATTCCCACATTCTCTTTACTATAAAATTTGTAATGGCATTAACTAACACCTTATCCTCTATAAACATTGAAATATCATTCCTCTATTTTCATATTCTTTTAATGGTTTTTTTTTTCATTCTCTGTAATTGGGTATGTCTCTAAATTTATCTTTTTCATCTTTTTTTCTTTCTCTCTCTCTCTCTCTCTCTCTCTCTCTCTCTCTTTTTCTCACAGATACTTTATACCTTTGTGTATTTATCTACGATAAGAAACAAGCAAGTGAAGTTGATAGCAAGGACAAAGAGTTTGGTCTTGATATTGTGTTTTTTGTTTTTACTTTAAAAATGTTATAATATTTATGTTGAAGTGCACAAAAACCCCTGTGTTTTTATTAAGGTGCACATGACCCCCTGTGGTTTTAAAAGTGTACAAGACCCCCTTGTGATTTTCAAAACACATCACGATTAGTCCTTCCATCAAAAAAACTGTTAGTTTTAACCGCAAATGTATGACACACACCTATCTTGCAACTCAAATTGTTGTTTTATCAATTTTCCAATAAACTATGTTTATTCATTTATTAAAATGCCCTTTTCACAAAAACAATTAAAAAAATCAAACTGTAATCTTCTTCCCCTAACCCATCCGACTTGTTTGCCTCATTCAACCCCCAACACCCGTCTGCCACCCTACGTCCTCATCCTCCCCCCAAATATAAATTTTGAGGCAAAGTCGCTTGATCCGTGGATTTTAATTTTATCATCACTTGGCATTTGTTCAACTTAATTGGCTATAGATCTTATTCTTCAATCAAAAAGCTTATATCGTGTTGGCCAGGAAACTTTAGTTTCAAATTAAGGCATGTATATGAATGGAGCACAATCTCAATACACATGCTAGTATATATATATATATATATATATATATATATATATATATATATAGATAAATAAGTACAAGGGAAAAGGAAAAAAGAAAGAAAAGAAAAAATAGAGGTATTTATGTCTTTTACTATTTTCTGTCAACTTTGTTGATGGGCAAGTAGAAAGGGGTAATCGTGCTGCGTTTAAGAAAGTACAGGGAGGTCTTGTGCACTTTTAAAAGCACAGGGAGTCCTGTGCACTTTAACAAAAACATAGGGGGTTCTGTGTATTCCACCTTAATTTTTATTTTTTAAGTTTATTTAATGGAGCTCTTATATTATTTATGCTAAAGGTCATGATAAATATAAAATATGCATATTAAATAGGCATTGGTAAGCCAACCAATCAAAAAAGACATTGGTAAAAATTTAACATTTGCACCTAAAGAAAGTGAACAAAATATGGGAAAGAAGGCTTTTTTAGTTAAGGCAGAAATAGGTAGGCCGTGGTATATAAGGAAGTTAGTACTGTCCTAGTGTTTAGGGAGAAAACAAAACAATATACAGAAAATGGGTGGATAAATTATACGAATGATCCTTTATCTTTGTCGTGTTTGTCAAATGACTCATTTATCTTTCAAATGTGACATCTTAATCCCTGACCTAATATGTTAGTGACACTGTTAGTCGTTATTTTTAGAACCGTCAAAGGATAGACAAAAATGTCATATTCTACGAACGTGCTCACAAAATGAGTTATTAAGAAAGGGAAAAATAGTCTAAACAACTTCATACTTTATTTTTTCTAGGCAAGCAAGTAAGTATATTATTCACATCAAAACACTAAACAAGTCAGTAGAGAGGGAGCAAAAAACCCTCACAAAAAGAGCTAAGCTAAGATGTTATCCACAATACCCCAAGCTCTACAAATTGCTCTATTCTTAGCATTGTTCCTAAACTTTTGACTTTTGAGTAACCTATGTTTAATCTAAAAAATAATGTGCTGGAAGATGGCTTCCTCGTACTTGGCCCCTTTATGATGAAGTCTAGCATTTCGCTCCATCCATATGTGGAAGATCATGGCTTCAAACAGGAGTTCGATGATAACAACTTGAAGAGACCTATGCTTAGTAGTGGTTGATATCCAATTAGAGATATCATCCTAAGTATGCATCTTGCTATAACATTTAGTCATTCCAAGCCCCTTTCTCCATAATTTACGAGAGATACCACACTCAAAAAACAAATGGTCTGTAGTCTCCATACACCCATGGCAAAAAATATAATGAGGGTTGGTTTGTAGACCCCAAGAGATAATTCTCGCACGAGTAGAGAATCTGTCAAGCCAGGCAATCCACGTGTGAAATGTATACTTTGGTATATCGCCCTTGAACCAAACACTTTTGCACCAAGAAATGTTTGGATAGTAGTCCTAGAGATTTCCCAAGATGATTTCAAAGAAAACTTACCATTTTTACCCGCTGTTCAGAGAATGCAATCAGAAACATTAGCCTGAGGGTAGATGCTACCATCTTGATCAACAATAAGATCGAAAACAGGGTCATTTTGAGGCCATTTCCATTGATCATTAGAAATGTAAACTTCCACCTTTTCTTCTTTTATGTGCTGTATAATAGCAACACTAGATAACTCCTTAAGGACGCTAATGGGGTTCCACGAGTCAAGCCAAAAACAAGTGCTTTTCATGTCCCCGATTTTATGAGCAATATGAAGTTTGAATTGATCCCTAATACCCAAAATCCTTCTCCAATACCATGCAGCTTCAGAGTTGGCTTCAATTTCCCATATTGAGATATCTTTGAGATGGTTAAAAAAAACCTATTTAGTCCAAATTGTCTTTTCCTAGTATGCAACCTCCAGAGATAATTCATGATTGAAGCTTGATTTAAATCACTCAGTCTTTTAATCCCCAAACCACTTTCTTCAATCTTCCTGCACACAATATTCCATGTCTCCTTTGACTTTTTCCCATTGTCAACTTCTCCAAACCAAAGAAAGGATGCAAGCCTTTTCTTGATATTCTCCAAAACCCCTTTAGGAATGAGGAAAACTCTAGCCTAGAAAGCATGGTTGTTGCAAAGAATAGAGTTAATAAGTTGTTTCTTTCCTGCAAAAGTAAGCCACTTGGCTGCCCAACTGTCAATTCTTTTCGTTGCCTTGTCAACAACAGGAAGACAATCATTGATATGAAGATGCCCAGTGATCAAAGGTATGCCAAGATACCTAACTGGAAGTTTACCGAGTTTGAATCCAAGAAGATTATAAATAATATCAATCTTATTATCACTGCATCCAGCCAAGAAGACTTCGCTCTTGTCCCTGCAAACTTCAAGGCCCAATAATTTGTTAATTAGGTCAAGGCTCTCACGAATTAGAGTGGTAGACCTTGGCTTAGCTTTCACAAAAATCATAATATTGTTAGGAAAGAATTAATGAGTGAGACAAGTCTACTTATATTTGGAGTGAAATTGAAAGTTTTTTCTTTTGGAGGTAGCCTCAATGATCTTCGTAAGTACTTGCATCCCAATCACAAAAAGATAGGGAGATAATGGGTCCCCTTGTCTAAGACCTTGAGCTCCCTCAAAATATCCTTGAAGGATGCCATTTATCGAAACTGAGAATTTTGGAGCAATAATACATTCCTGGATCCACTCAACAAATATCGGGGGAAAATTTAGAGCAGTCAAAGTCTTTAGAATAAAACCCTATTCAATTGTGTCATAAGATTTCCATAAGTCTGCCTTGGTGGTACATCGAGGACTAATACATTTTATATTGTACCCTTTCACAAGCTCAAGCCCCAGCAGAATGCAATCAGTGATGTCCCTTCCTTCACCAAAGGCATTTTGTGAGTCAGACATAATCAACCATATACTTTTTCATTCTATTTGCAATAATTTTAGACATACATTTGTAAATTATATTGCAACAGGCAATCAGACGATAGTCGTTCATCGAGGAGGGATCATTTCTTTCCAGGACAAGAGTTAAGTTGGTAGCATTAATTTCTCGTAGTATCTTCCTAGATCGAAAGAATGATTGAATAGCACAAATAACATCTAGTCCGATAATACTCCAACATCTCTTATAAAAGTGAGAAGTAAAACCATATGGCCTCAGGATTTTGTTATCATACATGGAAAAAATAATGCCTCTAATTTCCTCTAGTGATATAGGCCTGATCAGATCATTCTCAAATTCATTAGAGAGAGCGTATTGCAAAATAGTGTGGATATATTTAGCTCCAAAGGATCTATTGGAAGAATTACTACTGCCAAGAAGTACCTTGAAGTAAGGAACTACTTCAGTACAAATATCATTATCATCACTCAAAATATTGCCTGGTTGATCTAACAGTTTACTAATACTATTACGCCCAACTCTCCCTTCAGCATATTTGAAAAAAAACACAGAGTTAGAGTCTCCTTCATTCAACCAAGAAATTCTAGCCTTCTATTTCCAAATACTCTCTTTAGCCGCCATAAGAGAGTTCATAATATTAATGATGCTCGCTTCATCAAATTTAAGATGCTCAGTCCAATGGCCTTCCAAAAGATTCTGTTGGATAACATATAATTTACTTCTGAGTTCATCTAATGGGTAGGGGATGTTCTAAAAATGAAGTTAAACTCTTTGAGAGCTTTCTTGAGAACACATTGCCTTGTGACCAATTTGAACATAGGTGAACCCTCAACCTCTACACCCTAGGCACGCTCCACCACCTACAAGAAATTAGTATGACTGGTCCATGTATTAAAGAACCGAAAAGGCTTTGGTTTGGAATGTTTAGGTCGAATAGGTCTAAGGAAAATAAGAGAGTGGTCAAAAACTCTTGGCAATTCAATGGTAACTGTAGAGTTGTTGAATTGAGCAATCCATTCAGCATTAACCAGAACTCTATCAAGGCGATTAGCTTTGAGTCTATTATCAGGACTACCATTGGACCAAGTGTAAGTAGGGCCAAAACTGTTGTGTTCCACCAAATTAGCATTCTCCAAACATTCAGTGAAATCCGTTGCACCAGGAGAAAGAGTAGTACAACCAATCCTATCTTTTATATTAAGAATCTCATTAAAATCCCCCCATACACCAGGGGAGATTTTGGTATTTATAAGACAAATCAATCATAGAACTCCACAAATCCTTCCTTCTATGACTTTCATTGCTAGCATTGACAAAAGTGACAAAGCATTTCCATTAACAATTTGTATCCTGAATAGAACACAAGATGGCTTGATCCATGGCTTCAATTTTTTCTACAAAACCTTTGGCTTGATCCTACAAAACCCAGATTCTACCAGACTGATCTTTCTTATAGTTATTTATTACCTCCCATCTCTTAAACTTATTCAAGATCAAATTGGAGGCATTTTTGTGTTTGATCCTAGTTTTAAATAAGCCGCAAACGCATGGTTTATTGTTGTTCATAACTCGCAGAACCTTTGTTTGTTTGAGGGGGTGATTGAGTCCCTTTACATTCCAAAATATGAAAATCATTGAGTAGGTGGTATAGATTAGGGATTTTTCTCCTCAACCACAGTATCCATAGAATTGTTCCCTATAGCTTTAGACAAATGGTCCTGAATTTCCTGGGACAATTTGTTGCCAACTTTGTCTAAGATAGAAAATTGATTAGTGGAAACACATGATTTAAAACCTCCACCAATATCATGTGATTTACCTCTATTAGTAGTCAAGGTCGGCTTCACTGTAAGGCTACAATCACGCGTAATGTTATCATTAGCATATGTCGAGGCAATAGCAGTTAATTTTTTGACTAGACTATGATTTCTGCGTCTTTTATGTCCTTAAACCACATTTGAAGAATTATCAACTTCAAAGTGATTAACAACACTAGGTTGAACAGGGCCTTTGAAAGAAGTTGCTTCATCTTTTTTAGATGGAAGAATTTTAGATCATCTATTCTTGTTGTGCCCAAATACTTTACAATTGGTGTATATTTGTGGCCACCAAGAGTACTTCACATCAATATCCATAATTCTAGTTACCTCTTCTTCTTTGAATTCCAATTCCAATGAGTCCAGTAGACCATCTTCCACATTGACGTTAATGTGCATAGTTGAGTTTCAATTTGGTATACGTGGACGCTTCAGACTGGATCAACACTCCGATGGCACTAGCTAGGTACCCAAGTCCTTCTTTGTTCCAAAATACAACTGGGATGTTCCTGAGTTTAATCCATAGAGGTACAAGGTCCACTCTAAAGTTAAGTGGTTGTATACTAGGCTTCTACTTGTGGAGTAGTAGAGGCATGTCATAACATGCCAATGCTGCTCCAACACCGCATCACAAGCTTGCATATTTTCAAGTCGAGTTAAAGACCTTCTCTAGTTAACTTTACTTCCACCTTACCAAAGGTTTTCCTAATGAGGTTAACCAAGTTTCTAATTAGCACAAAAATGGGTAGTTTGTCCAGAAATTGCCCAACAAGAGTATTCTGCCACTGGTTGATTCCAATAGTTCTAACCTATTCTGGACGCTTAACCCTCATCTTATTACCCACCTTCTCAGGTTTGTGGTAGGGAAGTTTTAGATATTCCTTGAGCCGACCTTCAAAGAAATTAGTCCATCTATGTTTAATTAGATTCATAATAGTAGGGCTTGGCTGACGTAGCAAAGGGGGAGCAAGATTAGGTGAAATAGAACTACCCCGAAGAGAAGATGACGCCTTCTTAGTAGTAGTAACAGGAGGAGTTTGGACCTTTGGTCATTGCTATTCAAGATACCTTCTGTATTAGAGGAACCTGAAGGGCTATAAGATGAAGATTTGAGGGATTCCAAAGAAAGAAAATAGTGGTTGATTTATGGTCAGGGGAAGAAGGTTTCCCTTTAACCGAGGTCTTTGTAGAAGATTTTAAAATAGGAGGGGTATTCTCCATGTCTTGAAAAAAGAAAAGTTACCTTTAAAGTGGGTTGATTTGTGCGATATTTCCCCTTGGCCATAGCTTAAAAGCCTGGCCAGTAAATACAAGAACAAGTAGTAACAAGAGGGTTGAGTATGAGTAAAAGTTGGGTTTTGATTTTCAGGTAAAGGTTTGCAAGTTTGACGGTTGATTCTTGTGATGTTAGCATGCGCCGAGAGGGTTTGTGTGTGTATGGGTCATGTGTCCCTCTTATGGAAGACTTGTTTTCAACTTCAGACTTTTTACTTAATCTTATTTCACTTTTAGATTTTTCATTCTCTCTTCGATTTGGGGATTTTGACCTTAGTGTTTTCTACTATTTCTTCAATTAGCAATCCCAAGAGAGTTAACTTAGATTTCTACAAATATCATATTGTCTCTAAGAAATTCGACAAGAGTTTAAATTATGAACAATAGCCGAAGTCGACAGTACCGTAAGTTGTTTTTCTAAAATTGTTAAACTTGTTTGATTTTCATAATGGGTATATATTATTGTTTTATTTTTCAATGAGTATATAGTATTGTTTGATTTGCATAATTGCCAAAACTTATTGTTCAATTTCCGTAATGGGTATATAATATTGTTTGATTTATGGAAATGGCATATAATATTGTTCAATTTGTCTTTATTTGATATGATATTGAAAATTGCATATATTATTTCTTATATTCAATATTTTACTGTATTTGATAACAACACATTTTGTCTCTACATATTCTTACATTCAAATTTACTAAGTCTTTGTTTTATGGTTTTTTTTATTGTACTCAGAATACAGAATGTTGTAAATTGTTCTTTGTCTGATTTTTTGTTACTACATTTTGTTGTTATCTTGTGGTTAGAAATATTTTACTATGAAGCTTGATTATGGTGGTGAATTTCAAGAGTTCCTTCACAAGATATATTTCGAAAGAAAGACCAAACTTGTTGACAATTGTCATGTTGATAAAATGTCTTTGTGTGTATTGGACGAATTTGCTAGTGATTTAGAATATGAGGGGTATGCAGGATTTTACTATCTAATCCCAGGAATGGAATTTAGATAATGGTAATAGATGTTTTTATGGTTAGTACATACAATTCTATGCTAGCATTGTCAAGCACATGTGTTGTTGAGGACTATATTGTTAGGGTTGATAAAATGAATGAAAGTTAAGAGCCACAAGGATGCCCTGATAATCAAAAAATAAAGAGAAGGGTAAAGAAATTACTAAAAGGAGTTGATAGGGTTGTTTATGTGTTAAAGATGAAAAGAAAATCATTTGATAAGAAGGTTTGGGATCAGTGTGAGTATGATAGATACTGTTACGCCAAGAGCCCAAACCCTCAGGTCTGCTAACGAGATTAGTACTGTAGGCATAAGAAATAACTACTTGGACCCTCTTTTCTCTAACCTAAAATAGTTAACCCAAGTCATACCTTATACCCATTGTGAGTACCCGAACATTCATTATATGTGCATTCATTTACTTTAATCATTATGTGAGAAATATTATGTGCATTTACATGTTTAAACTAGTATTTGAAAATAATATGTGCATTTACATGATTTTCATAGTGTTATTATGTGAAAAATTCATTTAAAGTCCATTTAAACTGCATTTTGTTGACCTTTCATCTTCTTTAACCAAACTAGTTGACTTTTCATCTTCATTGACCAACTAGGAAAAGGTGGCTATTTCTTGAAAATTTAATGAATGGAAAACTTGGAATTAGAAGCAAAAATGCAAGGTTAACTTAGTCAATTTTAGGCCAATTTTGTAATAAAAATTGCACCAATTGGGGAAGATTTAGGTGGTGAATTATATATGGTTGGAAAGCTCTACCAGTCTAGTTTCTAACGCTTCAAACAGATCATGAATTAGAGTTTTCTAGAAGAATTTATGGACATTTTTCGTAAAGTGTGGCAAAGCTGTTTTGTTTACACGGGAATTGACCATCTTTGACCTTTATTTAAGCTTTTTATTTGCAGAATAAAGCCAAAAACACTCTTTTTCTTCTCTTCTTCAGCCAACCAAAGCAAGCTTAGGTGAATAGTACTTTTCAAGGGTTTTTAGCAAACTTGAAGAAGAAGGAAGAAGATCAAAGCCTTTGCAACCAAATTGAAGCTGATTCTTGCATCGCCTAAGCTTGACCTACTTGTTTCTAGCATTTTTATCTTCAAAAGGTGAGGGGATTTTCTTAACCCAATTTTAAAGTTGAAGCATGGTTTTCATACTTGTATATATGTGCTCTATAATGTTGAAAATGCTTGTGTTTCTTGCTAGTTAGATCAAAGAGAACATAATACATGAATATTACCTAATTTGATTCATGTTTTTTAGTAGTTGAATATATGGGTTATATAATGAATGATTTAGATAAATATGAGTTTAACCTTTAGTGTAAAGCTTGTATATGTAGTTTATATACTTATATATGTGTTTATAACATGTTTTAATGGTTTGGAAGCAAAATTGGATGAATTTTCAAAAAATGCTTGTTGGAAAATTTTTTACAAAAAAGTGAATAGTATTTTCTTGTGTTTTTAATGCTCAAATTGCTCCCTAGATATTTGTATATATATATATATATATATTCTTATAACTTAATCTTATAGCTTGGGAGGACAAATTGTGGAGTTTTGGTGCAGAGGTTGCAACCTTTCATAACATGACGCATTTGCATTAACTTTCAAGCATGTACACACATCACGACAATCACATTCACACATTCATGACAATCAAGCACTTCAACCACATTTAATACTCAAGCATATAATCAAGCATTCAAGCACTAAAACCCACATAGAACACTCAAGCATATAATCAAGCAATCAAGTACTAAAACCACATTGAACACTCAAGCATATAATTAACACTCGACCCAGATACATATATACTAACTATAATACCATATAGGTGCAAAAAAACTACAAAACCAAGTTTTAAATAAGTTTTATAAGCAAAATACCACCATTACCTCATGGCTGGAATTTTCGGAAAACTCATTCAAAATGCAAATGCGTCATGTTATGAAAGGTTGCAACCTCTAAACCAGACACGACAGAGTTCATGTTGCACTGGGCGGCATTGGGCTTATCAGGTGATGACATGACTACTAGGCTTCTAATCCCTACCCCGTTGTGAACGGAGAACTTTACAAGGGTTTGGGTCATAGGTTGGTGTACATCAGTAATACATCTGGTGCCTGGGTAGGGTTCGTGATGGTGCTTGGGGAACAGCATGAACAGAACACGCATAAGTTTATTTTATGTTGTTTACTTTACATTTCTCGTACCAGTGTACGTGTTGCTTACTCTTTACTTGAAAAGTCTACTTAAGTTGTTTACACTTGTTGCATGTTATTCTATCATGACATGTTTTCAAAAGGAGATTTCAAACTTAAAATATTTTCTAAAACCTCCAATGCATTGCCCTCCCCCTCCCCTGAATTTGTGAAACTCACCCCATTTTATCACCCATTACAAGTGGAACTGAGTTAAAGCTTCGACGAGATTGGAAGTGAATTCTTTGTTATCTTGCTTTGGATGATGTTTTATTATTTGTGGATTATAAGTATGATGTAATTAAAGATTATTTTGGATGATGTATACTTTACTGAGGAGTTTATATAGATTATGTTGTAATGTCTTTTCTTGGTGCTCATAAGGTGTATATTATTGTATTGGAGAATTGTTGTTAGGATGTAGTCCTTGGTATTAAAGAGTTGTTTTGAAGGCGTGTTGTATTGCATTCTTGGATGTGTTTGAGATTTTGCATGATTGGATGTTTTGTGGTATGGATATTAGTGTACGGGAAAATGTAGTGTGCCTTAGCAGACTTAGGAGGAGTGATATTCTTAATCCCGTGGCATCACGATCCCAGGTTATTTGCGGTTTATGTAAGCTTAAATTCTTTTCTTTTCTGTGGTATCAGAGACTGTGTTAGTTAGTGAAAAATGGGATCGTAACAAGTGGTATCAGAGTAAGAGGTTGCGAACCTTTGGGATAAAGTTGGTTATGATCATAATGTATATATAGGTTTGAACTTGATTTCTTGAGCTAAGGTTAAAGATTGTGATCCTTTCTGAGCTTTGTAATTGATGGTTGAGTTATTGGCTATGATTCCTTGGGTTGCTAGTAGGCTATGATGTTCTTGCATATGTTTGGGTTTTAGCTTGATTAAGCGAATGATAAAAAGATCTTGAAGGAATGAATTTCGAGGGCAAAATTCTTAGGAAGGAAGAATGTGAGGACCCGAGCATTCATTACATGTGCATTCATTTACTTTAATCATTATTTGAAAATTAATATGTGCATTGACTTGTTTAGACTAGTATTTGAAAATAATATGTGCATTTACATGTTTTTTAGAGTGTTATTATGTGAAAATTTCATTTAAAGTCCATTTAAATTGCATTTTGTTGACCTTTTATTGTCTTTGACCAAACTAGTTGACTTTTTATCTTCATTGACCAACTAGGACAAGGTGGGTATTTCTTAAAAGTTTAATGAATGTCAAACTTAGAATTAGAAGCAAAAATGCAAGGTTAACTTACTCAATTTTGGGCCAACTTCGTAATAAAAACTGCACCAATTGAGGAAGAGTTAAGTGCCGTGCCCAGATTTTTCGGACCATACTCTTCTTCGAGCATTTCAACGATTCATTGAATCTTATTCGGTGAGGCTGATATGTTCGGATTTTCATCAATCGATAATAAGGTCAGTTACTTGATTTTTTAATGAGGTGAGCCTTCGCATATGTGAGGCCTTGTTAGTTTTGCTCCACCCGTTGGCAAGAATTATATGTGGTTGGAAAGTTCTATGAGTCTAGTTTCTAATAGTTCAAACGGATCTTGAATTGGAATTTTCTGGAAGAAGTTATAGTCGTTTTCGTAAAATATGGCATAGCTGTTTTCTTTACACGGGAATTGACCATCTTTGACCTTTACTTAAACTTTTTATTTGCATAATAAAGCCAAAAACAATCATTTTCTTCTCTCTTTTAGCCAACCAAAGCAAGCTTCGGTGAATAGTTCTTTTTGAGGGTTTTTAATAAAATTAAAGAAAAAGGAAGAAGATCAAAGCCTTTGCAACCAAACTCAAACTTATTCTTGCATCTCCTAAGCTTGTCTTACTTGTTTCTAGCATTTTTATCTTTAAAAGATAAGGGGATTTTCTAAACCCAATTTTAAAGTTAAAACATGGTTTTCATACTCGTATATATATGCTTTATAATGTTGGAAATGCTTGTGTTTCTTGCTAGTTAGATCAAAGAGAACATCATACATGAATATTAGCTAATTTGATTCATGTTTTGTAGTAGTTGAATATATGGGTTATATAATGAATGATTTAGAAAATTACGAGTTTAACCTTTAGTTTAAAGCTTGTATATGTAGTTTATATTATTATATATATGTTTATAACATGTTTTAATGGTTTGGAAGCAAAATTGGATGAATTTTCAAAAAACATGCTTGTTGTTGAAAAATTTTCTACTAAAAAGTGAATAGTATTTTCTTGTGTTTTTAATGCTCAAATTGCCCCCTATATATATATATATATATATATATATATATATATATATATATATATATATATATATATATATATATATATATATATATATATATATAACTTAATCTCATAGCTTGGGAGCACAAATTGTGGAGTTTTGGTGCAATTTGAATGAGTTTTGCGGAAATTCCAGCCATGATGTAATGGTGGTATTTTGCTTATAAAACTTATTTTAAACTTGGTTTTGTAATTTTTTTGCACCTATATGGTATTAGAGTTAGTATATATGTATATGGGTCGTGTGTTAATTATATGCTCGAGTGTTCAATGTGGTTTTAGTGCTTGATTGGTTGATTATGTGCTTGAGTGTTTTATGTGGGTTTTAGTTCTTGATTGCTTGATTATATGCTTGAGTGTTAAATGTGGTTTAAATGCTTGATTGTCATGAATGTGTGAATGTGATTATCGTGATGCGTGTACGTGCTTAAAAATTAATGCAAATGCTTCGTGTTGTGAAAGGTTGCAACCTTTAAACCAGACACGATAGAGTTCATGTTGCACTGGGCGGCATAGGGCTTGTCAGGCGATGACATGACTATCGGGCTTCTATTCCTTATCTCGTTGTGAACGGAGGGCTTCACAAGGGTCTGGGTCGTAGGTTGGTGTACATTCGGAGTACATCTGGTGCCTGGGTAGGGCTCGTGATGGTGCCCGGGGAACAACATGAACAGAATGCGCATAATTTTATTATGTGTTGTTTACTTTACATTTCTCGTACCAGTGTACGTGTTGCTTATTCTTTACTTCAAGAATCTACTTAAGTTGTTTATACTTGTTGCATGTTATATAGTCATGACATGTTTTCGAAAGGAGATTTCAAACTTAAAATGTTTTCTAAAACCTCCTGCGCATTGCCCCCTCCCCCTCACTAAGTTTGTGAAGCTCGCCCCATTTTATCACCCATTACAAATGGAGCCGAGTTAGAGCTTCGAGGAGATTGGAAGTGAATTCTTTGTTATCTTGCCTTGGATGATGTTTTATTATTTGAGGATTATAAGTAAGATATAATTGAAGATTATTTTGGATGATGTATACTTTATTGAGGAGTTTATATAGATTATGTTGTAACGACTTTTCTTGGTGCCCATAAGGTATATTGTTGTATTGGAGAATTGTTGTTGGGATGTAGTCCTTGGTATTAGAGTTGTTTCGAAGGCATGTTGTATTGAATTCTTGGATGTGTTTGAGATTTTGCATGGTTGGATGTTTTGTTGTATGGATATTAGTGTACGAGATAATGTAGTGTGTCTTAGCAGACTTAGGAGGATTGATCTTCTTAATCCCTTGGCATCACGATCCCAGGTTATTTGTGGTTTATGAAAGCTTAAATTCTTTTCTTTTCCGTGGTATCAGAGACAGTGTTAGTTAGTGAAAAATGGGTTTGTAACAAGTGGTATCAGAGTAAGAGGTTGCTAACCTTTGGGATAAAGTTGATTATGATCATAATGTTTATATAGGTTTGAACTTGATTTCTTGAGCTAAGGTTAGAGATTGTGATCCTTTGTGAGCTTTGTAATTGATGGTTGAGTTATAGGCTATGATTCCTTTGGTTGCTAGTAGGCTATGATGTTCTTGCATATGTTTGGGTTTTAGCTTGATTAAGCGAATGATAATAAGATCTTGAAGGAATGAATTTCGAGGGCGAAATTTTTAGAAGAAGAGGAGAATGTGAGGACCCGAGCATTCATTACATGTACATTTATTTACTTTAATCATTGGTTGAAAAATATTATGTGCATTGACTTGTTTAGACTAGTATTTGAAAATAATATATGCATTTACATGATTTTCATAGTATTATTATGTGAAAATTTCATTTAAAGTCCATTTAAATTGCATTTTGTTGACCTTTCATCTTTTTTGACCAAACTTGTTGACTTTTTATCTTCATTGACCAACTAGGACAAGGTAGGTATTTCTTAAAAGTTTAATGAATGGCAAACTTAGAATTAGAAGCAAAAATGCAAGGTTAACTTAGTCAATTTTGGGCCAATTTCATAATAAAAACTACACCAATTACGGAACGTTTGGTGGCGAATTATATATGGTTGGAAAGCTCTATGAGTTTAGTTTCTAAAGTTTCAAACGGATCATGAATTGGAGTTTTCTAGAAGAAGTTATGATCGTTTTTGTAAAATATGGCAGAGTTGTTTTGTTTACACGGGAATTGACCATCTTTGACCTTTACTTAAGCTTTTTATTTGCAGAATAATGCCAAAAACACTCATTTTCTTCTCTTTTTCAGCCAACCAAAGCAAGCTTAGGTGAATAGTGCTTTTCAAGGGTTTTTAACAAAATTGAAGAAAAAAGAAGAAGATCAAAGCCTTTGCAACCAAATTCAAGCTTATTCTTGTATCTCTTAAGCTTGTCCTACTTGTTTCTAGTATTTTTATCTTTAAAAGGTAAGGGCATTTTCTAAACCCAATTTTAAAGTTGAAGCATGGTTTTCATTCTTGTATATATGTGCTCTATAATGTTGAAAATGCTTGTGTTTCTTGCTAGTTAGATCAAAGAGAACATCATATATGAATATTAGCTAATTTGATTCTTGTTTTGTAGTAGTTGAATATATGGGTTATATAATGAATGATTTAGATAAATATGAGTTTAACCTTTAATTTAAAGCTTGTATATGTAGTTTATATACTGATATGGATATAAAAAATGCCCAAGTATGCAATTACCCAAATACCCATGGTAACAAAGGGAATAATCATTACAAAACACTTGTCACAAAAATAGTTCACAAGGACAAGAGGGGACCACTAAAAAAGGCACCCAAATATTACTATAAATAGTACAAGGAAAGTAACTAGGAGGTGACTAATTCATTCCAATTGCTAAATTTATTGTCTGTTAGATTATACCCGAGCCAAATTACTTATTCTCTGGCCCGAGGAGAAACGCGGGAGATAACCTCTATTGTTTGTTTTCTTTACTTGTGCAAAAGGTCAGCTCGGACGAAGGTGATCTTGGTCATCTAATCGGCTCGACGGATTTTACATCTAACAACTAGCGTTGTTTGTGGGAAACCACAGTACAACCCATTGAGATCTATTATGGTTAGTACGTGAAGCCATAACATTCCAGGAGCAGATTCACAACTCCAAGGGCCACAGCAAAATTCCCGACCACCCAATCCCATAATACCACATTCAAACACGGTAAACAATGTTGCCCAAGCTAATTTTGCTTCAAGCAACACCCCGCATTTCACCCAACCATAAACTGACCAAAGAATACCCCTTCAAATAGCCCAAACTGCCCTAACACCAGATATGAACACAATATACCACATGATAATGGAGATGAGGAAAACGATGACCAGACTAGCCAATAACCAACAAGCCCAAATAAACCAAACACTACCCTAAGCCACTCACAAAACCAACGTGCCCATAAACTAAAGTCCGACCATGCAGAACAATGGTCGCCCCCCGGTAGCCCAAAAATAAATTGAGCAAGTGAGGTTCCATAATCATTTGGAGGATGATACGAGATTCTCGGGAGCGGTCAGCTGTCCCGAGGTAGCGAAGGGAAAGAGACCAGTTGTTACAGCTTATGAACCAACCCGAATAGTATGAAATGCATCCCGAGCCATAGCAGGATTGGATGTAAGTCCTCTTGCTCTATAAATTTGGGGAGGTCTGCTCCCTGATAGAAACAAGTTGCCCAACATAGCACCTTTTGTTGGAGAAGATGACCCCGAGGACTTCTTAATGACTTTCAGCAGGAACATGGTTCTATTTGATTTCTCGGATGCAGTGAAGTACAAAGCGTTTCTAACGTATTTAACTGGCGTCGCGGGCCAATGGTATGCAGAATTGGAAGACCGGTCAATACAAAATTTATGGCAATTAGCCAAGGCGTTTGTTGAAAGATTTGCAAGCAGTAAGAGGTCGACTATCCATACAACGGTCTTGTTTTCGGTCAAGCAACAGAGTGAGGAGTCTTTGAGGTCATATACTCAGCGTTTCAACAAGGAGAGTCTCAAGATCCCTAATCTAGAGACTTTAGTGGTTTTGGCTACTTATACTAAAGGTCTGAGGTCCCGGTCATTTCAAGCTTCGTTGGCTATTTCGTAGCCCTTGTCTATGAGGGAGTTGATAAGTCGGGTCGAGGGTTTCATTCATGTGGATGAGATTTTTAAAGCCCAGAAAGAGGAGGACAAAGCTCGAAAAATAGGAAAGAATGAGGAAGTAAACAAGGGAAAGCCAAAGGACGTCGACAAAGGTAGGACGGAGTCAAGAGGAAGACCAGAACCAAGTCGGGCATACCAACCTCGGTATGTCGAGTATGCTCCTTTGAACATGCCTTGAGAAGAGATTCTGATGGAAATCAAAAACTATTATGAGCTGAAAAAGCCCCAGAAGATATTCATTCCATCAGACAAGAGAAGCAAGAAGTACTGCTGGTTTCACGACGACCATGGTCATAATACCAAGGAATGTTACCAGTTGAAAGACGAGATCGAGGAGTTCATCTAAGCCGGCCATCTAGGGAGGTATATCGAAACGAGGTCTGAGCAAGTGAATAGACTAGAGAGAGGGAACGCAGTCCTCGAGACAACCGAGGAGGAACCCAGATAGGCTTTAATGCAGTGATCAAAACCATCTTTGAATGACTGCCGGCTAGGGAAGAGTCTTCTGCAGTGAGGAAGACTTATGTCCGGGAAGCCGAAAAGGAGCCGGCATGGAAGATCCTGAGGAGAGGTGAGAGATTGGCTTTCACGGATAAGGATTTGAAGGGGCTCATACTCCCACATGATGACCCCTTGGTGATCAGCGTGATAATCTTGAATTTTGAGGTCAAAAAAGTCATGATTGATATTGGAAACTCAGCTAATGTGTTGTTTCAGAGTACCTTTTTGATGATAGGTTTAAACATAAGGAATTTGATGTCATTGAGGAATTCTTTAGTTGGTTTCACATGCACAATGTGCGAGGTTGAGGGTTACATTAAGCTGCCACTGACCATAGGAGATGATGATCAAAAAGTCACCATAATGACCAATTTTATCATTGTAGACTACAGCTTGACCTATAAGCCATTTTGGGGATAGTGACTTTGAACAATTTCAGAGTTGTTCTGTCAACTTACCACCAAGTGCTGAAGCTGCCGACCCTTGAGGGAGTGGTTGAGATTCGAGGAGACCAGATGGTGGCCCGGGAGTGTTATACTGCTTCTTTGACGCTCAAATACAAAGCCAAATGGGAGCCGAATTTGCTAGAAGAGAAGAGGGACTCGAAGAGAGATACACTGGTTGAGGAATATGAAATTATGCAGCTGTCAAAGCAGCACAAAAAGGCCAAGATTGGGAATGAGCTGTTCGAGAAAATGAAGAGAGGTATAACTAATTTCCTTTTAAATAATGAAGATATATTTGCCTGGGATAATACTGACATGGCAGGAATAAGCCTGAGCGTCATAGCTCACCATTTAAACGTTGACCCGACCTATCGGCTAGTTCAACAAAAAAGGAGAAATTTCAGTGCTAATAAACAGAAAGTCGTAGCCAATGAGGTGGATAGGTTACTGGATGCCGGGCACATCAGAGAAATACATTATCCAACATGGTTATCAAATGTGGTACTTGTGAAGAAATCCTCAAGTAAATGGAGAATGTGCATCGATTTCACTGACCTCAACAAACCATGCCCTAAAGACTGTTATCCATTGCCGAGAATTGACCAGATAGTAGATGCAACCTCGGGATGTGAGTTACTGACCTTCATGGATGCCTTCAAGGGATACAACCAAATCATGATGGCACCCGAGGACAAGGAAAAGACTGCTTTCATAACATACAAATGTTTGTACTAACATGAAGTTATGTCATTCAGACTGAAAAATGTGGGGGCAACCTATCAAATGATGGTTAACAAAGTATTTAAGAATCAGATCGGCAGGAACATGGAAATATATGTTGATGATATGTTGGTCAAGAGTAAAAAAGCCGAGAATTAGCTTAGTGACATTGTCGAGGCCTTCGACACCATGAAGAAGTTCAGAATAAAACTCAATCCTGAAAAGTGCGCCTTTGGAGTCAAGGCGGGAAAGTTCTTAGGTTTCATGGTGACTGCCCAGTGAATTAAAGCTAACTCGAGCAAAATTCAATCAATTTTGGATCTCAACCCTCTAAAATGTGTTATGGATGTTCAGATCCTTGCCGGGAAAGTCGCAGCATTAAGTCATTTTATGTCAAGATCTGCGGACAAGTGTGCCCCGTTCTTCAAAATTTTGAGGGAGCCAAAAAGGTTTTGAATAGAAGGATGAATGGCTTTTGCAGAATTGAAGAAGTACCTGGCATTGTTTCCCCTGCTATCTCGACCGGATGAAGGGGATGAACTTATATATATCTAGTGTGTTCCGAGACAGCAGTGGCAGTAACGCTAGTCCAAGAAGAGAGGAAAGACCAGAAACTAGTGTACTATGTTAACCGAATCTTAAGAGGAGCAGAACTCCGATACACAATAGTAGAAAAAATTGATCTCGCTTTGGCTACGGCTTCTCGGAAACTAAAGCCATACTTTGATGCACATCATATCAAAGTTATGACAGATGTCCCGTTGAGAACAGTCTTGCATGGGCCCGAGGTGTTAAGTAGATTGATGAAATGAGCAGTGGAGTTGGGACAGTTCGATATTAACTATCAGCTGAGGATGACTATAAAGGCATAAGCAGTGGCAGACTTTTTGGTAGAATGTACCAGAAGGTTAGAATATGATGACTCGGTGGCTTGGCAAATCCAAGTAGATAGAGCCTCGGGGAAACATGGTAGTAGAGCTAGAATAATGATACTTGATCCTTCATAAAATGAATATCAGTACTCATTAAAATTTGCATTCCTACCATCCAACAACGAGGCTGAGTACGAAGCTTTATTGCGGGGATAAAAACAGCTACGATGCTCAAGGCAAGATCAATAAATGCTTTTATAGATTCTCAGTTAGTAGCAAATCAGGTAACAGGGGAGTTCGAGGTGAAAGATGCAATGATGATGGTATATCTTAACAAGGTGAAAATGTTAATTTCCAGACTTAAGAAATTTACTATCCAGCAAATCCTGAGGGCAGAGAATGAAAGGGCTAATGCTTTGTCAAGATTGGCTCTTGGGAAGACCTGGCCATCTTTTGTATAGATTGAGCAAATCTTAGAGCTCAATGTAAATATGGGGGGCGAAAAGATTGTGCAGATGGAAGAAATACCTTATTGGACGATACCGATACGAGCGTACCTAGAAAATGAGTAGCTTCTTGAAGATGAACAAGATGTCCAACGAATTGAAATGCAGGCCTCGAGGTTTATGATGATCGGGAGCCAATTGTTCAAAAGATAATTCACATGGCCTTTGTTGAAATGTGTAGGGCCGGAAGAAAAAATTATGTGTTGAGAGAAATTCCCAAAGAATTTGCGGTAATCATATAAAGGGGAAAGCTTTGAGTAGAAAAGCTCTTAGGATGGGATATTTTTGGTCTACCTTAGAAAAAGATGAAAGAGTTTGTGGGGAAATGCAACCTCTACCAAAGGTTTGCCCGAGTCCAAAGAAAACCAGCTAACCTGCTAACTGTTATGGTAAGCCCGTGGCCGTTCAGTCAATGGGGACTGGACTTAATTGGCCTGATGCTTGCAGGAAGAGGACAGAGAAGGCACGCCTTTGTGATGGTAGATTACTTCCCTAAATGGGTAGAAGCGAACTATGTGTCCTTGATTAATAAAAAATTCGCATGGAACTTTGTGTGAAAGTTTATGATTTACGGATTCGGAGTGCTGAGGATGATAGTGACCGACCATGGAAGGCAGATCGACATAAAATGCTTCTAAGAACGCTGTGCTAAGCTCAAGATTAGTTGGAGATTTTCTTCCATAGTTCATCCTCAATGCAATGGCCAGTAAATGTTACTAACATAACTATTTTGTAGGGTCTAAAGACCAAGCCGCGCAAAGCGCGAGGACAATGGGTGGACAAACTTCCCGAGGTCCTGTAGGCCCACCGCAGCACCTCGAGCATGGCAACAGGGGAAACCCTATTCTACCTAACTTTCGGAATGGAGGTTGTCCTTTTTGTAGAGATCGGCTCTGCCAATAGCCGAGTCCAGATACACCGAGAAGAAATAAATGGCCCATCTATCAGAGAGGAGTCAGATTTAGCCGAGAAGCTAGGAACAAAGGCTCTAATCTGTACCTTGGCAGAAGAAAGAGCTATGGAGAAGATATTTGACAAACAAGTCAAAGACAAATAAATCAAGATAGGGGACTTAGTCCTCAAAAGATTCATTTTCCTGCCGACGAAGGAAGGGAACCTCAGACCAATATAGGAAGGGCCATACAAGGTGGTGAAAGAAGTTTGGCTAAGGACATACCACTTAGAGGATGTAGAAGGAAGAGAACTCAAAAATGCTTGGAATGCCGAACAACGAAAAAAGTATTTTATATAATTATTCAATGATATTAATGAAAATATTTCCTCCCTCAGCAAATGTATTATTTTGTCTTATAATTAGGATAAAAGTAAGGCCAAAAGAGCCGACGAAAAGGCCACAAAAACGACCGACGGAAGTCCTACAAATCGGTAAAAGGCCAAGAATGCCGACGAGATAGGTCCAAAATGATCGACGAAAGTCCCACAAATGGGCAAAAGGCAAAAGAGCAGACAAAAAAGTCACAAAAACGACCAATGAAAGTCCTAAAAATGGGCAAAAGGCCAAGAGTGCCGACGAGATAGGTCTTAAATGACCGACGAAAGTCTCACAAATGGACAAAAAGGCCAAAAGAGTCGACGAAAAGGTCACAAAAACAATCGATGAAAGTCCCACAAATAGGCAAAAAGCCAAGAGTGCCGATGAGAAAAGGTCACAAAATGACCAAGAAAAATACCCATAAATGGGCAAAGGGCTAAAAATGCCGATAAAAAAGACCAAAAAAGAAACTAACGAGAAACCACTTAAAAGGATAAGTGCTTGAATTTGACGAACAAAAAGGTCATGATTGCCTTGTTCGATTACTTAATGCCCATTCGGTTTTAATGAACTTTATTATTTAAAATTCTGAAGTTGAAATTACTCTAAGTGTAGTCTCAGGTGTTAGGGTACAACAAAAAGAATAACATAAAAAGGGACTAACATCAAGAATGAAATAGCTGAAAGTTAGCAAATTTTCATTAAGGTAAAAAGATAATTGTACAAACAAAAGGCCTAGGCTATCACAAACAAAGTAATAATACAAGAATATCCTAAGTCTAAGTCCTCTGATTTGGGGGAGCTTGGATGTTATCGGTGGGTTAATTCACCTTATCTTGAGCTGCGGCTGCTGCCTCGGGAGTTGAAAAGAAGTAGGCATCATTGGGGAGTAATTCCAATTCCTCAACCTCTTTAGGCTGTGGGGAGAGGAGACTCCTAAGGTCGGCATTACGTAGCAAGGCTTCAGCCTTCCGTTTAGCCTCGATCGACCCCAAAAAGGTCCCAACTGCAAGTGCAATGTTGAAAACTCCCGACGAAGACTCACAGATGAATTTCGCATATTCGGGAGATACTTTGAAAGCCTCAATGGCTTTTTCCCATCGAGGCCCCAACTTGTCGATGAACTCTTTAAGTTCAGCCTCTACCTTCAGCCTGGGCTATTTCTCTTTATGAAGATCTTCTTCCATTTGGGTTCGGGCTTGATGTTCCTCTACCAGGGATTTCTCGAATGCCTCGAGCTTTGTTTGAGTCTCCTTCAAGTCGGAAGATAGCTTCTCCTTGGCATCAGGAACTGTCTTGAGCTCGGCCTCAGCTTTGCTAGCTTTCTCTTTTTCCATAGCTTATTTCTTTATGGCCTCCTCCACATTCTTCAAGGCATCATTGTAGGTGTTCTCGGTTTCATTACATTGGTACTCATACCGCTTATTTAATTTGGTATACATGCCCCTGAGGACACCCATGTTGGATTGGATGCTCGCAGAAAAGAAGGTAGTCTAAAAAAAAAGAAGAGAAAAGAGCAGAGCAGAAAAGAAAAATTCAGGAAAATACCGAGGAAACCACTCGAAGAAATTCCTCGAGCATTGCTACCGAAGAAAGTTTATTTATGGCCACTTCCCGACTTTTGTTGTCATTTCCTTGGACAACGACAAGCTCGGGGGCAGGAGGCGCTTTGGCAAAAACTTTCTCGACCTTAGGGTTCCTAGGCGAGGCTGTTGGGACTATATCCTTCGAGCCTTTCGAACGGTTGGAAGGGGTAGTGTTAGCATCGATCACCACGATCGCTGAAAATGACCAAGCCCGAGGATAGGGAGAGTCATTACCATACGAATGAGCCTTCCTCTTCTTGTTCAGAGGTGAAGATCTTTGATCCTTGGAAGATAAGGCGGAAGAGGTGGCCTCAGGTTCTGTCTGATTAGAACTCTAATGAGGTAGAAGAGACGTAGGTTGATTCGAGAAAGAGCCTTCAGTCCTCAAGGACATATTGGAGGACTTGCCTGCAATAGCTTTCAAAATGCTAAGAGGATCAATATCTACAAAATTGAGCTGACAGTTCGCAAAATAAATTATGATTACAAAGATGCAAAATGGGGAATACCCTAAGACGGGACCTACCCTTGCTTCTCTTCGACCCCTTTTTATTCCTAGAGGTAGTGGCCTCGACCTCGAAGAGGTCTGGATAAGGACAGGTCGGGAATGGATGAGGCATTCCATATAAACCCGACCTCTAGAGTTTCTTCCACTTAACAAACTTGGAGGCGTCCAAACCCCTATCTCAATGCAAAGCTGTAAAAACGTCTCTTTCACAATCGAAAAAGTAAGAGAGATTATTCTTGCCATCCTCGATAATCCCTCATGAAGTAGGGACATGCCAAGGCCGAAAACCTAACACGAAGTAATGCCTATTGTGCCAACCTTTGAAAGAAGTTTTCCAGTTTTAGAAGATAAAACACCTAGATCAAGTCGTGGCATAATACCAACCTTTACATTGGGGGTTAAGCTTAAGTGTGAAAAAATGATAAAACAAGGCACCGGTGGGGGTTAGACCTTTATGCTTTACAAAAACATAGAAAGCAACCATCAAGGCCCAGCCGTTTGGGAAAATCTGACCGAGGCTGATTTCGTAATGGTTAACTATGTCAGTTATATAGGAAGGGATCGGGAACTTGAAAAATTCAAAGGCTACGTCGTATATGCAAATTTTTCCTTCCCGAGAGTGGCAAGCTAGTTCATCAACAGCGAGGACCCTAACTCTATAGCCATAAGGAATGAAGCCACCTAACATCCTATCATTTGTCATCTCTGGCGTGGAAAGGCAAGGTCGAGAATAACAGAAAAATAATTTATTGCCGACCCCATGAGTAACTTCAGTAGCTGCTGAGGACTCACAAACAATAGCCTCAGATCTCTCAGAAGCATGGGAAGAACTAGTCCTTGGGAGCGGAAAAAGGCATTCTATAGGGTCAGTATTAAGCTCTATACCCCTAAAGTCCTCTAAGGGCTATTCGCCTCTGCCCTGGTACTCATCTACAATAGTAATGCCAGCTAATTCTTCTTGGTCATCAGAAGCGTGACTCCCAGCTTCTTGACCCTCATCATTTCTGATGGTATCCCGACCCTCATTTTCTTGGGGAACATTTGCCACGGACGTTGCCTCAAAATCCAAGCTGGAAAGCTCTTTGTCAGCCCCCCTACCATATGATCGGACATACTCATTCTGGGAATCCTCATCACTACCCGACCCGGCTATGACTCGAGAAGTGAAATTAGAAGAAAGAAAGAGAAAAAAAAGTTCATCTTCTTTGCCTAGTGAGTTTCGGCCATTGTAAGAACAAGAAGAAGAAATTTTTCTTTCAAGTTTTAGACCACACATTAAGCTAGAAACCTTGAGAACATACTAGCACTTTTAGCTTTCAAAGCTTGGTGGACATTGGATGCTTGGTGGACTTCTCTAGAGCCTTCAAGTTAAAAGGGTTCAACCTAGTCTTCAAAGCTCCATTTTCACTTGTGTCTACAAGAGGTATATCTCTATTCTACTCTTATATATATATATATATATATATATATATATATTTGTATATGTATGTATTGTTGATTAGAATACGTATTACATGCATGTTGTTTTTAAGAGCTTCTATTAGACCAACTTGTTGTTACAAAGTGTTTACATGCCAAAAAATTTAAAATGCTAGCTTAATTTGGTATGTACTAGTTGTATACAACATGTTCATCTAACGATCCTTTCCGCACATTAATAATAAGTTTGACTTTCAAGTGGTATCAGAGCTAGATCTATGAAGTTCTTAATAGTGACATATAGTAACTTTAGATCCATTTTTGTTGATGCTAGAAACATGAGATATATGACTTGATCTTGGATATGCATGCAAGATATCATGTTAGATCTAAAAGTTATTTTTTATTATATTAACTTTTAGGATACTACATGATTATAATGTCAAATGTTGAAGAAAAACAAGTCTTGCTTTATTTATTGCCATGGCTGAAACTCCAACGGAATGAAAAATGTGTTTTTGCTATTTTGTTGGACATATAAAGTTGCCTAGTAGTACTCAACATGATTATTTAATATGAGTATTGATGTTACATTTGTTGACATGAAAGTTTAAAAGTTACTTTTAAACTTATTATGATGTTGACATGCATGTGATTTAAAAGGGGACTAGTTGATGATTAAAGTGTTTGATAGTCAAATGCAACTTATCTTTATATCTTGGAATAGCCAAATTGATTACGCATAAATGAAAGGCACTATGTTCTTGTCTTGGATTTGGAAATGATCTAAAATGCTATGTTTAGATATTTCTAAATTTAATATAGTTAAAAGGTTATTATATATTTATATAATGCTTTTAAGATGAACTATTGGGCTAAATTTGTGTGTTTGGGCCGAGAACTTAGGTACATGGGCCGAAGGCATAGTAGCATGAGCTTGGGCTATATATGCATGTGTACTTGTGTAAGCTTTAGCCTACTGGGCCATGGACTTGTGTTTTTCCCTTTGGACTTAACTTGCATATTTTACTATAATATGTTATGTGTAAATGGGCCAACCTTACTAGCATTAATAATGAAAGGTGTTTTTCGATTATGTAACAATAATGAATGTGGTTTGATTATTCATACAATGAGATAATTAAAAACCTTAATTGCTAGCTAATTTGTTTATGATTATTATATTTGATATGAATAATCATATACTATTTGAAATGGTGATTTTGATCATGGATTTGGGATTTAGGGTTATTATTTTATTGGGTTGTAAATTGAGACATAAGTCTCATTTTTTTATTCTTGTTTTTTGAGAGAATAATGTAGTAAGGACACTTATGTAATTCTTCAAGATATATTTTTGCAAGAAGGCCCAATGGACAATTCAAGGAGTTGGAGACCCAATGAAGATTTCAAGGAGTTGAAGATCTTTATTAGGATAGTTTTATTTCTTTATGCCCAAACCCAAACCCATGATCCACCATTTGTGCATCTTTGCATTCATATTCTTTTATTTGCTATAATTGTGATTATTAGCTTGAAATGTGATAAATGCATGATTATATGATGAGATCGAATTCAAACTTTTGAACTCCCTGCGTGCAAACCAATATTAGATTGAAATAAATGGTAAAAGGAGTTTTATCATAGTCCTCCGCCATCCTAGGTTTTAATAGGACTTGAGATGAATACATTCCAACATAGCCACAAAGGTTTGAGGAATTGTTTCACAATAAGTTTATTAAAGTCGCTAGTACAAACATAGAGATGTAATTATCTTCCCAAATCTAATGACCAATATAGCCATAAAGGTTTGAAATCTATAAGGATTCAATTTGTCGGATAACTGAGAGATGGCGGGTATAATCTAACTGGATCACTTAATCAACATAGCCACAAAGGTTTGAGACCAAAGTGATTTAGGGACTAAAGTTGACTATAGCCTATTTAGAGAAATAGATAACAAAGCGTTGTTGATCTTTGGTACTTGTATTTCAACATAGCCACAAAGGTTTGAGAAATATGTCTTATCAAAGGAAATTGGTCATCCCACTTAGAGTCTTTAATAGATTCACCCTTCTCATTTAGGGAGTATGAGATTTAAAGGAAATAATGGGAGTAGCTATTTTATCTTGCAATTTAATAGCTTTATATATTCTTGTTAGCCTATAATCTTACTTTCTGTTATATTTACTTTTTATGCAATTTGTATGCTATGGCTTCTTTTATAAATCCTATAGTCTCCATCCTTAACCACGACTACTTAACCGGACCGAACTTTGAAAAATGGTATAAAAGCTTAAGACTCGTTCTCCAAATTGAGAGAACTGAGTATGTTCTGGACTTTGAACCCTTGCCTTCTATTGATGAGACTGCACCTGAGGTTGATAGGATCACCTACCATAAAGGGGCCCAGGACGATACACGCTCCAGAGGGTACATTCTTTCATTGATGAGTGATGATATATGTTGATATTATGAGGGCCTCTCTTATTCCGTGGATATCATTCGATCTTTGAAGGAGTCATTCGGTGAGCACAGTTGTGGCATGTGTTATGAGTTGACCCAAGAGCTTTTTAGTATGAGACTAGAAGAGGGAGATGATGTTAACCAGCATTGCCTTAGGATTCAGATTAATCTCATCTTGCAGTCCTTACCAACATCTTACTCTCACCTAATACTCGATTTCCATGTGCCTAGAATTGAGTGCACACTGTTTGAGCTGCCTGATATTCTTACTAGTTGGCAGAGACTTAGTTTGGATGTGGCGCCCACTCCCTATGTAGACTTTTATCCCTTAGTGGTTGGACCCAGTCACAACAGAAGAAGGAGGAGGAGGAAACATAGGAAGAACTGAGCTGCTCGATTTTTACCAGGAAATCTGTAACGCCCCGAACCCAACCCCCACGCTATAGGTCAAGTCCAGACCCGTCACTCGAACAGAGTCTCCTCTGTACCATGGACTAAAATGGCACTTCCAAACAGTCACATATAATTCCTGAATCACAAACAAACATCTCATACCACCTAACCTCTAGGATTGAAATAGTCAACTAGTTTCGCAAGGCCATCCGAGCCTTGGAACAACAAAATAGATATCATGCAAGCATGCAAGTTATGTCTCTAACTTTAATTTCAAGCAGTACATGTCACGTCCCGACTCGACCCCCCTTACGATCAGTCAGGACGCAACAGAATTTCGGCAATATAACCGTTTATAATAAGGACATCAGGACTCTAAACCAGTCCTTAATAACATCACACAACCAACTTCAAACTTCAACAACAACTCCATCAACATTCAACAACATACAGCATAACTAATACCATGTATTAAACAACCATTTAACAATTCAACCATAGGTTATATGCCTCTGTTCCAACATCATCCATAACCCAAACTATACACATGCATAATATACATAAGCTAGTCCAGCAACCTATTCATGTTTCAAAAGTAAGACAACTAAACTAGCATAATACTTTCTAATATTTTATAACATCTTATACAATACATATTCCAAAGTAAATACATTACTACTGATTCTAATATTCCAAGACAACAAAAAGAGGACATCAGCCAAGACATCATGGATAGGACTGGCACATAAGACTTTTCAACAAAATGCACATTCTCAGCTTCTTGAGTGACATACCCAAGATCTGGCTTAGTAACACCTGAACAAGTAAAAACAAATGAGGGTGAGCTTATATATAACAAAGCTCAGTGAGGATTCAAAAGATCCTTTGAAAACAATTACTTTACCACTTGGGAAATCATCCTATGAGCAA
This sequence comes from Ehretia macrophylla, assembly GCA_037974665.1. Lineage (NCBI taxonomy): Eukaryota > Viridiplantae > Streptophyta > Magnoliopsida > Boraginales > Ehretiaceae > Ehretia > Ehretia macrophylla. The sequence continues at coordinate 29,591,670 of CM075769.1, forward strand.
TAACACACATTAATCATTAATGACAATACAATATAATAACAACAGTAAACAAACAATAAGGATACGATACACTTGTTCCTTTGAAGCCGTTGGACTCTATCCAATCCTTTCATGAACTTTAACATTCCCACCTTGTTACTCCCACTCAAGAGAATCCGGAAACCCTAATAGTATGACCCAGCACCCATGGATTTCCCCGTCCATACAAGTGAGGGAATTGGCCATGGTGGTCGGGTTATCGCTTGGCAAACCCGAGGCCGCCTAGGGTAACATAACACAACCAAGCCCGATAACAATTGTTATAAACATTCGCATACACAACTAATCACTCAATCATGCAATCAACACGCTCAGAGAGGACAACAAAGAAGGTCGCCCCTCAATTAAATTCAACAATCAATTAATCAATTAACAATGTAATGCCCTGGATTAACCCCGACCGTGCTCCTCATGGTTTTGTATCAACAATCAATTAAACAACATTTAAACAATCAACAACTATACAATTCTAAATCAATTAAGCTAGATGACAAAGTAGGTCATCCAACTCAACATGCATTTAAACAAACATTCAACCCCGATCCCTATCAATAACAATCCAAAAATTAACTACTCAAACACTACCCAAACAATCAAAGACAACATTTCAACATATTAAAGAAAGACTACACAAACTTCTAAAAGTCATAACTTACAATCTAGAAATTCAATAACCTCCAAACCACTTTCTATCACTCAACCACACATGCAACCACATTAACCCCATCAAAACTCAACCAAAAGCCATCCAAAACAAGCCCAACAACCCTAATTGTGGCAATGCAAAAGGCTGAATTTTTTGGACTTTTACTACGACATCCTAATAAAAAATTCGGCATTACAACATTACTATCCCATAATTAACAACTTTTAGAAGCAACAACTAATCAATTCCAACCATTACAACAACAATTATTCAAGAAACAAGCCAAATTATCAATTAAATACCCGAAAAATAAAAATACATGTTACAACCGTTTAAAATTGCTATAAACTCACAAAGTTAGTCTACAACTCCTAACTAGCAATAATCTAAAGACAATTTAACAAAACAACAACTAAATATTCAATATTAAAAATTTGACATAAGCTTTAAAATTATAATCTAGTTTTTTCTCTCACCTTTGATCCCAAGCAATGTTAGAAATATATAGAATAGGTGCCCAACAAGCAATTTCAAGCTTCGAACATAAGTAAACGGACTTGAATTAAAGTTTTTCCTTTGAAAAATGTTTTGAAAACCTTGAAAATATTTTTCCTTCTTTCTCCCAATTCTCACAGCTGCAATGTGTGTGTGTAAATGTGGTGTTTTTCTTTGTTTTAATGTGTGTAGTCATCTTATAGGAAAAGTCAAAGCTAGCCAACTTGGTCAAAGTTGATAAAATTTGATATTTTAGTTGTTTTTAGTTGTTTTAGCCAAAAATAGTAATAATAATATTATCTAACTTATACTATATATTTAGTAGACTATATTTTGAGGATCACAAATATTCATAAGCATATATTTACCTATGATTAAAATAAAACGCTTATTTTTGCAAAAGACGATAAAAAACTCATATTATTTATTTTTCAAATGTCTTTTAAATGCATTTTTCAATTTTACCATTTTAGAAATATTTAAGATGAAATATAATTTTTATTTAATATATACTAGGTCAACAAAAGTCAACGCAATAATTAAATGTAGCAGAAATCACTATTTTTGCTTAAAAACGTACTTTTTTGCCTGTAAAGTCTATTTAAATTCCTAATCAATTTCAGAAATAATTTTTATTAAAATACGGGCCTATTAATAATGGAGGACTAGTATTTAAAATGTTTAAATGACCTGTGTCAAAATTTTAGCAGACGTGCGCTTCCAACACTATTCACAAAAACCGACGATAAAATTTTCAATTCAGATTTTTATAAAAATTTCATGAATGCTCACATATCATGTATTAGAAGTATTAATCACTTAGTTAGCACATTTTAATTCATATAACACATATAAACAAGTTAAAACACGTAATTGCAAAGATGGCCAAATTCGGGGTCTCATAGTATGTCTTAGCTATAAGCCAAGCTTAACAGGCTAACTACTTAACACCCAAGCATGCAACAAAAGAAAATAGGTCTACTATCGATTATTACATGCCATCTACTTTTGTTATCTAACATACAAGATTACCAGTTAATTACAACCACCAAATACATACAAGACCCCAAGGTCTCAAAAAGAACAACAATCAACACCTTCACACAAGCTTCACACTATAGTCAACCTTATCACACAAGAAAGTCACGGAAGTTGTTCAACTTGTTCTTCTTCCTCTTCAACTACGGCTACTAGCTGGGGATTCATCTCAGCTTATCCTGAAACATGATAAATGAGGAGTGACCAATAATGTTGCCCAGCGAGAGAGGTGATGCAGCATACCGGGGCGTGCAACATGATATGCAATAAGGCAACAACACATACAACACCAACTAACTCAACCAATTAAACAAGTAATTAACCATATATAAAAAGGATACGGTTCACTTGTCTTCAATCACGTGCCACGATCTAAGATCTTCAAGTAGGTGCCGGCAAAATCCTTAATCCTCCAAAAATGGGATACTCCGAATGTACCCTGATCCTACGACCCTTTCTCCTGAGGCAGGTCCATATGCCCCAACGAGGCGAACCACGCCTCTGGGGTAGTGGAGTATACTCAACGAGAGAAAGGGAATAGGCACCATGGTAGTCGAGGGAGCACGGCAAGCCCGATGTCGCCTGTGTTTCTCGATGCTACCATGTCCGAAAAGGTTGTGCAACCCCAAGACAAGACCACGAGAATCAAGATCAACACATAACACGTAAGAGGCACGACAAAGTAGGCCGCCCTCGCAAATAACCACAATATGCACAAAGTCATAATATAAACATAAAGGAGACAATAGCATATTTCTTCCACAACCTCCTCAAATAACTCAATTACACTTTAGACAAACAAATAATTACATAATAACACATCTACAAGTACTTATAAGCATCAAAATAGTCAATCACTACTTTTTCCCTTTCTTTAACCAAGTCATTCTTCTCCTATATGCATTTCGAAGTTACCGAACTAATGTCCAATCATTCTACATCCCTAATCAAGTCAAAATACACCTATCAAGGCCATGAAAACCTGCTTTGGAAGCAAAAGCTCGAGAAGGCCCCGAGCGGGTTTTAACTACAACTACCCTATCCAGTCCCCAATTTCATGCAACGAAAGCACCAAAAGTGCTTCCGTGACCCAAGGATACCTACTCTAAAGCCCAAACGTGCCCGGATTATGATTCATGAAAAACCCCCTTTTTAAAGTTAGCCAATTTTGCATTTTAACTCATTTTGGAGCAATCTAACTACGTGTGAGTGTTTAACTAGTTCCAATAATGTCTAAAGCACCTAAAGTAGGGATCAATTCACTTTAATTAGCCAATTACATCAAAACCCTAAAATCTCATCATTATTCCTCATCTTTTTTGAGATTTCAAGCTTTAACCATGGCAATGGTTATTACACAACACAAACATGGTCTAGAGATCATAAATAACATGTATCTAACATTATATGAGCACAAAAATAGCCAAAAACAATAAATCTCAAATTTTCAAAACTTGACATAAACTTTAAATCAACAAAAAAACTAACTCCATCACAATTTTGTTGATGCAAGCAAGTTGTAGAAGTCCTATAAGCTCCAAAAACTCCTCAAGATCAAGCCTAGAAGCCAAACTTGCATGAATTGATGAAGAAATCTCCTTCTTTCTCTCCTAGGGTGCCATCGGGTTTAGGGAGGGTATTTTGGGCAATTTTGCTTTTGTTTTTATGAGTATATTGCATATATGGTGATTATTTGAATATATGTATGTACATGTACAATTAATTGAGGTCAAATGCTACTAAAATCTTGGTCAAATGAACTTAAACTCCAATTGTTTGCTAACTAATTCAAAGCTAATGTTTACTTACGTAATACTATTCATACGAAGCGGAAAAATATTTTTCAAATGCATACTCTCGGCTCCCAAAGCTCAAAATTACCATTTTCTGACTCCTTTTATATGTCATGTGATTTTAAAAAATAAATTAAATCAAACATTTAAGACAATCAAATTTCTTATAAATAATGCCCAATAGTAACACAATTAAACAAGACAAGAAATGCACATAAAATACTCAAGTAGTTTATGCAACAGTTATTTAAAAGAGGTGATGAAATTCCCGGGCGTCACAAAATCTATCTTCATGAGGAGATTTCTGACTGAGTGTAGAGCCAAAGTTATGAACTTCTTTTATGAGTTAGTTGTTTTGAGGATCGGCTTTGTATGCGATCCTGTTTTGAAAAATAATTGTGTAAATGTTTGGTTTAGTTTGAAGTTTCCTTTTCTTCTTTAAGATAGTAGTGACTATCTGCTTCAATCTAATCTTACTAAGGAAATTTTGGATTTTCCCTATGTAAGAAAAGATTAGCATTTTGTACCAATTTTCATTATAGTAATGAAATCTTTGGAATGCGTATCGAAAGGAGAATGTCTTCAAATGAATAATCACATAAACATTCATATTTCATTTAGTAGCATTTTTGAAATGGCTAACATTTAAATAATTACTAAATCTAGATAAATTAAGTGGTCATGGAAGTCTAAACCTTGAGGAGCTCAAGAGTTAAAGACTTGAATGAAAAAGAGCCAAAGTCGTCCTTTTTCTATCTAAAAGAGTTTGATAGATTTACTATTCTCTTGGTAAAAGGGTTTGTCCAATAGAGATAGTAGGAGGAAATAAAGCTTATCTAGAACATAGTTATCACATTAAGATTCCTTAAATCATCATCAAATTAATGTGTTAAGTTTAGATGAATGATCTATCCATTTAGAGGAATTATGGGTAATAGCAAAGTTAAGCAAAACAAAGAAAGTACTAATGGAGTCCATTTGTTCCAAAGATGTTATTGGAAATGATGGGATGGTTGAAGAATATGTTTGGTTATAAAAGATGATTGAGGAATGCGTCTTTTATCACCAAAGCTCTTCAAACCATTTAGAGCTTGTCTTTGTTGTATGTACTATGATTAGAATTCTATGGCAGGAAAGAATTTTAAACTCAGATTCATGCATAGATACTTTAGCAAAGAAACTATGATGAATGGTCATTGAGTTTTTTATCAAAGAAACAATTGAAGTATAAATTTTTCATATTCTTAATTATGAAATGATAGAGATTGATTTCATAGAAAGTAAAAATATTCCCTATATTTATAAGAAGGTTAGTGGGAGCCTGTGCCCTTAACAAGTCTTATAAATTGGTGATATCTTCGAATTATGGAAGACCAATAATTATCAAAAGTCTCTGAGGTCTAGTTAAATAATGTAACAATACCACAAACACAGGGTAAACTAGTCATATATTGTAAGATCATTTATGTGAAACACAATTATATGATTAAGCTTACCTCACGACTTGTACACTGAGTCAAAATCTTACAAATCTTAAGATGGGGGTTTCTAAGAAATGAATGGTTTCCAGCCTCTAAGGCGGGGCATTCATCTTTTCTTTTAGACTACCTTCTGACTTTAATAAGAAAGGGGGTAGTTGTGATTCCCGAGACCTAATGCACATATATTTCCTCTAATTGCATATATTAGTGTGCATTCATTACTTAAAGGTTTAACTAGAATAATTACTATTCATAAGTTTTTTCGACTGTTTTATTTTTCTGATTTTGCATTTTTTCAATGTTACTTGACATTTAGGAGACATGAAAAAAATGAAATTTTGTGCATAGCACTTTGGGAAGGCGGGTAGAAAAATTGCTAAAGGTATCGCAATGAATAGTAACTAGTAAGCTTGAGTTTAGATTTCTTAATGAACTAACTAGCACTTGAGCTAAATTTAACCACCTAAACTAATTAAACAAACCCTAGTGAGCAAACCTAACCCTTAACCAATCACTTAACTCACCTAACTCAACTTATAACTTAGTTAACTAAAACAAAACAGACTCACACACATACATACACTTACTACTCGATTTTACACGCACACACAAACAAAATAAAATACTCCTCACACACACACAATACCATCGGACCAAAGAAGAAAAAAAAAAGAACCATAGAAGCAGCTACGGCATGAGAGAAAAAGGGGAAGAGATAAGAAGAAAAAGAGGAAAATTCTTGCTTATTTGCTCAAATTCAGCAAAGAACTAGGTGAGGGATCATGTTTAATTGTACTTTTAGTGGTTATTTTACTAGTTGAATATATACAATGTTATAGACTTTTGACCAATGAAACTAGATATGCAATTATGTTTGATATTTAGTGTAAAATATGGCTTTAGCATTCTAGTGTATGTGCATAGAGTTCTTATGTGTTATTTTGTTGTAGTCTTTTCCTAGCAACTATGATAATATATATTGAAGCTAAGGTGTTGCTAAATGTCCCAAAAGATGAAGTATGCTCAATACATGCCTTAGCATGGGTTAACTAGCTAAAATGCAAGAAGTTAACAAAAGTGTAAATTCAGACAGTGCACTGCCCCAGTATTCTAGAGCCATTTGTCATAATAAACGAGCTTGGAAATTAACAAAATTTATATGGAAGTTAGATTGGGCCGTTTAGAGCAAATGTTGAATTTTGGCACTATAGTAAATTCTAACGTTTGAATCTTCCAATTTATCCATTTTAGGAATGTGTCTGGAAAATAGCTGAAGCAGGGCAGTTAGGTGTCGTTGTACGGAAATGGTTATAACTTGAGGAATTTAGATCATCATTGGATTCTGTTTGAGGCTAAAGTTATCTACACTCAAAGAGCTATGTTTATACATAAAAATCAGAAACTTTGGAGGCCATTATCATAGGTAACTGAACTGATTAATTTAAGGTTTTGTTAGAAGAATTAAAAAATGGACATGCCTTCATGAAGTTCTAGGCTTGACTTGCTTTGAGCTTTAGGGTTTTTGCTTCTTTGTGTGCATTATCGCTTTGATTAGGTGCCATAAGCATCTAGAATACTAAATGTAACATTTAAATGGTTAGAACCTAGTTAGAACTTGAAAATATTGAATGAGAGCCAAAAGGGTCATAGGAACGAAGTGTTAATCGGGGCATGTTTGAGTACGTAGATAGTCTTAGATATGCTAGGTGGTGTTTATGAAGCAATTATGTCGTTGTTATATTGACCGGATTTGGTAGCTATAGTATAAAGTGACCATAGGGCTTTTAAAGCTTTTGTGATAGATGTGATTAAAAATGATATTTCCTATCTTAAAAGTGTATCATAAAGTGTCTTTAGATGCATGGAATGGTTGGATTCTGGTTTTCTTGAGTTCCGTTGTGAATGAGCTTGAATTGGGACTAAGGGGATTAGTTTATAAAAAGTTGAGAACATGTTGGTAATTGGCTTGTAGTTGATGATTAAAGTATTTAATTGCATTTGTATAGCTTGTGTAATCTATTAGTGAAGTTTGTGAACTGAGTGATTTGACTACTTTGTTGAAATATGCTTATATCTTGTTATATTGATGTATTACTATATTGCGTGTTAATTGTATTGTACGTGTTTTCTTATATTGTTATAGCTTTTTAAAGTAGTTGGAATGCTAGTTATGTTATTTGAGCGTTTAGCTTGTTTACTAAATAAATTGTTAGCTTAAAAGAATATGAGTAGTTTAAGTATAAATATACAAGATTGTATTAAGGCTTGTTGGTTATCATTGTATGATTAAAAGACTAAATTGCTAACTAGAAGTTGGGATGAGATAACAAGCTAAATGCTAATGAGTTGGTTTATCTATATGTGTTAAGTGTTATGTTACAGTTTTAGTTGCAAATGCTTTGGGTATAAATGAAATTATAAAGTGTCCTTGTGAAGCTAGTTTGCTGGGTATTGTGAGTTATTTGCTAAAGTGTTGTACTTATATGAAGAAGCTAGGGGTTTGCACATTTGAGCTAATTAAATGAGGGTTGGAGTGAATCTAAGCTACTCTCTTGCATATTTAGCCTAATCCAAGGTGAGAGAGTTTTCATCCTTATGTGCATAATAGTTTATTTTCTTGCTCATAGATTGTATGATTTAGTATAATTGTTAAAGTAGTGTGTGCTTATTGGTTACCATATTGTGTGTGAGGGCAACCTACCTTGTTGTCCCTCAATTATGTGTTTATTAGCTTTTATTGTCTTATTTCTACTATTATTACTATGGTGTTATCGAATCAATGGTTGCGCAACCTTATCATTCGGGACGAATGCGATAGGCCTCTCTGGCCAGCATCAGGCTTGCTAGTGTTGGTTGCTTTAGCTCCGTACCCTAGTCTCTCACTCGCCTGGTATGCAGTATGCCAGGGGGTATGGGTCGTAGGATCGTGTACATCCAGAGTACCCATTGGTATAAAGGGATACCGGCATATCGAGATCGAGGTTCGTGGCTCGTGAAATGTAGAGTTGGAGGGATAAGGGCTATTGAATTGTATCATTTTGAGTAACTCTCGCTTGGGCCCTAAGTCTTGGGAGAGTTACCAATGATTGCATTACTTAATTGTTATTTAATTAGTATTAGTAGTTGATTCTTTTGAGATGATGTGATTGCGTTGTTCGTTTCCTATTGTTTATATGTAACTTATTACTTAACTAAAGTTCGTTACAAGTTTTTAATTGTTTATTTGATTTAATAGTTTAAGTTAGTTCTTTAGTGTATTGATTAACTTGGTTATCTTGAGTGAGAGTTTTTGTTATTAAATTTGCTGACTTATTTGCATTGCACGAAAATGGTTTCAAAACTCCCTAGTTATTTGTTCTCATGACTTACTGAGCAACTGTGTTTGCTCATTCCCTCTTTTTCTAACCATTTCATGTACAATGTCCTCAGAGCTTGAGAAAGAAAAGGCTCGGGAATCATCTTGAGTGAATAATAGCTCTATTTGGTTGTATTATACGTGATTTATGTAGAGTGATTGTAGAGCTTGGCCTGTAATCCATTTTGATACTTTTGGTCCTGTATGTATTTGAGTTTGCTTCGAAGGATTGTAATATGAATGTAAAGTCTTGTATAGCTAGATAGTGAAAGATGGCCTGTAATAACTTTGGAGCTTTTCTTTTATTTGTTTAGATGGGTTGCATGCTTGTATGGTTTAAAGGTGAATGGTTGAAGGACTTAGAATATAAGAGAGTTAAAACAAATAAGATTAGAGTGGTTTGTTAACTGGTTTTATAACATAGAATTTCAATAGCTAATGAAATGCATGCTTGTATGTTATACTTTGTTGTAGTAGAAAAGCTCAGATGGCCTTAGAGATTTGGGAGAATTATGTTTAAAGAAGGTTGTGGATGATGTGAATGCTTAGTAGTATTGTTGTGACTATTTCTTTTAAGTACAGGTAACTGGTTAGGCCTAGAAACAGGGAAAATTCCATCCGTTTTTCCTCAATTTTCATGACCTCGGGTTTTGGATCAGGGCTCCAGTCTCGTGAAGGATCGGGGTGTTACAGTAGCGAGAGGATCACGTACCTTATCCTTTAGTCGTTTGCAGTCTCTTACAATACAAAGGCGAGTACATGGATTAATATGATGTAAAGGGTTGCATCGGAAAGGATTTAAGTATGGGTACTGATGATCTTATTGTGGTAATTGTAATCTCCAATTTTGACAATAACTTGGAATCTTCAAAATTTGTGGTAATAGTGAAGCTCTTAGAGAAGAATCCACATATTGATGAAAACTCTACTAGATTTGTAGTTGATTTATGGGAAGACCATAAAAGGATTAGAAAAAGTTCTGAATAGTAAGTAATCGTTGTTCTGTTACTTAAGCCTAACTGCATACCTGACATTAAGAATGATGTTTGGATACAATATTTTTATCAGAAAAATAAAGATGGTTCTATTTATTATCGGTTATCGATATTTTATTTGGTAACTACAATAAAAGCTTCTTGCACAAGCTTATAGAACTCGATCTCATCAAGAATCCAAAGATATAGTAAAAGGATTTTCTCATGCTTAACGAGAATTCCTTTCTTGAAAGAAAAAGGGTTTAACAGAAAAGTTCCTGTATATTTTTATAGTTGACCCACTGATTCTGTAAAGATAGTTACTGTTGATCACCATCTTAGAGAAAATGAGTATATAGATACGAGTGTACTGTGCACTAATCCTATGGTAGATAGCATTAGTGCAAGTGGGAGATTGTTAGGGATATGCTCTAATGTTATAGATTAGATGGCCTAATTGGGGTTTAATAAGAATATATGTGTTTGTATACACAATGATGTTTTTGGATAAACATATTCTCTGCATTGATATGAATGTGTCCCTAGTGTTTATCAGAGAAGAAAAATATTCTAAAAGGGGTTTAGAATACTTCGTTATTTTTCTTCGATATGATAAACATTAAGAATTGAATCATAACCCTTTAGATTATTTGACCGGGACTAGAATAATCAAGTATGGGTTATCATATGTTATTACCTTTGATTAACATAGTGATGTTAATGACAAATGATGGTATACGAAGTGCCAGAACAACATGGGATGTAGACTAATATACATATGACCGATCGTCAGTGGTACGGATCATTGACTGTGATGATAAATAGTGAACTACATGATTTCAGGTTAATAGTTTACTATTTAGTTAAGAATTGTGCAAATTAACCCTCAAACTTGATAAATTACGGCTGTTAGATATATTAGGGGCTAAATATAGCGTTTGGACAATTGTTGCCTTTTATAAGGTGAGTTACAGCCTTTTGTATTTTAGTCTTGTGATATAGACTAACAGGTAATTATCAAAATATGATCTATTAACCTCCGGTGAGAGGCAATGTCCTATGATATTTGAATTCGGTTGGTAAACGAGGAAGTCCTTGGCCAAGTCAAGTATGAGATTGATGGAAATGAGCTTTTATATGGTTATCATCTCTCGTTTCATCGTTTTAGATCTATTCACAAAATTGGAAGTAGACTTAACAATTTTATGGTCCTTTCCCGATCGGGACGATTTAATAGAAGGATTGGACAGCACGATAATTCCCAACAGTAAATAGATTCATAAAAGACAGAGTCTTCATTATCGTATACATTTTAATGATACGTTTGTTGCTAGTGCATCACTCATGAACATGAGGGTATTTCGGGTAATGGCGGAGACATTCCCAAAATAGATTAAGAGGTTTAATGGTCACTCATCGATATGCAGTTATGAATCTAGAAAGTCACACACTAATAAGCATCATGAATAAGTTCGTCGGTAGCTTGTATAATGTGGTTGGAGACTTTAAAGTGTTAAGAGTCATCTAGATTGGGCTTTGGGCCAAAAGTGTAATTTTATAAAGTTTTGGGGTTAAAACGTAAAAAATAAAAGTTTTAGGACCAAACTGTAGATATTAAAAAGTTGTTTCAATATAATTATTCTAATAGATATTAGAATAAACAAAAGTAATTATATATATATATATATATATATATATATAAAAAGGGTATTTCATTTGTGAAGTGCCACATCATCAATCCTAGTCGTTAAATGGCAAAATAAATTATTGGATAATGGTGCACATGTGGCATGTACATGTGTAAAGTAGGATGAGTGGATTATCCATGTCATCTATCATAGGATTAATCTTATCCAATGATTTGAATTAATGGTGATGATTTAATCTTGATTAAATCAAGACACATTTTTGCTTTTAGATTGTATTGATTACTTTTGTAGCTTGTAGGAGAGAGAAAAAGGCAACCTTTGGATTGTAATCATTACAATCCAAGACCATGCATAAGCTTTGCCAATCATAAACTCCACTAAAGTTAATTTTGATTGGGTGATTATGCATGAAGGGATAAGATTATAATAGAGATTATAATAATAAAAGAAAGACAACATTCTCTCTCTTATATGCATGTATATACACGGCTATACATGGAGAAGAAAGAGAAAATATGTTGCCTTTGGATTGTAATGATTATAATCCAAAGCCATGCACAAGTTTATCCAATCTTGCGCTTAACTAGAGCTAATTTTGATTGGATGATTTTGCATGTAGTATAATAATATAATAGTGATTATATTATAAAAGAAGTATAAGCATTCTCTTTCTCCTAAGCTAACACTACACGGCCAAACAAGAAAGAAATAAAAAAAATTCATCTTCTTTGCCGAGTGAGTTTTAGTGACTGCAAGAACAAGAAGAAGAAACTTTTCTTTCAAGTTTTAGACCACACATTAAGCTAGAAACCTTGAGAGCATCCTAGCACTTTTAGCTTTCAAAGCTTGGTGGACATTGGATGCTTGGTGGACTTCTCTAAAGCCTTCAAGTTAGAAGGGTTCAACCTAGTCTTCAAATCTCCATATTCACTTGTGTCTACAAGAGGTATATCTCTATTCTACTCTTTTATATATATACATATATATATATATATATATATATATATATATATATATATATATATATATATATATATATATATATATATTTATATATATATATATATTTATATATATATATATTTATATATATATATATTTGTACATGTTTATATTGTTGATTATAAGAGTTGTTACGTGCATGTTGTTTTTAAGAGCTTCTATTAGATCAACTTGTTGTTACAAAGTGTTTACATGCCAAAAAATTTAAAATGCTAGCTTAACTTGGTATGTACTAGTTGTATACAACATGTTCATCTAACGATCCTTTCTACACATTAATGATAAGTTTGACTTTCAAGGTTGCAACCTTTAAACCAGACACGATAGAGTTCATGTTGCACTGGGCGGCATAGGGCTTGTCAGGCGATGACATGACTACCAGGTATCTAATCCCTATCCTGTTGTGAATGGAAAGCTTTACAAGGGTCTGAGTCGTAGGTTAGTGTACATCCAGAGTACATCTGGTGCCTGGGTGGGATTTATGATGGTGCCCGGGGAACGACATGAACATATCGAGTGTAAGTTTATTATGTGTTATTTACTTTACATTTCTCGCACTAATGTACGTGTTGCTTACTCTTTACTTCAAGAGTCTACTTAAATTGTATATATTTGTTGCATGTTATTCTATCATGGTATGTTTTCTAAAGGAGATTTCAAATTTCAAATGTTTTCTAAAACTTCCCATGCATTGCCCTCCTTCACTGAGTTTGTGAAACTCACCCCATTTCATCACCCATTTCAAGTGAAGCTGAGTTAGAGCCTCGAGGATATTAGAAGTGAATTCTTTGTTATCTTACTTTGGATGATGTTTTATTATTTGTGGATTATAAGTATGATGTAATTGAAGATTATTATGGATGATGTATACTTTATTGAGGAGTTTATATTGATTATGTTGTAATGTTTTTTTCTTGGTGCTCATAAGGTGTATATTGTTGTTGGGATGAAGTCCTTGGTATTAAAGAGTTGTTTCGAAGGTGTGTTGTATTGAATTCTTGGATGTGTTTGAGATGTTTCATGGTTGGATGTTTTATGGTATGGATATTAGTATACGGGCTAATGTAGTGTGCCTTAACGGACTTAGGAGAAGTGATCTTCTTAAGCACGTGACATCACGATCCCAGGTTGTTCGATGTTCTTGTAAGCATTGTTTTCTTTCGTAATGGTATCAGAGACAGTATTAGCGAAATTGGGGTTGTGACACCCATAACACCCCCTTATAAACCCCTTATAAACATTATATTCTACCGATGTTGGATATTACACACACCCCCCGTTAAGGATCTGATGTCCTCGTTAGGGACATACATAACCAAGACCAACCAAGCAGTGTAGGATTCTAGAAGTGGCTCTTACAGGTTCAAAATGTGGCTCTCACTACTTTCCTAGTGTAGGACATTGCCCCACATAGAACTTAGCTCCTACACCGACTAGTGACCGACTCTGAATACCATTTTGTCATGCCTCAAGCCCAGACCCTCAGGCCCGTAGGTAAGACTAGTGTTATAGGCATAAGAAGTAACTACTTCGGCCTTCTTTTCTACTTGCCCAAAATGATTGTCCAAAGTTTTCTTTATACCCACAATACTCCCTTATAAACCTACTCACAAATACTATATTCTACCGAACCAATGTGGGATATTAAAGTTATGAAGGGTCCAGTTTTCATGATAGTAATACGATTTAAGTGATAATGATGACAACAATTAATATGATGAAAACATTGACCGGAATCTTGAAGGGTCAAATATGAATAATCAAAAAGAAGGAAAAATGGGTAACAGGGTCCTGAATGTAGATGAATTCTTATTTATTGGTGAATTTACAACAAATATGGCATGTAGTGAAGAATCATTAGACTATTCTTCTGCTGAAGATCTGAATAGTTTGGAAAGTAGTTCAAAAGATCATGGTGTTAGGGATAACAAAGACAAATTCAAGAGAAACAGACTTGTAATTGATAAGCATGATCCCCAGTTTGAGTTAGGCATGTACTTTAGTACTGTAGAGGAGCTTAAACAAGCTTTTAAAACACATGGAGTTGTCAAGTGTAAGGCCAATCGTGAATTTTATGTGCATTTAATTGATTTACTTATTATTGGTAGATAATATGAGAATTTAGATTTCATGTGTTCTAGGATTTAAATGGCATTTCATTAAATTTAGTAAATTAGGACATATATGTCATTATCCTAATTGTGCTTGCATTAGCAGTCATTTAACATAGGAGATATTTTGTATAGGCTTCTAGAAGGTAGCATTTGACCACTTAATAAGACAAAACAAAACAAAAAAAGATAGAGAGAGGGTGAAGGCTCGACCAAAGCCAATAAAAAGGGGAAAGAAGAAAGCTAGAGCTAGAGAAGAAAATTGGAGAGGAAGAAAGGAAAATTGCTCAAAGCCTTGCTCAAATTCTTTCTATTTATTGCATTCTTCATCTTCTAGGTGAGGAGTTTTCAAAGTTTTTAAAGTTTTTAAGCTTGATTTGGGTATGAATTCATGTAATTGTGCTATATTCTTTGTTTTTAGCTTGAGTTTGAAGTATATACTACATATATATAAGTTGAATACATGTTTTCAAGGCTTAGGAGCAAAATTAGAGGTGATATGGTATTGTTGTTATTGTTGGCTAGAAAATTCCAGAGTCGGCGCCCAATGTGTCGGCGATGGCCAACCGGCGTTGGCTTATCTCACTGGTCTACCGATGGTAGTCAGCGCTGGCCTTTCCCCTTGTGACTTGCTAGTTAACCTTGCATGTGATGTCAACCTTGTGCACTTATTGCATTCTAACTATGGCTATTATGTTGCTGAATACTAGTTGTTAAACGTTGTTAAGTCAGGTACTATTGAATTCTATCGAAGTTAATTGATGGAAGTATTTGGGTACAATGCTAAGTGTTATTGGAAATGGTTAAGTGTTTAAAGGTATTTGCAAATGGTTTGGTGACCTATTTTGTTACCAACATATGTGCTACCGAATGGAGTTGATTATGAATTGCATGTTAAAGTGTTTGAAGGGCAACCTACTTTGTTGTCCTCTCGAAGTAAAATAAAATGCATGATTAGTGGATTGAATGATTGTAAGGTTGTAACCATTTATCGAGGCAAGGTAGTGTCGTGTCTCTCCGGGCGGCATCGGGCTTGTTGGGTAACGACATGCCTAATGTGGTCCTAGTCCTTCGTTCGCATGGACGAAGAGTTCCATGGGATGTTGAGTCGTAGGTATCGGTGTACATCCGAAGTACACCTATCGAGAGTGATAAGTGGCAGAGCTCGTGATGGTGGTATAAGGGGACGACATCAACAATGGTTAATGTATCCTTTCTTAAATGGTCATATAACATTAATGTCTTCTTGAATTAATTGAGTCTAAATGCTTAATGTTTATACATTGATTTGAATGCATGTTTTCAATTGATTTATAGGTTAATTCTTTTCTAAAACCTTCTCGTGCACCCCCTCACTGAGCTAGTTTAGCTCACCTCATTCTATGAATATTTCAGGTAAAGCCGAAATTGAACCACAAGAAGAATGAAAGAGAATGCTATGCTTGTCGTGATATGGATGTTATATATGTTGTTTAATGTAAATTGTGTAGTTCATGTTGTAATGGAAAGACTTTTTGCTTATGTATTAAGTGTTGATCATGGACTTTTGTAGTAACATAGGAGCTTGGTTATTAGTTGGAGTTTATTTTGGAAACAATGTATCTATTATGCCTGATATGTAATGGCAGGACTCCAGGTTATTTCATGTAAACTCTATAAATTGTTATATATGGCAATGATACAAGTAATATATTGAATGAGTTTCGTCACGTCCGGACTTGGTTCTAGGCGGAGTCGGGTTAGGGTGTGACACCTTTAGGTGGTATCAGTGCTTAGCTAATATAAGCCGGGATAGAACCCTCGGTCTGTGGGGTAGAGGTCTCAATGTGAAATTGTCTTGAATAAATGTGTGCATACGTAATGTGATAATTGTGCATTATGTGATACTTGCTTCTTGTGTGATATAATTTTCATATATGCTACAACTCGTGGGTGACCTTTTGGTGACAAAACATGGCTGAAAAGCTCCTGGAACCAGAGGTAGGCCTCGTAGAAATATTGATCCACAGGGAACATGGCAAGCAAATTAGGCACCTATTGGAGAACAGGTTCTGGATAGGATGATTACTACTGTGGATAGGAGGCCTTAGGTATCAGAGCATCAAGCTGAGCGTGAGACCAAAAACCCTGGGAACAATAACGACAATAATGGGAATGGGAATAAAGGTAACAATATGTTAGAGTGGTTTCTAAAATATGGGCCACCGAGATTACAGGGGAACCTGATGATGAAAAAGCAGAGGCATGGCTAGAAAGAATTGAAAATATTTATGATGCTTTTGAGTACACTGATGAGAAAAAGATTATCTTTGTTGCGTTCTTGCTTGATGGAGATGCTAGGTAGTAGTGGAGGACTATGAAATTGCAATGGGAATACCAACATACTCTGTATTTGTGGGCTAACTTTCTGAAAGAATTCAAGGACAATTATATTCCGAAGATTGATCAAGATAGACGAGATAAAGAATTTATGTCCTTTAAGCAAGGTAATTTGACTAATACACAGTATGGGGCTTGATTTAATAAGTTGTCACATTATGTTCCTAAAATGGTACAATCCACTGGAAAGAAAGTTCGAAGATTCATCAGAGGTTTGAGGCGAGAAATCCAGGTTAGCTTGGTTCCCTTCTAGTTTTCTACTTATAGTGAAACCTTTAATGCTGCAGCTAAAGTTGAGAAAAGAAAGAATGAGGTAAAAGCAGATCCGAGTTAGCTGAACAAGAGGCCTTTTCAACCCCAGGGCCAGCAGATATCTTTCTAGCCTCAGAGTCAAAGTCAGATTCAAAATAGGCTGACTGTTGTGAGATTCCAACAGGGTAGTTCAGCTACTTCCTCAGCTCAAGGCTCTTCTAGGACTAGTGCTGCTAATCAAGTTCAACATTGTGTCTTTTGTAATCGTAAGGGCCATTCTAAGGCTAATTGTTGGAAGAAATTTGGGAAGTGTACATGTTGTAGTAGTGATCAACACAAGGTAAAGGACTGTCCGAAATGGCAGAATGTTTAGGGGTAAACTGCAAGCGGAGGCACCCATAGTAGATCTACTAGTAGTATTCCTACACAGTGTGTGCAGGCCAGAGTCTATGCCATTGATAAATAGAAGTTGCCCGATGAAGCAGTAGTGGTTGAAGGTACCTTTTTAATTTTAAATCAGTTGGTTAAAGTGTTGATTGACCCCAGTACCACCCATTCTTTTATTGCACCCCCTTGTGTACAAGGTATTAATATGAAAATTGAGAAACTGCCTTATAAAATTGAAGTTAACACCCCCATGGGCACAAAATTTGTCACTAAGTTAGTATGTAAAACATGTAAAATTCAGATTAAGGGCCAAGATTTTCCCTTGACCTCATCTTACTCCCTATCCAAGATTATGAAATTATTTTGGGTATGGATTGGCTTGCAAAGTATGATGCACAGCTAGATTGTAAAACCAAGATTGTAAAATTTTAGATATTGGGCTGACCAGTGGTAGAAGTAGCAGGGAATCGTGATTCGTCAGGGGTTTCTTTTATTTCTTCAACCAAAGCTGTCAAGCTTTTGTGGAATGGGTGTGATAGATGTCTTACTTATTTGATTAATAAGCCATCTAACAAGTTGAAGTTAAAGGAAGTTCTGGTAGTTCGGGAATATCCAGATATATTTCTAGAAGAATTGCCAAGGTTACCACCAGAGAGAGAAATAGAATTTGTGATTGAAGTACTACCAGGGACACTGCTTATTTCTAAAGCACCATATCGTATGGCACCCACAGAACTTCAAGAGTCAAAAGCATAACTGCAAGGATTGTTGGAGAAAGGTTTCATTCATCTAAGTTTATCTCTGTGGAGAACACCTGTGTTGTTTGTAAATAATAAAGATGGCACTTTATGACTGTGTATTGATTATTGGGGCTTGACTCAGGTAACAGCTAAAAATAAATATCTTTTACCATTTATTGATGAGTTGTTTGACCAATTGCAAGGGGCTAAGATCTGTTCCAAGTTTGATTTGACGCAAGGGCATTATCAGCTTCGCAATCTCAAGGAAGATGTACCAAAAACTGATTTTTGAACTCGATATGGCCATTATGAATTTGTAGTTATGCCTTTCAGGTTGACCAATGCACCTGCTACATTTATCGACCTTATGCATCGTGTATTCCAACCTTATTTTGATCAGTTTATAGTGATTTTCATTGATGACATCTTTGTATATTCAAAGACTGAATCCGAGCATGAGCAATATTTATATTTAGTTTTGCAGAAGCTCCAACAACATCAGTTATATGCAAAATTTAGTAAGTGTGAGTTCTGGTTGCAACAAGAATCTTTTCTAGGTCATGTGATTTCTCAGCAGGGCATTACTGTGGATCCTACAAAGATTGAAGTCATCTTATCTTGGAAAAGGCTAGAGAATATAACGGAGGTACGTAGTTTTCTTGGATTAGTGGGGTACTATCGTAGATTTGTGAAATATTCTTCAAAGATTACAAGACCTCTTACGAAGCTTACTCAGAAAAGAACCAGCCTTGTGTGGGACGAGAATTGTGAGAACATTTTTTGAGAATTGAAGAAAAAAGTGACTACAGCTCCTATACTTGCTTTGTTGGAGGGGAATGAAAATTTTGTTATCTCCAGTGATGCATCTAAAGAAGGTTTAGGCTATGTGTTAATACAGAATTATCGAATAATTGCTTATGCCTCCCGAATATTGAAGCCTTACAAGAAGAATTATCCAACTCACGACTTGGAATTAGTTACCATAGTGTTTGCATTGAAGAAATGGTATCATTACCTATGGGGTAGCATGTTTGAGATTTAAACTGATCATAAAAGCTTGAAGTATTTGTTTTCACAAAAAAGTTGAACATGAGGCAGAGATGATGGATGAAGCTCCTTGATGATTATGAACTATCAACTACTTGTCAGGGAAAACTAATATAGTAGCTGATGCTCTTAGTCGGAAAGCGAGTATTGCGAGATTGGTGGTCAAGGAGTGGGAATTACTTGAACAAGTTAGTTTATGGAAACTAGAACTAACTCGAGTTAGGATATTGTTTTCAAATTTACAAGTTCAGCCATTGTTATTATCTCAAATTTGAGAAGCTCAGCAGTAGGATCAACAACTTTAGAAAATCAAAGACCGGATCAAAAATGGTGAGTTTGATTTCAAACTGCATGATTATGGTATATTGCGATTTCAAAACAGGGTATGTGTTCCTAATGATCCAAAATTGAAGAATTAGATTCATGAAGAAGCTCATAATTCCAAATATACCATACATCCAAGTAGAAACAAAATGTATCAGGATTTGAAGCAATATTATTGATGGAATAACATGAAAAGAAATGTTGTTGAATTTGTGTCTCGATATTTGACTTGTTAACGGGTTAAAGCAGAACACCAGCAACCAGCAGGATTACTGCAACCATTGGTTATACCTAGATGGAAACGGGAGCATGTCACGATGGATTTTGTTATGGATTTGCCGAGGACACCGAGAGGGTTTGATACGGTATGGGTAGTGGTGGATAGATTAACAACCATTGCTCATTTCATTCCAATTAATAAGCATGATAATCTTGAGAAATTGGCAGATCAATATGTTGCTAGCATTGCCGGTAAGTATTATGTCTGATAAGGATCCCGAATTTACATCTCGGTTCTGGTAGCGTTTGCAGATAGCAATAGGTACCAAAATGAATTTCAGTACTACACATTATCCTCAAACGGATGGCCAGTCAGAGAGAACTATTTAAATCTTGGAAGATATGTTAAGGGCTTGTGTACTGGATTTTGAGAAATTTGGGAAAAGCATTTGCATTTAGCTGAGTTTGCATATAACAATAGTTACCAATCTACTATTGAGATGGCTTTGTATGAAGCTTTATATGGGTGTAAGTGTCGATCACCTTTATGTTAGGATGAAGTATGAA
This sequence comes from Ehretia macrophylla, assembly GCA_037974665.1. NCBI lineage: Eukaryota > Viridiplantae > Streptophyta > Magnoliopsida > Boraginales > Ehretiaceae > Ehretia > Ehretia macrophylla. The sequence goes on from CM075769.1 coordinate 29,612,168, forward strand.
AGATGAAAGTTATTGATCCAGCCTTATTGCCAGAACTTGTAGAGAAGATTGAGAATATACATCTTATCCGACGGAGAATGCTTGCAACTCAAAGTAGACAGAAAATTTACGATGACAAACGAAGACGGGATTTGGAATTCGAGGTTAATGATTGTGTTCTCTTGAAAATATCTCCCCGTAAAGGACTTGTACGAAATGGCAAATGAGGGAAATTGAGTCCATGGTATATAGGACATTTTGAGATTGTTGAAAGAATTGGTAAATTGGCTTACCATCTAGCATTACCACCAAGTTTTTCGCGGATTCATAATGTTTTTCATGTGTCCATGTTGAAAAAATATCATCCCGATCCTTCTCACGTGCTAGAACCAGAGCCATTACAGCTTAGAGAAAATTTGTCTTATGAAGAGCGGTATATCCGCATTTTAGATCAGAAGGTTCAAGAGTTGCATACGAAGAAGATTCCTATGGTAAAGGAGTTGTGGAATCATCATGGAACAAAGGAAGCTACATGGGAAAGACGAGATCAAACAGAACAGCAATATCCAGAGTTGTTATGTGAAACAAGTAAGAATTTGGAGGACAAAATTATTCTAAGGGGGGAAGATGTAAGGTCAATCGTACATTTTATGTGCATTTAAATTATTTACATATTATTGGTAGATAATATGAGAATTTAGATTACATGTGTTTAGGATTTAAATGGCATTTCATTAAATTTGGTAAATTAAGACATATACGTCATTATCCTAATTGTGCTTGCATTAGCAGTCATTTAACATAGGAGATATTTTGCATAGGCTTCTCGAAGGTAGCATTTGACCACTTAATAAAACAAAACAAAAACAAAAAAGATAGAGAGAGGGTGAGGGCTCAGCCAAAGCCAAGAAAAAAAGGAAAGAAGAAAGCTAGGGCTAGAGAAGAAAATTGGAGAGGAAGAAAAGAAAATTTCTCAAAGCCTTGCTCAAATTCTTGCCATTTCTTGCATTCTTCATCTTCTAGGTGAGGGGTTTTCAAAGTTTTTAAAGTTTTTAAGCTTGATTTGGGTGTGAATTCATGTAATTGTGTTAACTTTGCTAAATGAGCATTAACTTTATGCGTTAATGAAAGAGTGTTTTATATTGAATTTGTGGCTATATTCTTTGTTTTTAGCTTGAGTTTGAAGATATGCTACATATATATAAGTTGAATACATGTTTTCATGACTTGGGTACAAAATTGAAGGTGATTTGGTAGTGGTGTTGTTGCTGGCCGGAAAATTCCAGCGCCAATGCCCAATGTGTCAGTGATGGCCAGCCGGCGTTGGCCTATCTCGCCGGCCTGCCGGTGGTGCTCAGCCATTGTCTTTCCCCTTGTGACTTGCTAGTTAACCTTGATGCAACCCGGTGGGCATGTGAAAAGTGTGTAAAATAAACCAAGTTAAAATACCAGCAAGTGCACGGATCTTCATAGTGTAGTGTGCTATGATGCGGAATCGTACCACAGGGAAGCTCGTTAGTTAAGTTAGTGAAGTAGTGTGAAAGTGTTAAAGTGCTTAAGTGACAGATCGCAAGGTGGGTTTGTGTAAGGAATGTAAACTAAATTAAACTAACTAATTTATCTAAGCTAACTAACTAAATATGAATACAAGAGTTAGTGATCGAGGGGTTCGAACATGTAAATGAGACAATTAATCTAGGATTGGTATTCAGGATTATCTGATTTTATGCAAAGGTTAAGCTACAAGCATTAACCTAGTCAATTAACTAAATCTATTAAAATCCCGATTACTAACTCTGATGTAGGTGTTATTCCATCTACGAGCGTACAGCCATAATATGGAACTGTCCTTGCAACCTAGTGTAAAAGATCTGTTTCAACTAAGTAATTAACATCTCATTTCTAGTCTAGAAACTATGATCTACTTAAAAGCATTACCTATAGTCCCTTAGAATCTTTAAGGTTATCAAGCTATTTGATTTACTCTTAAAGCATGGATACATGGCACAAAAGTAAAGCAATCATAACATCTACTTAAAAATATTACGGTATGTAAGACAGTGTTAATAGTAAAGCAATCATATCATCTACTGAAAAGCATTACGTATGAAAGACAATACTGAATTAAAACAAACCATATATTGCATTTAAAGCATATAATCCGAATCTGAGACCATATATTAAAAGATTATCATTTACAATATTCACCCCTAGATATCAATCTACTCAGACATAAATGAATACGAATTCTGTAACTAAAAGAGAGTTAAGAAAGGCTCCCTCATATCGACAAACGCGTATTTCTGATTCCCGAAATTTGAGCAGAGGTCTGACACAAAATAGCTATTCCGGCGAAGCTAATTTCCCCCGAATAAAAGATACTAGGGATGAATTTTTCCCGAATAAGAGTTTTCCTATTAAAAGCTATTCGGGCGCCTCCTCCTAATAATAACTAATTGGGTCGGATTTTCTCCTAAAAGTAGCTATTCGGGCAAAATTTCCCCGAATAAGAACTACCTAGGTAGGACTTTCCCCGTATCCTACTAATTAACTAACTAAAACTAACTAGAATAGAATTATGCCAAAAAATATTGACAATATCCCAAAATTAATTACCAAATTAGGATAAAAAGGGGGGCTATTTATAGACAAATTTTCAGAGGCGCGCTCGAGGGCCTGTTTGACACGCTCGAGCGCGCCTGGTCTTCAGCCAATCATCGCGTGCCATGTCAGCTTTCCGGAAGGTTCCTTAGGCGTGCTCGAGCGCGCGTCTGCTTCACCGTCAATTCTATGCCACATGTTTTCTTCTAGAATGTTGTGAAAATTTCTATAAGGGGCGCTCAAGAGCCCAGTAGGGCAGGCTCGAGTGCCCTTTTGCTGACTTTTTTCCTCTTGAGTTTTGACTTTGACCGGAGAGTTGGCCAAGGCGTTTTCGAGCGTTTTTCACTATTTTGACCCTCAAAACGTTGAAATTTGGCTAAAATCATGCCGCGCATAGGAAAAATCTGCGTTTTGCTCAGAAGGCCGTTTCTACCCGAAAAACTTCTATGATTCATCAAAAAGGGACATAGGTCACTATTCAAGATCATTCAGGTCAATGTTCCGAGTCTGATTTTGCGCTAGTTTCAGCCAAATTTCTTCTCTAAGAACTTCATTCTTCCACCGGTTCCCATGTTTCTCATTTCTACTTCTTGACTTGCAATTGGGATCGTTTCGGGTCTGATTTTTCACTTTTTAGTACTTTCCTACATTGTATCGTAAGTAAAAAAGTGTTACATTTACTCCAGAGTTAAGATGCAAATGCAGTACAGATACAAAGGTTTGAGTACTGCAAATACAGTCACATCAAACCTTGCATGCTATGTCAACCTTGTACACTTATTGTATTGTAACTATGGCTATTATGTTGATGAATACTTGTTGTTAAATGTTGTTGAGTTAGGTACAATTGAATTCTATCGAAGTTAATTCATTGAAGTGTTTGGGTACAATGCTAAGTGCTATTGGAAATGGTTAAGTGTTTAAAGGTGTTTGCAAATGGTTTGGTGACCTACTTTGTTACCAACAAAAGTGCTACCGAATAGAGTTGAATTGTGAATTGCATGTTAAAGTGTTTGAGGGGCAACCTACTTTGTTGTCCTCTCGAAATGACATAAAATGATTGATTAATGGATTGAATGATCCTAAGGTTGCAACCTTTTATCAAGTCAAGGTAGCGTCGTTTCACCCCGGGCGGCATCAGGCTTGTCAGGCGATGACATGCCTACTTTGGTCCTAGTCTCTCGTTCGCATAGACGGAGAGTTCCATGGGATATTGGGTTGTAGGTTTCGGTGTACCTCTAGAGTACACCTATCAGGAGTGATAAATGACAGAGCTCGTGACAGTGGTGGTATTAGGAGATGGCATCAACAATGGTTAGCGTATTCTTTCTTAAATGGTCATATAGCTTTAATGTCTTCTTGAATTAATTGGGTCTAAATGCTTAATGTTTATACATTGATTTGAATGCATGTTTTCAATTGATTTATAGGTTAATGATTTTCCAAAACCTCCTCATTCACCCTCTTACCGAGCTAGTTTAGCTCACCCCGCTTATGAACATTTTAGGTGAGACCGAGATCAAACCACAAGAAGAATGAAAGCGAATGCTATGCTTGTCTTGCTATGGTTTTTATATTTGTTGTTTAATGTAAATTGTGTAGTTCATGTTATAATGGAAAGACTCTTTTTGCTTATGTATTAAGTGTTGATATTGGACTTTTGTTGTAACATAGGAAGCTTGGTTACTAGTTGGAGTTCATTTTTGAAACAATGTATCTATTATGCCTTATGTGCAATGGGAGGACTCCAGGTTATTTCATGTAAACTCTATAAATTGTTATATGTGGTAATGGTATAGGTAATATATTGAATGAGTTATGTCACGTCTTAACTTGGTTCTAGGCGGGATCAGGTCGGGAGGTGACATCAGGTATAAGGATGTAAGGCTTGTAAAGAATGATAAAGAGAGTGTTAAGGCAAAGTGTAATAGGAAAAGATGTAAGAGGTTTTTATATGGACCTCATATGGAAGAGAATGATTCATACCAAATAAGAAGCATCCACAATAAGCACTCATGTGGTAAAGCATTGAACCGCAAGAATTTATTTTCTCAAGTTGTACCTAAATGACATTAGGTTAAACCTTAGTTTAAACATATTTCCCAATGTGTCTGATTTCCAGACTAAAGTTCATAATGACTTTAATGTTAGTGTTTGAAGGAGGCAAGTGTATAGGACACTACATTTGGCTAGAGAAGTTATTGAAGGGAAATGCAATGACCAATATAAGAAGTTATAGGATTATTGTGAGGAGATTAGAAGAACATATCATGGATCTACAGTGGCAATAGATACTGAAGAAGGTGAAGAAATATAGGAACAAAGATTTAAAAGGTTGTATATATGCCTTGAGGTTTGTAAGAGAGACTTCTTAGAGGGATGAAAACATGTACTTGGTTTAGATGGTTGTCATCTCAAAGGGCTACATCCTGGAATATTGTTGATTGTTGTTGGATTAGATGCTAACAATTTTATCTTTTAGGGTACCGATTGTATTGTTGAGGCTAAGAATAAGAGTTCATTGGCTGGTTTTTAAATTTGTTGGTACAAGATTTAGGGATCTTAGAGCAAGAGAAGTTGGTGGTAATCACTGATAAACAAAAAGTAACTGAACTTAAATATATTTATAGAACTTCCAGATTGTGTGTTAAATTATTAATAATTTTTACTTGCTTTTTGTAGGGTCTTTGTCCTGTCATACAAGAACTTATTTGAGGTGCTGAACAATATAGTCCAAGTGGATGCCCATTGCAGCAATGTCCTACTGAATGTCACTTCTCCCACAATCAATGTAGATACAATCAAAGAGCCGTGTACAAGTGGATGCTAGTGGAAGTAGTGTGCAAGTGCATGCTTCCAATGCTTCTAATGCCACCAATGCTAAGAGGAGAGAGAGATGCAATATATGTTTGAAGCATAGACATGGCATTAGGACATTCCTTACAAGTATTGCAAAGGCTAGAAGAAAATCAAATGTTACTGCTTTTGTTCCTTCGAGAAAGAATCACCATTCACTTACACATGTGGCTTGTAAATGTTAAATTTACTTCAGTCTTGGATTTGTCATGTATTTGTAATTCTATTTACTACTAACTGTTGAGAGTAAACCTTTCATACAAGCTGGAGCACGAATACACATAAAGGTACTATTTCTATTACCTGCTACGACTAATAGCAAACCAGTGAAATTTGGAACATCCCAAGTGAAACCTACTTCTTGCACATGAAAAGGCTAGAGATGTGTTAGTCTAACTTTAGGTGATAAGGCTGCTACTTCTACTTCTCAGAAAACAAATGAATCCACAACAAAGAAATGAGGGGGTGTGATGATGAAGAAGGCTATCATGCAATTTGGTGATATAAAATGCACTTTTTGTAATTAGATATTTGGCCTGGAGGTGTAGAATGCACTCTTTGGAACTTTTTCATGATGTTTGTTTTTGGATATTTATGTAGTGATTAAATTATGTATTTGGATGCTTATGTAAGGGTATCTTCAATGGAGGTTTTACAATGCAATAATTACAACTTTTTTTTAGCAAAAATAGAGTTTTTTAAAATAAAATAAAAAAATACAACACCAATGGTCAATATAGAGCCTCAAATTCAATCTTTTGTATTAAATTTAACATATTTCAATAAGAATAGAGCCCGAGCTCCATTTTCTTCAATAAATTTGTTGGAGAAAGAGAAAGACAAAAAAATTTAGAGCCCACATGGGTCTCTTCCAAATCAGATTTGACCACATAAGTCTTTTCAACAAATCAAATTTGACATCTTACTGACAACTATAACCAGAAAAAAAAAAAAAAAAAAAGAAGGTTGACAACTTCAAAAAAAAATACTTTGGCTTAATAAAAAAATGGAAGGGACTGCGGGTCCTTCTATGGATCCTTAAATTTAAAGTCCCTCACTGAGGATAAATTTTTTTTTAGAGCCCCTTACTAAGGATGAATTTTTTTTAGAGCCCCTAAAAAATACATAAGGCTCTAAATGGGGCTCTAAAAAGTAAAGGAGCTCTAAATTTGGTTTTAGAATCGCTTAATTTATAGCTTTCATTGAGGATGGCCTAAGTGACATATAATGTAATCTGGTAAGATTATAACTGGAATATTGTTTATGTCATATCCAGATTTTCTGTGTGCCTAGATTATGTAATGTCTAGAATTGCTATGTGTTTTTGTCCAAGAGCTGCTAATTCCTGTTTACGTTTATGCATTAATGCAGTTGACACCCAAAAAAATGAGAATAGAGGTAGTAAACGAGTGGAGACCAATTAAAATGATAGCTATGAAGGGTCCAGTTTTCATGTTGTCCAATTAACCATTTATTCATCCATAAACAGGTTGTTATGATTCATGTATCGTTTGAATTCGAAACTAAAAGACTTCACTATAAACACGGTAATTAATTGGTGAAAAATCATAGAAACTGAAGTCAAGAATTTGTTAATATTTTAACGAGCGAAGACCAATTAAAATGGAGGTAGTAAACGAGTAAAGACTAATTTACACAAAACATAACAAATTGCTATGACTTGATAAAGGGCTATGAAATTATAACATTTGCATTAAATGGATAAGGTTGAATCTTACAACAAAATTCTGAAGCTTTACTTCAATATCAATCCAACTATATTGCACTACCAATAATACTAGTCTTATTAACAACATATTATTCATCTGACAACTACAATACTGACATTCATCATACCCAAAAAAAAACAAAAAAACAAGTAGCACCATTACCAAGAACAAAAACCAAGAGCACAACAAACAATATTTTCATCTTTTTGCATAATATTTTCATCTTTGTGTGCGAGCCAAACAATTCATGTCGCGCCTCGAAAAATTCGCCCAACATAACCCTAAGAACGTGACCGTCGTAAGCTTAAGAAAATTGACTCGCTAAGCCTGTAAGGCTATTTCCATAAGCAATATGAACCACTTAGTTAAACAAGAATGGTCCAAACCATAAAACATGAATAAATATTATATTTTTCAAATACTCCAAATCATAATTCATCAAAAGAATGTTCCCAAACATAAAACAGTACAATAACCTTCAGCCGTAATCAATCAATGGCCCCAAAGACAATCACTTACTTAGGTACACACTAACCAAGCATAAGTTTAAATCTTAGCTCCCTTCTACAAACAAAGAAACACAAGAAGAAAGTGAGCGATAAAATGCTCAATAAGTATAAATTCCCGAATGAATGAAGAAAATGAGAAGAATAATTATGAACTGACAAATGGTATAATCCAAACTCGAGTAGTATCATAAAGAAGGATAGAAGATTTACAACTACACATAACATAGTATGAATTGACAACAAAATTTGAAACTAATAGAACCAAGTCTACACGTATACGAAAAGTATACTCATATGGAAAGAAGGTATTCACAAAGATCTGATTGATGATTTGGCGATGGAGTATATAATAGAAAATGGGTCTCACAAAGACTCGAATTTGAATAGTATGAAATGAAATAAATTCAAGATTACATAAAAAGGAAGCATATTATGTTTATAAAAAGGAACTAATAATCTAATCATAAAGAACATATCCGATATGAGAAAGGACTTTCACATAGGTAACCCAGGACACGACACAGGACAAAATATTTTAGGGTATATAATTGTGTGAGCCGAAGTTAAATGCAAGACTAGTGATGGAAGCAAAAATTAGAATAATTAAATATAATAGCTCAAACTAACTGTCGAAGAATAAATCTAACTTGTTAACGGATATGACATTTAAGTATGTCAATAATCACATAAAAGCTAAGACAATTGAGATAAAGACGCGAGTAAGGATATATCCAAGGTCAAGTTATAGGGTCGAACCAAATAGAAACATAATACAATGTAACAAAAAGTTAAGACATCGGAGTCATTTCTTTGAAGACTAAAAAAATGTCATTAGATCATAAAAGTTGGAATGAAAAACACTTATAAAATTAACGTAGGAGAATCATATGAAGACCGGAAAATTAACTAAAATGGAAGACAAGCTAAGTATAAATAAAATGCATGATGACATCGTCATGGGATAGATATATGATATAACTGAAGGTACAATTGGAAAAGATAACATGTGTAACACTAGGATACCATAGCCAGGAATAAAAATATAAGGCTAGCCTTACAATGGGTAACCACATAGAGGAAGATGAAAATAAGATCTAATATATGAGGGTACCAAAGGTGGAAATGAGTCAAAGCACAAGATCAAAAACACTGAAAAGCAAGTGGCATAGCCATGGACAAAGTGGCTAGCCAATTGTTAGCTGCGACTACATTTACTCGTATAGTACCGGTCAAAAAGTGAGTTCAAAGCCCCCACTAAGCATAATACAAGATAAGTGCAACATCCCCATCGGGCGATAGGTACACTCCTCACACATAATACACATATACACAGCTTACAATGATGAATAAAGGATTGGTTGAACACAATAAAGATTCATTATGCTTATTACACGATAAGATGGAATGAGACAGGCCTCATAAGAAAAGTCTCACAAGAAAGCATGAGCAAACTAGTAATCAGACGTAGACTAAGATATAACTAAACTAACACAAGATCTACCAAGGAATGCTTTAGAAACTATAGTCAAATAGAGCGCAAAATGATATAAACACCAAGAGGCAATAACTAGAGCCATATTTGAATGGTCAACTAATTAACAAAAGGGAAGAGACTTTAATCCAAATGCACAAAATCACTATGATTAGAACATACTAAAGATTCGATGATAAGGACTAACAAAAGCACTTTTAACTCACAAAGAAAAACATTAAAGGATAAGGAATCCTTGCTTACCTCAAATCCAACTTTAATATTAGTTGAAGCCTTCTCCTTAAGCTTACAATCTCAAGCTAACATTGATACTGCATGATAATAGATTTAACAATGATTTTAGGATCAAGTAAATAAATCAACTAAAGAGTTCCTTTAATTGGCCATTTTTCTTTCTTTAACTTATTCTTATGTGAAAGAATTATACCTTATTTGCTTTACCATTTCTTTTCTTTTTCTTCGTCCTGAACTAATACAAGACCAAAGCCATATTCAATCAACCCCTCTCTTTTACATGCCTACACTCGGATGCATTATTTACTATGACACACGCACAGCCCTATCAAGCCAACATAGATGCCACACCTATTTCACTTGGCTTCACGTACACATACTACCACAATATCATACCATACTAAGTTGACTTGGCCTTTTACCCAATCTCAGATACAACAATCACATACACAAGCACACCACATACTTTACACACACAATCCAACTCCATCTCATTCCACTGATATATACCTCGACCATAACCCATATTCAAAATTTATGCACCACAAACACATATAAGCTAAACTCTACATGCACCCACTTATGAACACACACATACATATATGATCATACACACATATATAAAGACACCACCTCTCACACACTCAACCCACACATCCTACTAGATTATTATAACACCCCAAATTTGTGACCTACTTTTTAGCAAATTAAGTGTTACCACTAATTAACGTGGTTAATTTTTGTAGTTGTGACCATTGCTTAGTAGGGAGGTTTGCAAATAAAAATGAAAGTTTGAGATCAAAGTGAAATATTGGAATTTTAATAACATAAGGAGACTTAAAATTGGTCAATCAGTTAGAAGATAAAATCATCAACATTAAAACTCTTCCTCCAAACGTCTCAAAGCAAGAGAAAAACAAAAAGAAAAAAAAATAATCTGACATTGGCCAACAACTGCTTGTGAGGGCTTTGTCCATATTATCGAAGAGATTAAATTCACAATATAGGTGGAAAGATTGTGAATTAATAGTTATTGTTTTAAAAGCAACTGTAAGTGAAACTTTTTCTTGTTCGTATATTCCTTGTTTAAATCTTATCGTAACAATCTTACTTAGATGAAGTAGACATGCCCCTATCGCACTGTCCTATTGGAATGAATGACTGTGAGTCATGAATCTAGAATTTTGCTCTTGAAAATTTTTGTATCCTGTTCTTCGTTAATGGTTCAATGACTATCAACTGAGAGTTGATTTCCGTCACTTATTTTTAGTTTTCTACTATTTCTTTTCTAATAGTGCCTATGTGTTTCGTATTACATGTATTAACATTACTTGATTGCAAATTTACTGACTTTGTTTCCAAACTTTCAAAAAGTTTTGTAATGGTTTTATGGCATGGGGTGTGACGCCTGGGAATTTGCATCACATTCATAATAATTTTTGCATATCTCTTTGAGCATGTCAATGTGCATTTCTTTTTCTTGATTATATATTTTATTTGATGATTACTATTTATAAAAGTTTCAACTGTCTAAATTGCTCGGTTTAACATTTTTCCTTGATGATATGACTTATAAAAAGAATCGGGAATTAGGAGTTTTGAGCTTTGGAGGTCGTGAACATGCGATAGGAAAATGATTCGTGCTTCATTTGAATAGAGTAACATTGGTGAAACGTTAGTTTAATTAGTTAACAATTAAATGAGTTTTTAGCTTAGATTGACTAAGATATACTAGCATTTGACTTAATATAATGCAACACACATAAAATATATATGCACAACAACACATACACTTGAATAATTGCTCAAAAACAAAACAAAAAATTCCCTTTATACCCCCCCAAAACCCGACAACCCTTAAGAGGAAAAAGGAGGAAAAATCTCATCATCAACCCTTGCATTTGGTCTATTGGCTTGCTTTGGAAGGTTTTTGGAGCATCTAGGAGCAACAACCTCTTGCCTATACCTTTGATTTGTGAGGGAGTTTGCATTTAATTTAGTTAAAGTTTATGTCAACTATTATAATTTTGTGATTTGCTGATTATGGCTATTGAAATGCTAAAATATGGTATTATACATGCTTTACATGCTATTTAGACTGTGCTTGAGTAGGACAATGGCTATCACCATGGTTGAATGCTTGAGTTGTGTGAAAGAGATAATGAATAGTGACAAAAATTAGGGTTTGGCTTTAGGTTGATATTTGGAACAAATTGATGCTTCATTTAGGTGCTTTAGATGTATTGGAAACTAGTTAAAGGTTCATGTGTAATTAATTTGCCTGAAATTGAGTTAAAACACAAATTAGATAACTTTTAAAAGGGGGTTTTTCATGAAATGTAATCCGGGCACATTTGGACTTTAGATTATATATACATGGGGCATGGAAGCACTTTTGGTGCTTTCGTTTCATTAAATTGAGGTCCGAATAAGGTAGTTGTAGTTAAAATCTACTCGGTGCTTCCCCAAGCTTCTGTCTCCAAAGCGAATTTTCAGGGCCTAGATAGGTGCCTTTTGGCATCCTTAGGAGTTAGTATGATTCGTTTATAGATTTGGGGCCTTGAATTTCATATAGAAGAAGAACTGCATAGTTATCAAAAGGGGAAATATGAGAAATGGATACCTTTGTGCTTGTATGAGCTTGTAGATGTTATCTTATGTGTTTAAATGCATGTCTAAGGTATAATCAAGGTACTTGAAGAGTTTGTATAAAAGCATGTTATTTGTCTCTTTTGGGTTTATATCGTTATTTCGTGTTTAATGGCTTATATTGTGATTAACTGTGAGTGTGGCCTACTTTGTCGTCCCACTTATGTGATATTTGATGACCTTGGCTCTCGTGGTCTTGACTCGGGGTTGCGCAACCTTTTCAGACATGGTAGCATCAAGAAACTCCGGGCAGCATCAGGCTATCGGTCTCCCTCGACTACCATGGTTCCTATTCTCTTTCTCGCTGAGGCATACTCCCCTACCCCAGAGGCGTGGTTCACTTCGTTAGGGCATACAGACCTACCTCGAGAAATATGGGTCATAGGATCGGGGTACATCCGTAGTACCCCATTTGGAGGAATAAGGGGTTTGTCGGTACTTACTTGAAGATCATGGCTCGTGGTTCGAGATTGAAGACAAGAAGATGAACTATATCCTTTTTATATGTGTTTGGTTAATTGATCCATTAGCTTGCTTATTTGTGTTATTAATGTTACTATCTTTGTTGTATCTCATGAAAGCACTCCCCGATGTGCTGCATCACATCCCTCGCTGGGCAACTTTGTTGCTCACTCTTCATTTAACATGTTTCAAGAGAAGTTGAGGTGAATCCCTAGCTTGTAGTGGTAGAGAAAGAGGAGGAAGTTCACGTAGATCAGCTTCATTGATTGCCTGTGTGTTGAGGTTGGATGCTATAAGCAGTCTTTGTGAAGATGTTGTTTGTTGTATATTTTGAGACCCTTGCGGTCTTGTATGTATTGATGTAAGATTTGGTGCTAGTAGCAAAGTTGTAATCTTGTATGGCTTGTCGGCATAGTAGTTGGCATGTAATAACTGATATTAGATTTTACTACTTTTGTTTGCATGCTTGTGTGATAAGTAGTTAGAGTGTTGAACTTAGCTTATAAGTAGAACTTGTTACTTACAACTTAGAGTTTTAAAGATATGCCTTTTTATGCTTGCATGTTATATTTTTTGTGGTTCCAAGGCTCGGATGACCTTGAGGAGTTCGTTGGATATGTTGACATTGAAGGATAGGTTGATATGAAATGTTGGTTTGTAGATTGATGGTTGAATGTGGTTATGTGCAGGTACCAATTAGTCTACGGTACATAGGAGACTCTGTCCGTATAAGGGGTCTAGACTTTAGCTGTAGCATGGTGTTGGGTTCGGGGCATTACATTTAGGTGGTATCATAGTTATTTGAATGCATGAAGCCGGGTTAAGTTCCTCGGTATGTGAGGTAGAGGTCCTTATGTGAAAGTTGAATTGCGTGACTATGTGATTGTTGAATTGTTTAAGTGAATGATTGACTATGTGGAAACATGTTAGCATGTAAAAGAACTGTCTGATGTATGATACTATGCGAATGTGAAAGGTTTAATGTTTGATGCATGTTACGTGTTTTATATGTTATGTTATATGCATAAGGTGTTTGGAACATGAATAAGTTATCTTTCTGTGTCATTTATTTGGCTAAGATGACACTGGATTATTCTAGTATCGAGATGAGGAGGGGAAGGCTGAGAAGGCAGCCGGGGGAGGCTCCTAGACAGAATGTACCTAGGCAGGATACGGGTATAGCTGCGAATATTCCTCCAGGCCAGGAACCGACCAATGCACAGGTTATGGCCTCACTGGCCACTGTTATTAACAATATCACTCAGTTTGTGACTCAAGAGGGTCAGGCAAGAGTTGGTAGAGGTAATCTGGCCGCTAGAGCCGAGAGTAGCGAAACTGCAGGGGGGTAGTTTGCTTGACAAGTTTATTCATCATGGGGCATTTAGTTTCTATAGGGAATCGGATGATATGAAGGTCGAAATATGGTTGAGTAAATTTGAGAAAGTTGCTACGGTACTTGAGTGTAATGACGAGAGAAAAATCACCTATGTTGTATTCTTACTTGAGGGTGATGCCGAGGATTGGTAGCAAACTGTTAGGGAAAAATAGGATGCTAAGAGGGTACAACATTCAGGGACAAGTATGTGTCAGTGGTAGCTCGTGAGAGGCATCAGGAAGAATTCATATCGCTAAGGCAGGGGAACATGACTATTGATTAGTATGAGGCTACATTTACTAGACTCTCCCGCTATGTGCCAGCGTTAGTGCAGCCTAAGGACATGAAGATTCAGAGATTTTTTAGGGGCTTGAGATGTGACGTTTAGCTTAACTTGTCTACACAGGACTATCCAAATTATGCTACAGTAGTTAGGGCTGCATCGAGATTTGAGAAACGCAAGGCAGATTTGTTGGCCAAGTCCAGTTAGCCGAGTAAACGACTGTATCAGTCTTAAAGTCAGAGTTATCAGCATCAGTATCAGTAGCTTGTCCAGGTTCAGCAGCATAGATAGACTCAGAGCTACCCAAGACCAGTCCAGCCACAGTCTCAAGCAAGGCCAGTTCAAAGCCAGACACAGAGCCAGACCCAACCTGTTGCCGCTAGATCTCAGCAAGGTAACACCGCTACATCCTCCTACAGAGCCCTTACGGGAGGCACTGCTACAAGAAAAAACCAGCAGTGCAGTCATTGTAATCGTAAGAGCCATACAGAGGCAGAGTGTTAGAGGAAGTTGGGTCGATGCATTGGTTGTAGTAGCGACCAGCATAAGATAAAAGATTGCACCAGGTTTAAATAGGGACAGGGTCAGACTTCCAGCCAGAGTGCTCAGACCAGAGCTTCAGGTGCAGCTTCAGTTCCGCGAGGCCAGGCACGAGTATTTGCTCTAGATCAGAAAGAGCTCTTGGATATGACAGTAGTGGTAGAAGGTACTTTTCTTATTAATAATCAGATAGTAGTAGTTTTGATTGACACCGGGGCTACACATTCTTTTATCACTCCTATGTGTGCACAATCTACTGCTTTAAAAGTTGATAAACTACCGTATAAAATTGAAGTAGGTAATCCTATGGGTACAAAGTTTATTACAGAGTCTGTGTGTAAAAATTGTGATATTTGCATTGAGAGGCACATGTATCCTGTTGATTTGATTATCTTACCATTCTGAGACTTTGAAGTTATTTTGGAGATGGACTGGTTGGGGCGATATTATGCTTACCTGTATTGTAGAAGGGAAATTGTGACCTTAGAAATACCTGAATAGCCTGTCATTAAAATTGTTAGAAGTCGAAAATATACAGGAACTCGCATAATTTCTTCCATTAAAGCCACAAAAATGTTGAGTAAAGGTTGTGAAACATATCTAGCATACTTAATTAATCAGCCTGGGGATAAGCTGAAATTGAATGAGGTGCTTGTTATAAAAGACTTTCCAGGGGTATTTCTTGAAGAATTGCCTGGGTTACCACCTGATCGAGAAATAGAATTTATGATTGATCTGTTGTCGGGAACTAATCCTATATCTAGAACCCCATATAGAATGGTTCCCCCTGAGTTGTAGGAGTTGAAAATTCAACTACATGGTTTACTTAAAATATGTTTTATACAGCCTAGTTCTTCACCATGGGATGCTCCTGTGTTATTTGTAAAGAAGAAAGATAGTACTTTGCGGTTGTGCACTAATTATCAGGGTCTCAATTAGGTGACTGTGAAAAATAAATATCCATTGCATTTGATTGAGGAATTGTTTAATAAGTTGCAAGGCGCTGTTGTGTATTCTAAATTTGATTTGAGACAGGGTTATTACCAGTTGAGAATACGAAAAGAAGATGTGCTCAAGACTGCTTTCAGAACCAGGTACAACCACTATGAATTTGTTGTACTACCATTTGGGTTGACAAATGCCCTAGCCGCTTTTATGGATTTGATGCAGAGGATGTTTAGACCTTACCTCGATCAGTTTGTTGTAATTTTCATTGATGATATACTAGTGTACTCTAAGTCTGAGGTAGAGCATGAAGAACACTTGAGAATTGTGTTGCGAACCTTGCAGGAACATAAACTATTTGCTAAATTTAGCAAGTGCAAATTCTGATTGAAACAGGTTGCCTTTTTAGGCCATATAATTTCACAAGAAGGGATTTCTATTGATCCTGTGAAGATTGAGGTAGTGATGTCCTGGAAAAGACCCGAAACCATTACGGAGGTTTGTAGTTTCTTAGGGTTGGCTGGTTATTACTAGAGGTTTGTTAAGGACTTTTCTAAAATTGCTGGACCATTGACTTCCATAACTCAAAAGAAAATCATGTATAACTGGGATGACAAATGTGAAGCGAGTACTGCTCCTATTCTAGCACTACTTGAAGGGACTGATAATTTGGTGATTTATAGTGATGTTTCGAAAGAAGGTTTGGACTGTGTTCTTATGCAAAATGGTAAGGTAATAGCTTATACCTTGAGGAACTTGAAGCCCTATGAACTTAGTCTGAGAGGACTATAAGAATACTGGAGGATATGTTACGAGCTTGTAATCTGGATTTCGGTAAAAGTTGGGAAATGTATTTGCCTCTTGCAGAGCTTGCTTATAATAACAGTTATCAGGCCACCATTGGTATGGCACCCTACGAGGCACTTTACAGGAGTAAATGTAGATCCTCGTTGTATTGGGATGAGGTAAGAGAAATGAAAACTATTGACCCAGTTATTCTACTTAAGATGATAAAAATGGTTGACAATGTGAAACTTATTAAAAAGAGAATGCTCATAGCTCAAAGCCGATAGAAGAGTTATGCTAATAGACGCCGACGTGACTTGGAGTTTGTCGTAAGTGATTATGTGTTTCTAAAAGTCTCTTCGCGTAAAGGTCTAATTCGACATGGTAAGGGAGGTAAACTCAGAGAGATATCCCGAGTTGTTTCCTGAATCATGTAATAATTACGTGGACGCAATTAGTTTAAGGGGGAGAGGATGTGGCGCCCGGGAATTTGCATCACATTCATAATAATTATTGTATATCTCTTTGTGCATGTCAATGTGCATTTATTTTTCTTGGTTATATGTTTTATTTGATGGTCACTATTCATAAAAATTTCAACTATCTAAATTGCTCGGTTTAACATTTTTCCTTGATGATATGACTTATAAAAAGAATCGGGAATTAGGGGTTTTGAGCTTTAGAGGTCGTGAACATGCGATAGGAAAATAATTCGTACTTCATTTGAATAGTATAACATTGGTGAAACATTAGTTTTAATTAGTTAGCAATTAAAGGAGCTTTTAGCTTAGATTGACTAAGATATACTAGCATTTGACTTAATATAATGCAACACACATAAAATTTATATGCACAACAACACATACACTTGCATAATTGCTCAAAAACAAAACAAAAAATTCTCTTTATACCCTCCTTCCCCAAACTCGACAGCCCTTAGGAGGAAAAAGGAGAAAAAATGAGGAAAAATCTCATCATCAACCCTTGCATTTGGTCTCTTGGCTTGCTTTGGAAGGTTTTTGGAGCATATAGGAGCAACAACCTCTTGCCTACACCTTTGATTTGTGAGGGAGTTTGCATTTAATTTAGTTTAAAGTTTATGTCAACTTTTATAATTTTGTGATTTGTTGATTATGGCTATTGAAATGCTTAAATATGGTATTATACATGTTTTACATGCTATTTAGACTATGCTTGAGTAGGACAATGGCTATCATTATCATTGAATGCTTGAGTTGTGTGAAAGAGACAATGAATAATGACAAAAATTAGGATTTGGCTTTAGGTTGATATTTGGAACAAATTGATGCTTCATTTAGGTGCTTTAGATGTTTTGAAAACTGGTTAAAGGCTCACATGTAATTAATTTGCCCGAAATTGAGTTAAAACGCAAATTAGCTAACTTTTAAAAAGGGGATTTTTCATGAAATATAATCCGGGCACATTTAGACTTTAGACTAGGTATCCATGGGGCATGGAAGCACTTTTGATGCTTTTGTTATGTTAAATTGGGTTCTGGATAAGATAATTGTAGTTAAAACCTACTCGAGGCTTTTCCGAGCTTTTGTCTTCAAAGCAGGTTTTCAGGGCCAAGATAGATGCATTTTGGCATCCTTAGGAGTGTAGTATGATTCGTTTATAATTTTGGCATCCTTAGGAGTGTAGTATGATTCGTTTATAGATTTGGGGCCTTGAATTTCGTATACAAGAAGAATTGCATAGTTATCAAAAGGGGAAATGTGAGAAATGGATACCTTTGTGCTTGTATGAGCTTGTAGATGTTTTGTTATGTGTTTAAATGCATGTCTAAGGTATAATCAAGGTAATTGAAGAGTTTGTAGAAAAACATGTTATTTGTCTCTTTTGGGTTTATATCGTTATTTCGTGTTTAATGGCTTATATTGTGATTAACTGCGAGTGTGGCCTACTTTGTCGTCCTTCTTATGTGATATTTGATGACCTTGGCTCTCGTGATCTTGACTCAGGGTTGCGCAACCTTTTCGGACATGGTAACGTCAAGAAACTCCGGGCAGCATCGGGCTGTCGGACTCCTTCGACTACCATGGTTCCTGTTCCCTTTCTCGCTGAGGCATACTTCCCTACCCCAGAGGCATGGTTCACCTCGTTGGGGCATACGGACCTACCTCGGAAGATATGGGTCATTGGATCGGAGTACATCCGTAGTACCCCATTTGGAGGAATAAGAGGTTTGTCGGTACTTGATTGAAGATCGTGGCTCGTGGCTCGTGGTTAGAGATTGAAGACAAGAAGATGAATCGTATCCTTTTTATATGTGTTTGGTTAATTGATCCATTAGCTTACTTATTTGTGTTATTAATGTTACTATCTTTGTTGTATCTCATGAAAGCACTCCCCGGTATGCTACATCACCTCCCTCGCTGGGCAACTTTGTTGCTCACTCTTCATTTAACATGTTTCAGGAAAAGCTGAGGTGAATCCCCAGCATGTAGCGGTAGAGGAAGAGGAGGTAGTTCACATAGATCAGCTTCCTTTATTGCTTGTGTATTGAGGTTAGATGCTATGAGCAGTCTTTGCGAAGATGTTGTTTGTTGTATATTTTGAGACCCTTGTGGTCTTGTATGTATTGATGTAAGATTTGGTGCTAGTAGCAAAGTTGTAATCTTGTATGGCTTGTCGGCATGGTAGTTGGCATGTAATAACTAATATTAGATTTTACTACTTTTGTTTGCATGCTTCTGTGATAAGTAGTTAGAGTGTTGAACTTAGCTTATAAGTAGAACTTGTTACATACAACTTAGAGTTTTAAAGATATGCCTTGTATGCGTGCATGTTATATTTTTTGTGGTTCCAAGGCTCGGATGACCTTGAGGAGTTCGTTGGATATGTTGACATTGAAGGATGGGTTGATATGAAATGTTGGTTTGTAGATTGGTGGTTGAATGTGGTTATGTGCAGGTACCAGTTAGTCCACAGTACAAAGGAGATTATATCCGTGTAACGGGTCCAGACTTGACCTATAGCGTGGGGTTGGGTTCGGGGCGTTACATGGGGTCCACTAACTTTATGTCTCAATTTCTTGAATGATGACCTGCAAGGTCAACTTGCATCTTTGTTTTTAAAGAATTGAAACCAAGAAAAGATTGCAGTGAACAGCAAGTTGACTGCAACAAAATTACAAGGCTTTAGCGACCAAACTGTACAACATAGTCGCTGCAGTCCAAGTAAACTAATGGAGTTTTATTTTATTTGATTTATTGATTTTTTTTTTATTACTATCTCCAAAAGAAAACATTCTTTTTACTTGTAGTATTTAATTGTTCTATGAAATCTTTACCTTTTAGTTCCTTTTATTTTCATTTTAAACTAAATGTTTTGGAAATCAAGCTAAATTATTGAATGATTTGAACAAGCTCTCATTGACTCTTTAACTGTTCTGTTTACTTTCCTTCCCTCCCACACTCTCATTATTATATATACATAATCCATGACATCCTTGATCATTTTCAAGCACCATTTTCTTTTATCCCTATTTTATGTTTCTTCTCAAAATCATATAAAGGATACATCTGAATACTTTCTTGTGGCTGTGAACTACTAATAGTACTGATACTGTCACGGTACCACTACACAAATATTGTTACTGTGTTACACTTGCAGACACCGTTACTGTTATTTAATTATTGGGAGCCCTACACTTACTGAACCGTAACTGCATGGGTTAAATACAACCACAACTTTTATTCCTTGATGTGTCTTGTGATAGTATACATACACTTTAAGTTATTAAATGCAATTGTAAATGAAGTTTTGGGACCTCTTACGAGTGTTAATAGTGATCTTCTATCAGATATGAGTCTTTTTGCAAGTCATATATATTGTTAATCTCATCTGGTGCTATACTTTTTGTTTTCTTCAATCATATGTCCTAACCTTTTGTTATGGGATAAAATCCCGTACTGAGCTTTTGTTCGCTCACAATATTTGCTTCTGTCTACTTTCTTTGCTGTTAAGACAGAGTAAGCTCTTTGTCGTGAGACATCTGGGCATGGTGGACTAAGTTAGAAAGACCTCAATTGTTCAATCTCTACTAGTACTATCAGAGTTGGATAATCAATTATGGAGTTTTTGTTGGAGTATATGCCCTAAAAGTCAATTTGTTATAATTTTAGGACATTATATTTTATATTATTTAATTAGTTAATGGGTAATTTATTTAATTATAATTAATGTGTTAATTAATATTTAAATAAAGTCGTTAGGATTATCTTATAGATCTTATTCTAAAATTGTTAAGAATATGAGTGACGAAATCTATAACAAAAGATAAAATCCTAAAATAAGTCCATGATCGTAGGATGAATTAATTGGGCGTTACTTCATCCAAATAGATTAGAGTAGAGTCTACTACCTCGATTAATATGAGATATTAATGATAAAGGCAACAAGTCTCATATTGCATTAGTAGATGTATAAGTACTTGTTAAGAACAAGTGATTGGACATGACCAATAATATAACAAATTACATCGATAGTCAATAATTTGTTATATGATATAATTGTATAATTAATCTTTAGACCTGAGATACCGTGTTTATCTTGTGTATGAGATACCATAATTTGCTAGTGCAAATAATTCAATTCTAATCATGGACTGAATCATGTACTCCTGCATAGAGATATGTGCGTGTATATATGAAATCCGTCAATAGGGGTCCTATGTGATCTATTAATTGAGTAACCAAAAATCCTTAACCGAGGTAGAATAGTAAAAGTCGTTCCACAATTCATTGACGGGTTATAAATTAATTAGATTTGGTCATATGATTAATAAGTGAGTTTAACATCCTTATCCATGACTCTTACTTAATCATGACAATAGACGGAAGGAATTAATTATGCAGTAATTATTAGTTATAGGGTTCAATTTCACTTCATCATTAATTGAGTAGTCGTGATACACTGCTAGGTATCACTCACGGCTTGTAAAAATTAATTAGAAGAGTTCAAATTAAATATTAATTGGATTAATATTTTGCTGCCAATTAATTATGAGCTTGAGAGGTCACACACAAAAGAGATTCAAAAATTAGTCAGCGAGAAAAATGAATTAAATATTAGAGTGTTCAATTATTTAATCGGACTTAAGACTGATTAGATTGAAATTTTAGTCTAGTCAATTTATCAGTACAAGTCCAGCATTTAGGACTGGCGCAAAAGCTAGCCTAGCTTGTTAAGTGTTTCCTATAAATAGGAAACTATGACATACATAAAAATTAGCACAAATCTTGTTTTTCATAGAAATATATTTTTCTCTAAAACTTTGAGTGGGGTTTTGCTAACTGATGCTTTGAGATCTCGTGTGGATACTTTCGGAGGCTTCACGTGTGGGAAGCTCTAAAACAATTAAGTTTCTACATTGAATTTAGCATCATAAAGGTAATCCTAAAATCCTTCTATGCGTATTTAATATTGATTAATTATGCATGTTACTAATCTACATAATTAGTCATGAACATGATGCATGATTATTTACATTTCTATTGCGTTTATTTAATTAAAAATTTTAAAATACCATGTACAATTCTTAACAGTTTTTGTTGGATGTAATAAATGAGGAATTTGACCTCACCTACTTATTGTATTTGATGATTGTTTTGTGGATTTAAATGTTATTTTGATATTGAAGAACTTGAATATAGATTACTCTAATAATATTAGAGTTTAATGACAATAATGAGATTTTGGGTGTTCTCATTATGAGAAGACGGTCAATTGATTTAAAGAATCGTTAATGTCATCAATGGATTATTATAACTTCAATCTTAATTAGGGACTAATAAGAGATGAATATTTCACGAAAAAAAAAAAGACAGAAAAGTCTTTACTCTATTCTAGTGTCAATCGATGGAATTAAAAACCAAAAAAGAAAAAGTTTCACTAGTTAATGTTTTGCTTGTATACTACGATTGCTTACATAGTGAAGTCATCTTAGCATATAAGATATCATCTACTTACAGAAGAAATTGAGAAGCTTTTGAGATGTGATCAATAGGTGTGATTGAGTTGGTCCATTAATAAAATTGAGTAATCATTACGTATATCCTATTATTCACCGAATAGGTTGAATTCTTTATTATAGATGTTGAACAGAAAAGGTATGTTGATTTTTTTGGAACAATTTTATGGACTATACCAGCCACGAAATTGGTATTTTAAATATTGAAAAAGAAAAAAAAAATTATGTATTAGTAGGTTAAATTAAGAGGTTTTGAAGTGATGTAAATTATCGATAACTGAATGTGTTTTAGTAAATGATATGCCTTTACGAATTAATAAAAAACTCTATGAGGAGTAAGAGGTGACAATAATTTGAGGACTAATACATGTATGTTTACCTAGGTAAGTTGATTAGATTGTCTCCGATATTATTGAAAGTGGTGCAGGATATTCTAAGGATAGCTATCATTTCTACAGGTCTATAGAGTTTTTGGAATGAGTGTCAACAGATGATTTTCGTATGTGTATATATAGATATCTTGAACTTCTCTTTTTATGTTTAAAAAAATTGATGTGATGAAGTCATTGGTATATTATTTTTAAGATGATCTTTAAGCGGCCTAGACTATTAATTGATGTCAATATAGGGAGATAAGATAGTGCTATGAAAAAGAAAGGAAACTTCGTACTTTATTCCAAGGTAACGAAGGTACTGAAAGTTAAACCATAAATTTGTTGCGGTTTTAATTTTGATTGCACATAAAATTCATATTACTGCATTGGATATCATAATTAGGAGTAATTGATTATTTGGTTGAGGAGCTTGTGACTTTCGATAAGTGGATAAAATTGAAATGGTTATCTTGAGTCCTGACTTATTTTAGTTACTTCACATCTTATTTGTTGAATAGGCTAAATTCTATTTGATGGCTCAAACATGAATATATGTTGATTTTAAAAAAAAATAATCTTTATAACCTTCTATGTGATGACACATCATAGGAGTTTTATAAAGCCTCCATAAGACAAGATGAAAGGCAAATGATTAAATTTATGGGTATGTATATTTAGGAAAAAATACATCTATCGGAGATGATACACTATTTACGAAGAAATAATGATAAATTGAAGACTTTAATAAGTACTTCATTTATATGCTAAGGCTTATGGGTTTTCCCAGTGTACTGGAAAGAATTATGTATATTATCATGAAATGTTACAATTTTACAAAGCGGAAGAATGAGTGATGATCTCTGTCCATGTAAATTCATAGACTATATGAGAAAATTTATCAATCCTAGGATCATTTTGAGCTTTGACATATGATTTCTTAGGTATCTCATCCTGTGGCATAAATTCCTTGGTGTCCCTTAATTGAGTGTTACTTATCGCATAGGTGATAACATGTGGAAGTATGGGATGCTAACATAAACGATACTTAATGTTGTATTCTTGGAACATGGTAGGTCGGTTTGCTAATTTTAAACTTTGTGCTTGTATTATAAAGATGAGTAAGTTTTCAAGACGAAATTTTTTGTCAAAAGAAAAGGATATAACACTCCAAATGTGTGACCTACTTTTTAGCAGATTAAGTGCTACCACTAATTGAGGTGGTTAATTTTTGTAGCTGTGACCATTGCTTAGTGAGGGAGGTTTGCAAATAAAAATGAAAGTTTGAGATCAAAGTGGAATATTAAAATTTTAGTGACTTAGGAAGACTTAAAATTGGTCAATCAAATTAGAAGATAAAATCATAAACATTAAAACTATTCCTCCAGACAGACGTCTCAAAGCAAGAGAAAAATAAAAAATAAAAAAAGAAAAAAACAATCTGACATTCGCCAACAACTGCTTGTGAGGGCTTTGTCTATAACTCAAAGAGATTAAATTCGCAATGAAGGTGGAAGGATTGTGAATTAATAGTTATTGCTTTGAAAGCAACTGTAAGTGAAACTTTTCTTTATTTGTACATTACTTATTTAAATCTTATCGTAATGATCTTACATAGATGAAGTAAACATGTCTCTATCATACTGTCTTATTAAAATAAATGACTGTGAGTAATGAATATAAAATTTTGCTTCTAAAAATTTTTGTATTTTGTTATTCGTAAATGGTTCAATGACTATCAATGAGAATTGATTTCCGTCACTTTTTTAGTTTTCCACTCTTGCTTTTCTAACAGTACCTATGCGTTTCATATTCCACGTATTGACATTGCTTGATTGCAAACTTACTGACTTGGTTTCCAAACTTTCAAAAAGTTTTGCAATGGTTTTATTTCGTGGGGTCCACTAACTTTATGCCTCAAATTATTGAATGATGACTCAAGGTCCATCTTTGTTTTTAAAGAATTGAAACCAAGAAAAGATTGCAGTGAACGGCGAGTTCACTGCAGCGAAATTACATGGCTTCAGCGACCAAACTGTACAGTATGGTCGCTGCCGTCTAAGTAAACTAATGGAGTTTTTATTTTATTTTATTTATTGATTTTTATTTTATTACTATCTCAAAAAGAAAACAACTTTTTTACTTGTAGTATTTAATTGTTCTATGAAATCTTTACCTTTCAGTTCCTTTAAGTTTCATGTTAAATTAAATATTTTGAAAATCAAGTTAAGTTATTGAATGATTTGAACAAGTTCTCATTGACTCTTTAACTTTTCTGTTTACTTTCCTTTCCTTCCACACTATCATTATTATATATAAATAATCCATGACATCTTTTGTATAATACTCGAATCCGGCCATGCATTTATAATATTTTATTTATATTTTATTTGTTTCATTACCTCGCATTATTTTCGGGAACATGCATTAGTATATTAATTAAGTATTATTTATCGATACATTATGTGCACGTTGTACGTGTTTCTCATGATAAGGATTAATTTAAACTTAGAAAACATGAAGTCTAGTATATCAAACTAAGCATTCGTTTCAATTAAAAGGGAAAAGATTAACTTGCTAAGACCATTTGGATAGTTGAGTGCTAAAAAGTTAGAAATACCAAATCTAGTACTTTACCTTACATTTGGATTGAATAAGCTTCTATAGCTTTATTGGTTAATTATCTTGGTTAAGATCTTGGATTTGTTGGAAAATACATAGATAAATAGGTATATAACAAACTTAGCTTATAGAGTGAAGGAAGAAATTAGTATATTTACTAAATCTGATGGATGTAAAAGTTTACAAATTATTAGTTACCTTAGTATATTACCCTATAGCCTTTAAGCATGGTTTAGTCAACCTTACTCACTACCTTAGTTAGGGTACTAGGGAATGATACAGCTCATAATAATAATTCTGGATATACTAGGATAATAAGAAGTTGTAATAATAAAGCTAGGTTGGATTAACCAATCATACGGATAGTATATCGATTTAATCTAATAAGTATATTGATACTCAGGTTTGTTACTAAATGTTTCTAAATAAATTAAAGATAACCTATATTAGAATGGAAAAATTGATATAGCATTCTTTACTTGTTAAGTAAAAGAGGAAATAAGTGGTTTAAAGGTGCAATGGATAATTAGATAAATAGGAAGTGGCTATATAGCAAACATAGCTTATGAAATAAAGGAAGAATATAATGATCTTAGAAATACATATGATAGTTATTAGGTAATAAAATAGTTGTCAGTTTAAGCTCATAGCAATCCTAACTCTAAAATGAAAATTAGGATGTTAACATTTAACTAAGTAACACATTGGATAAATTAAAGTGTAGACATCTACAAACAAGTGCTAAATACTACTCTGAAAGATTAACATAATAGTATTTCAAATATAAGTAGCTTTAAAATAAGGTTCATTAGTTGTTTACCCTGCTAGACATTTTATTTTCTAACCTATCAAAGCTTCAATTGTTTTATACAAACTGTTGAAGAAGTTTTAGAAATAGTATCATCATTATTCCAAGTTAAAGGTCATTAACCATACCGACTCAGTCACTACTACCACCTTCATCCGTTACCATTGGAGAATTCCCCAACTCAAGGTAAAAATTACACCAGTAGCATGTATCCTTCCGTCCTAATAAGCT
Source organism: Ehretia macrophylla (assembly GCA_037974665.1). Taxonomy (NCBI): domain Eukaryota; kingdom Viridiplantae; phylum Streptophyta; class Magnoliopsida; order Boraginales; family Ehretiaceae; genus Ehretia; species Ehretia macrophylla. The sequence continues at coordinate 29,638,639 of CM075769.1, forward strand.
GCTTGTCAAAAACTAACAAATTTCACCGCTAAACGTGGCTATCACCTACCACCGCCTCAACTCAAAGTTGCTACCAATTTTATCTGGATATTCCACTAAGCGGGTCTACTACCAGCTAGACCATCATGGCTTTGGCTAGGTGAATAATATCACTAGTTAATAGACTCTCTTCATCATCATCTACTTCGCACAGAGACAGCCACTTGGTCATCATCATCACTACCTAATAATTGGCTTATAAACGTTGGCACACAATCAACGAGCAACACTTTGTGTACATGTTGAACTCTTTCACTTTGCTCAACAAGTTAAGATGTAGTTGGCATTTTAAGCATTGCTGTCACCTTGCATGTAACTTAGACATTGTAGGTCGCATTGCTGTCACTTTGCATGTCTATCATAGCTACTTAACTCATCATACTAGCTTAGGTGAATCACCACCTCCACCACGAGACCGAGACAATATAAAAGGGCTGTTAAGTTTTGGTTTTTAATACATCACCAAAGCTAAACATTCCTTTCATCATTATCTCATTAGCTAGGCATGTATTTTATTTCCTATCAAAGTTGTTCCCTAGGATATCCAATGAGCAGCTTAGTGAAATAGCATAGCCTGACCAAACTGAAAATCGATTTTATCATGCACGACATCAGTGAACCGCCAAACACTGTCATTAAAGTAGTTTACACAAATATTCCTAGCTGCCTTCACCACGCCTTTAATTCAGTTAGAAGCTATAATTTTAGCAAAAATCAAAGATGAGGAGAGTTTCTTAAACTCATGTTTATTTATGAGTTAATTATATATGTTATTAACTTATAAATTATACACATAAATGATTATAAGATGTGAGGGAGTTTTAGTGCATTTTACTTGTTATTATGTGATTCCTTAAAAGAAGAAACTACGTTGAATCTTGTATAGTTAGTTTATTAATTTCAAGCTTATTAACTTTACTCTCTGATCATAGAATATTAATAATATGTAAGATAGTGTTCATGGAAGCATTATAGGTGAGGAGATTTTAGTGCATCAATAGTTTGTTATTATATAGATTTACAATTAGGACTATTATTAATTAAATGAACTAGAAGTTTAATACTATAAGTTAAATACATGCCTAAATAAGTTTTATTTTAAATTGGACTTTATCGAGGTCAGAATCTTGATGTTGAGGTTGGGAGGCTACTCCTGCCGAGTTAGAATTATGGGTCGGCTTCTTGACCTGGATTTTCGGGTCGGCTACCTGACTAGCACAAGGAAAGGGAAGGAAAAGGCGGGGTGATGACCCGGATTTTTCCCTCGGGCGTGCGAATGATTAGTATGTCCGAGCTGACGGAGTAGCTGAGAGCATTTAATGAGCAATTACCTCAGAAATGAAGGGGTGGAGCTCTATTTATACTAAATTCGGACCTGACAGCATTTAATGCGGTGCAACTTTATGTCCTATCAGGGCAGCTGGCACTGAGGTCGAGGTTTTCCTGGGTCGGGGTGAGGTCGGATCAGTATCCAGGTTGGGTATTAGTTGTATATGCTAGGATTGGCCTAGATTAGCCCGCCTCAGCTGGGTGTGGGTCTCTTACCTCAGCTCGGGATCCCCTTCGTCAATCCCTCCCCCCTCCCCCCAAAGTCGAGATCGAGAGGGTAAGATCTAGATTTGGGAGTTGTTCCCGAGCTGGAGGTGCCCGACCCTGGCAGAGTAGGGATGGCCACGTCAGCGGTGCATGCCCTTCAGATGGCTGACACGTCACCTGGCAGTTATGACAAGATGCGACGTTTGGGATTCCCGAGGCGGTTACCAGAGTTGCCTATAAATAGGGCCTTGACATCCGAGATTCATTTCACACTTTGCTTACAAAATTTGGAGCTTTCAGGTCGGCAACCAGAGTGGTCGGACACTTTTAGCTCGGTAAATATCTTCTCGGGGTATTCAGCTCAGAATTCATTAGCACGGAGCCAATTTGGTCGGAGGCAATTAGATCGGGGCATCTCCGACGATCAGAGTGGTAGGTACGTCCCGACTCCCTTTAGATATTCCTGCATATATTTTTATTTGCAGGCAGGATGGAGAGGTCGGAGTCGGAAGATTCCCAAGTGATGGAGGTGAGGTCCTATGGAGGAGACGAGAATTTGTCGAGCTCGGAGTCTACCTCAGATGGAGGTCAAGGTGATGACAGTGCCGGCACATCTCAAGGATCAGCTCGGCAATCCGGGCCCAGGGAGACTGACGATGATTGTCAAGTGATCGGGGTCAGGCAGGTGCAAGAAGAAGCCGAGGCGGATCCTTTAGCCGACCTGGGAGACTTGGGAGATAGGGAAGATGCAGAGCCATTGAACCGATTGGAGGGAGTTGAGATACCACAAGAGTACTTAGCCGGAGCCTCTACGTTGGATCCGATTGATGCGGTCCCAGTTAGGGCAGTCCGACCTCGGAACTCAGCTACAGCCAATGGTTCGTCGGCTCGAGGAAAGAGGATAGCAACTGTTCGCCTGTTGTAAACGCAAGTGCCATTCTACCATCGAGATGGCTAACGCCCGGCTAAGAGACTGGTCGGTAGACCAACATCACAAGCTGAAGGTTCCAGGTCGGAATGAGTCCGCCTGCTATCCACCACCCGATCACTTCCCTATCTACGACCTCGCCTTCGATGTCATCCGGCTTCCACTTCCCGACTTTATCGTGGGCATTTTGAACTATTTTGAGCTTAGCCCAGGTCAGATGTCACCAAATGGTTGGGTCGTAATGGTGGCATTTTATGTATTCTGCCTAGAGAGAAAAATAGAGCCGACCATGCATCGGTTCAGGCAGCTCTTTGTGTGTAAGCCCAACCCGAAGCAGCTAGGGTGGTTTCATTTCGCAGCTTGGGCCAGTAATTCCATATTCACCAAGTGGCACTCATCCAACAAGGGCGGGCACAACGACTACTATTGGGTCGAGCCGGCTATGAACCCGGGGTGCAGGGTGGATTGGAATCCCTCCCTAAAGAAGAATGTGAACGACGACCCCAAGCTCTCAGACGAGGAACTCGCCGAGGTCGGGGTGCTGAGACCCGAATCGGGTATGCTGATTGATATTGACAACGTCCTCAGGTGGGACAGAATCTGGAAATCAAAGTTATTCGATAAAGAACCCGACCTGAGAAAGGAGCACCCCCATCTACTTCCCGAGCCCAAAGAGAATGCGGATTCCTGCTCAGAATAGGGTCAGTTCGCAGGATCAATGCCCGACATCCCCGCCTTCTTTTCTACCGTTGTTCTCTTCAGTTTGCATTTGATTATTTCTCACATCTTTCCTCTGCTCTTTTGCAGATATGGCAGATACGAGAAAGCTCGTGTATGCCCAGATGAAAAGGAGGACCGAGGCTAGCGACGAAGTCTCGGCTCGGTCTGGCTTGGGCTCCACCGTCCCTTAGGAACAAAGGCAGCGACCCGAGGTCTTTTCCAAAGGGACTTCGGCGTCTCCCATGACCAAAAGACCGAGCTCGAGTGTGGCGATCCCTGAGCGTTCAGCATCCCGTCCTGACAATAGGAAACGGCCTCGAGCCGAGTATTATGGGAAAGGCAAGGCCACGGAGGTGAGTCCTCCCAACAAGGATTTCGTGGAAACAACTAAGGTCGCCCACGATCCCAAGCTGGCATCGGTCCCGGCGGAGTAGCTTTCGCTCGACCTGAAGACTGCCATAGTTACGGTAAGGCATTTTTTACCGTGCTGACATGGTGTCTTTTGCTGATTATTTTGCCAAGTTTTTTGGCTTGACTGATCACTTTGCTGTCTTTTACGCAGGCCGAGTCCCATATCCTTTCGGTACCTGGTTTACTTACCCAGGCCCAAGCTCACTACGTCAAGCTCGAGCAGCGATACACCGACTCCCGAGCCGAGCTTGAGGCCTTGAAGGAGGACGCAGCACAGAGGCAAAAAGCGGACGCGACGGAGATCGACCGGCTGAAGAAGGAGCTCGAGGCGGAGAAGTCCCAGCGCGAGGCCGCGGCCAAGGACGTCAAGCGCCTTAAGAAGGATAAGCGCGAGGCTAAGGCGAAGCTTAAGGATCTGGTAAATCGGGTCAGCCCGCAGGGGGAGAAGGTGGTGGAAGCCTTTAAGTCCAGCCAAGAGGCCGTGGACTGGTTGGCCACGGAAGGTGGGGCGATGGCCAAGTACGCCGAGTTGGAGTACTACTTCCGGGGTCAAGTCGCAGCTCGGGAAAGAGCGAAGACCTTCTTCCCTGTCGCCAAGAATGACTACATCAAAATCTTGGAAGCTCCGCCATAAGAGTTCTGGGAAATTCCTGAGCTTTCGGCTGACCTGATGTCCCAAGCTAAAGAGGTTATTGAATTTGTCCAGAAGGGCATGGATCAGGTCAGGGATGAAGCCGATGTTACCACCTCCACCGCTGCTCCTAAGTAAATTTTGTACTCGCCCGGGTCGGGCTTTAGTATATTCGCCCTGGTCGAGCTCCTTGAAATTGTATTTTTTCACTTTTAATGAAATGGATATTTCTGTTTTATTTGCGTTTCATTCGAGTTCGTACATGTGTACCTTTCTCTTCACAAATTTCTTAAGTAAGTGGGGTCGGACCAATATAATGGACCTTTCAAACTTAATTTAAATATAAAGAACCAAGCTGAACGCGATTAATGAATTATCATCCTAATCCGAGCTGGTTAATTGGGCAACTATACAGTTGTCGCCGACCTGGACTCGTCAGTCCGATTTAAAATTGGTCAAACTAACGTTGACAAATATTGAGATCGAGTTTAGACCCAAACTAATATTCTAACCTGAAGCCGGATTACACCGAGTTAGATCTTGATCCAAACTAGCAAAACTAATCAAATTATTATTGATTATACCCGAGCTGAAAACTCGTCCGAGCTGGTTTACTTGAATTATTAGCTCGTAACTAAGCGTGGCCACCACGTTAATCCGAGTCGGGAGTAGCTCAGTAGCTGAGGCACTCAGGCCCGAGTCGGGCATTACACTAGTTTACAAAATATGTTTGTATTGAAATTGTACATGAAGTACTTGGGCTCGGAAGCTGATTACAAGCAATGCTTTAGCTCTGGGCCTTAGCAAAGATTTCGGCTCGGGGCTTGTACAAAAGTTTTCGGCTCGAGGGCCGTTACAAGAGATTCCGGCTCGGGGGCCGTTACACAAAATATCTCTTCAGGTGCTCTGCCTGCCATGCGTTTTTCAATTGATTCCCATATTTGTCGCGGAGGTAGAAGGTCCCAGGTCGGACTTCTTTCACGACTTCGTACGGTCCCTCCCAGGTCAGGGAGAGCTTGTTGCTCGAGCACGGCAAGAAGATAGTCTTTCTGAGGACAAGGTTGCCAACCTTAATAGGCTTAGGCTTGACTTGTTTGGCGAAGGCTCTTTGCATAGCAGCTTTGCTGGCTAGCATCCTGATTTGAGCTTTAGCTCGGAGCTCTTCGGTGATGTCAAGTCCTTCACGGATCAGTGCTCCGTTTATTTCTGGGTCATGGTTGAAGGTTCTACTAGTCGGAGACCCGATCTCCACTGGCAGCACCGCTTGAGTATCGAAGGTCAGCTCGAAGGGCGATTCTCCCGTTGCCGAGCTGGTGGTGGTCCGCTGAGCCCATAGCACCTCAGGAAGAATCGATGCCCACTGGCCCTCTGTTTCCTCCAGCTTGGTTTTCAGACCCTGCAAAATAATTTGGTTAGTCCTTTCAACTTGGCCATCACTTTGAGGGTGAGCAATAGATGAGAATCTGAGATCGATCCCAATCTCAGCACATTTTTCTCGAAAGTATGCACTGTCGAATTGCTTGCCGTGGTCAGGAACGATAACCTTTGGCACCCTAAATCGGCAAATGATATTTTTTCACACGAAATCCCAAGCTATTTTTTCTGTTATTCTAGCAACACCTTCAGCCTCAGGCCATTTGGTGAAGTAGTCTACTGTACGAATGCGTGCTTCTTTTGGCCAATGCCGGTTGGCAATGGGCCGATGATATCTAGACCCCAATGATAGAATGGCCACGGGCTTATCATCACCGTGAGGTCTACCGCTGGCTTTCTATGTATGTTGGCGAACCTTTGGCAGGTGTCACACTTTTTCACATACTCTTTGGCATCTTACTCTAAGGTTGGCCAAAAATAGCCTTGCCTCAATGCCTTCTGAGCCAGAGCCTTGCCACCCAAGTGGTTTCCACATACTCCTTCATGGATCTCCTGAAGTATATAGTTTCCCTCCTCGGGCCCAACACACTTTAAGAGAGGCCAAGTGTAGGCTCTCTTGTAGAGTTGTCTGACAATTATGACAAACCTTGAGGCCTGTTTCATAAGTTTCCAAGCTGCTTTTTCATCCTCTAGGGTCATACCCCCCTCCAAGTAGTCCACGATTGGCTTGGTCCAATCTGGGCTTAAATTAAGCTCGGCTACGACCTGCACCCCCAACTGGATACTTGGTTTGGATACTTCTTCCACATGGACCAGGGCAGGTCGGCTCTCGCCCAAGGCCAACCTGGACAAGGCGTCAACCTTCATATTCTCCTCCATCGGAATTTGCTGTATCGTGAACCTTTTGAGCCCTGAGGTCAAATCCTTGACTCTATTGAGGTAGGCCAGCATAGTATTGTCCTTGGCTTCGAACTCTCCCGATATCTAACTAGAAACCAATTGAGAGTCGGTACTCAGGTCGACTGTCTGTGCCCCGAGCTGAGCTGCAATTTTTAGCCCCGCAATCACCGCTTCGTACTCAGCTTCATTGTTGGACTCTGAAAAGGTGAACTTGAGGGAGTATTGGTGCTCATGTCGGGTTGAGTCAAGGATGACCACCCCAGCTCCGCTCCCAGACTTCCTTGAGGCCCCATCCACATGGACCTTCCACATATCGTCCGGGTCATGCTCAGCTCAGCCAGTACATTCCACCACAAAGTCCGCGATGGCTTAGGCTTTGATGGTTGTTCTGGGCTGGTAGATGATGTCAAATTGACTCAGCTCAACTGCCCATTTCAGCAGCCTGCCCGACACCTCTGGCTTGTGCATGATGGACTTGAGTGAGGCATCCGTCATGACCTTAATTGGATGAGCGTCAAAGTATGGCTTCAGCTTTCTTGCCGCTGTGATGAGCACGAGGGCAAGTTTTTCAAAGGAGGAGTATCTCACCTCAGCCCCCTGCAATGTTTTACTGACATAATAGACCGGCTTCTGCTCCTTCCCTTCTTCGCGGACCAGTGCCGCCACCACTGCTATCCCTGAGCATGCCAAGTATAGTACGAGCTCCTCCCCCACCTCAGGTCGGAATAGTAGGAGTGGCGAAGCTAGATACATTTTCAGCTCCTGGAAGGCATCCTGGCATTCCGTAGTCCATTCGAAATTCTTAGGATTCCTCAATATTTTGAACAGAGGAGCACACTTGTCAGCCGACCTGGACATGAATCTAATAAGTGCCACGACCTTGCCCGCGAGCACCTGGACTTCCTTCACGCAGGTCGGCAGCGCCAGGTCAAGTATCACCTGAACCTTCTCCAGGTTGGCTTCTATTCCACAGGCTGTGACCATAAAGCCCATAAACTTTCCTGCCTTGACGCCGAATGTGTACTTTTCTGGGTTCAGTTTTATCCCAAAGTGCTCCATTACGGTAAAGGCTTCAGCCAGGTCGGCTACATGGTCTTCTGTCCTTCTGCTCTTGACCAACATATCATCTACATAGATCTCCATATTTCGGCCAATCTGATTTTTGAAAACCTTGTTCACCATTCGAGTGTAGGTAGCTCCAGCGTTCTTGAGGCCAAAAGGCATGACCTCATAGTAGTAGAGACCTCTATCGGTGGTGAATGCAGTCTTTTCTTTGTCTCCGGGAGCCATCTTGATCTGGTTATAACCTTTGAAGGCATTCATGAAAGAGAGTAGCTCGAACTCGGAGGTGGCATCCACCATCTGATCAATCCGAGGTAAAGGAAAGCAGTCCTTAGGGCAGGCTTTATTGTGGTCGGTAAAATCAATACATAATCGCCATCCACATAAGGACTTGGTCACCAGCATCACGTTGGATAACCAGGTTGGGTACTGGATTTCTTTTATGTGGCCGGCGTCTACCAATTTGTCCACCTCTTCTGCTATGATTTATTGCTTATCATAATAGAAGTGTATGCACTTCTGCTTTATCGGATAGTGATTCAGGTCGGCATTCAGGTGATACTCAATCACTCCCAGGTCGATACATGTCATGTCAAAGTCAGACCATGCAAATATGTGTTCATTTTTCAGGAGAAATTGGCTTATACCTTTCTTGAGGTCGGCAGAGAGTTCACTCCCGATCTTTGCTCTCTTCGTCTCGTCGGAGAGCTCCACCTCTTGAAGGTCTTCAGCTGGGCTTCCCCTCTTCACATCCTTCTTCTCATCGGGCAAATCTGGTCCCCATCTAACATGATATTTGGGGTGGAGGGAGTTTTCATAACATTCCTGAGCTAAGAGTTGGGCTCCGCGGATGGTAGCCGTGCTGGTCGGGGTCGAGAATTTCAGGGCCTGGTGTTAAGTTGAAGGGACGGCCCTGAAATGGTTGAGTATCACCCGACCTAAGATCCCATTGTAAGTGGAGTTGCAATCAATCACAATGAAGTTGGCTTGCATCGAAACCCGCTTGTCTCCATCTTCCAACTTCAGCAGGAGGTTGATGACCCCCTCAGCTCGGTGGGCTTGTCCGGTGAAACCAGCTAAAGTACCCCTCAACGGCCTGAATCGGCTCCTGTCCAACCCCATTTTCTCAAATGCTTTCAAGAATAGGACTTCTGTCAAGCTCCTAGTGTCCACCATTAGCCTCTTCAGGGTAAAGTTGGCTATTTCAGCGCTGATTACCAGTGGGTCGTCATGGGGCAATATCACCCCATCCAAGTCTTCTGAGGAGAAGGTAAGTTCCTCCATCTCCGGGACCGAACCCCGCGCCAGTCCATACTCCCTCCCAGCCCGAATATAACCCTTCCTACCAGCCGAGGTCTCCCCACCCGATGCCAATCCTCTTGCGATGGTCTCAATCACAGCCAAACGTCCGCCTCAGCCTGGCACTTGGGTGGACTTCTCCCCCTATCTCTCTTATCGTGATTCTAGGTCGGCTGTTGATCTACATACCTCCGGAGGTGACCTCGGGCTATCAGGGCTTCGATCTCCTGTTTCAAGTCTTTGCACTCCTCGGTGGTATGGCCGTAGTCTATATGGTAGCGGCAATACTTGGTTCTATTGCACTTCTCAGGTCGGCCTTTCATCCTCGGAGTTGGAGGCAGGTGGTTTTGGTGCTGGATCTCCATCAGGATCTGTTCCCTTGTGGTGTTAAGGGGAGTGAATATAGTGAACTAGGGGTTCTGCTTTGGCTGATGAGGCTGCTTACCTCGGTCGTTTTGGACTTTACCCCCAGGTTAGGCTTGGGAGGTCTCTCCCTTCGTGCCGGCTTCCTTCTCCTTGTCATCATCCCGCTTCGCTTGATAGATTTCTTCTGAGTGTATGTACCCTTCTGCTCGTACCATCAGCTCGACTACGGTATCCACAGGGTCGATAGCCAAGGAGGATGTAAAGGGGCCCGACCTAAGCCCACTCTGATAAGCCATCAACGCCATGGAGTCCTCCAAGTTGGGTGCTTCACCGACAGCAACGTCGAAGTGTGACGGGTTACCTCGTCGGCTTCCCGCAAAGCGGGACAGAAAAGCCTCAGCCAGCTGATGAAAATTTGCAATAGAGCTGGGATGAAGTTTTTGGAACCAGTCCAAGACATTGCCAACCAGGGTGGTCGAGAATGTCTTCGTCTTCATGAGGTCGGACATATCATGCAGAGTCATGTGGTGGTCAAAGTTGAGCAAGTGGCTGGCTGGGTCGTCGTCCCCATTGTAGACTGCTAGGTTGGGCATCCGGTTGCCGGTGGGTAGTAGCGTGGCTAGTACCTCGGGTAAGAGTGGGCTTACACCGAGCTAGTTAATGACCTTGGCTATGGCAGCCGCGGTCTTGGCCTGCTCGGGGTCGGCTTGAGCCGTCCTTTTACCTCTCGCCTCCTCGGGTCCCGCCATCGGCTCTAGGAAGCCCTTTTTATCTTGCGTCTGCTTTCGCCTTGGGTCTGGGATGCGAAATTGTGGATGCGAGGGCCGCGGTGTAGCTTCTTGCGGAGCCAGGGGGTCCGCAGCTAACCGGGCTACCTGCTCCTTAAGTTCCTCAAACATCCTCAGCATCATCCTTATCTCCGGTGATAGGCTAGAGTTGAGGTCTCCATCTGTCGTGGGGTTGGTTTAGGTGGCTAAGTGTATACGTTGGCTCGTTCTAACGTCGGCTTGGGTTGGTTCTTGGCTAGGCACCTATGTGGTTTCGAGGTCCCCATCCGGGTTGGGCAAGTCCTCTACCGGTGCGCTGTAATTTCTCGTTTGTACCATGGTGGTTTCTCAATGAGTGGTGAGAAGAGTGATAGAAAGAACTCGATTCTTTCCCACAAACGGCGCTAAATTGTCGAGGTCGAAATCTCGACATTGAAGTTGGGAGGCTACTCTTGCCGAGCTGGAATTCTGGGTCGGCTTCTTGACCTGGATTTTCGGGTCGGCTACCTGACCTGCACAAGGAAAGGGAATGAAAAGGCGGGGTGATGACCCGGATTTTCCCCTCGGGCGTGCAAATTATTAGTATGTCCGAGCTGACGGAGTAGCTAAGAGAATTTAATGAGCAATTACCTCAGAAATGAAGGGGTGAAACTCCATTTATACTAAATTCGGACCGACAGCATTTAATGCGGTGCAGCTTTATGTCCCATCAAGACTTTATGTCCCATCAGGGCAGCTGGCACTAAGGTCGAGGTTTTCCTGGGTCGAGGTGAGGTCGGATCAGCATCCAGGTTGGGCATTAGCTGTATATGCTAGGATTGGCTCGGATTAGCCCGCCTCAACTCGGTGTGGGTATCTTACCTCAGCTCAGGATCCCCTCGTCAGACTTGAAATGAAGTAAGAGGTAATAAGCTTAATTATTCAATTAGAAGTTAGAAATTAATTAGACAGGATTGTCAGAGGCACTAAGAATTAGGTTAACTTGAATCCTAACAGAGGCTTATGTTAATAAGTGAATATACTACAATTAGTTTCATCTCTCTTGAATCCTAAACAGATGTTAGCCTGTAAATCTTGTCATTGTAAACTTCATGAACCTGGATAGCTTTGAAACTATTTAATTTGTCGATTTTAAGTGACAACAATGAGTTATTATAGATTACATTCTATTGTTTGCTTGTATTAATTGCCTACTTATTTCTAATTGTTAAAAGTACTAGTTCGGAGACAACATCTTTTGTTGTTCTCCACCTACGTGTTTATCGAAGTGCAAGATCATAAATTGTACAAATAATTATCGATTGTGTGTTACGTGACTACTTGTGCATGCTTGTGTGTTATTGGAATTGGGGGTTGCAACCTTAGGCACGATAGCGTTCACGAACGTCGGGCGACATAGGGCTTATCGATGCTCCCATGATTATCGTGGTCCTATTCCCTCTCTCACTTGGCGATCTCCACCCTCGGAGAGTTGGGTTGTAGGTTTCGAGTACAATCTGGAGTATCCTATTGGGGAGAGATAAGGAGTTATGTTGTAATTCGAGGTCGGCCACCTCAACGGTAAGAACTAAGTACTATGTGGGGTAAAGTGCTACATCTAAAAGCGGTGGGAGCCACCTCTTGAGCCCATAGGAGCCATCTCTAGAGTCCTGCACGTATCCTTTCTAGTATGTGTTTAAGTACTCTCGCTTGGTTCCTAGAGGACCTCGGAGAGAAAAGATTATTTATTTATATGTCACTACTGTTATTGATACGTGATTCGAATATAATAGTAATCTTTACTGGTTATCACATGTTATTGTATCTTATCGTTTATCATATGTTGATAGTTTGTTAATATTATCGTACGTGTATTGCGTCATGATTTTCAAAAGGGCCTACCCAAAAGCATTTTCAAAACTTCTCATGTTCCATCCTCACTAAGCTTTCAAAGAGCTCACCCTCTTTCCCTCCCCCTCCCCTCCCTGCAGGTGCAGTTTAGCTTGAAATGGAAGTTGTTATTATATGCTGAAGTTGGTTGACTACGTGCTCAAAGTTTCTTGCCTAGTATGTTCTACTGTATGATCCAAGTTGAAAGACTAGAAGTACTCTCGGGTAGAAAATGGTAGTTAGTGTTGAAACCCTAAATTGTAGAACAGCAGGGTAGTTTCCATGTCTTGGGTGGTGATGTACTTGTTGTAGCACCCTTTTGTACTTGAATTATTGTATAAAAGCTAGTTATTGAATAATTCTCTATATATTGTTCCTCTTTAAGTTATAGAAAGTTATATACATGAAACTGCAATGAAAATAAATGTAGACTTTGACCTAATCTTGAGAAGGGTCGGGTTGGAGTCATTACACTTGGTCATTTTCATGCACCATTTTCTTTTATCTCTATTTTATGTTTATTCTCAAAATCATATAAAGGATACATCTGAATACTTTCTTGTGGCTGTGAACTACTAATGGTACTGATATTGTTACAGCACCACTACACAAATATTGTTATTGTGTTACACTTGAGGATACTGTTACTGCTATTGAATGACTGGGGGTCCCACACTTACTGAACCGTAGCTGCACGGGTTAAATGCAGCCATAACGTTTATTCCTTGATGTGTCTTGTTATAGTATACATACACTATAAGTTATTGAATGCAATTGTAATGAAGTTTTGGTACCTCTTACGAGTGTTAATAGTGATCTTTTGTCAGATATGAGTCTTTTTACAAGTCATATATATTGTTAATCTCATCTGATGCTATACTTTTTGGTCTCTTCAATCATCTATCCTGATCTTTTGTTGTGGGATAAGTTTCCTTATTGAGCTTTTGTTCGCTCACAATATTTGTTTCCGCCTGTTTTCTTTGCAATTAAGACAGAGTAAGCACTTTACCGTTGGACATCTAGGCTTGGTGGGCTAAGCTTGAGAGACCTCAATTGTTCAATCTCTACTAGTATTGTCAGAGTGGGGTAATCAATTATGGATTTTTTGTTGAATGTAATAAATGAGAAAGTTGACATTACCTTTTTATTGTATTTGGTGATTATTTTTTGAATTTGAATATTATTTTGAGATTGGAGACTTGATAAATTTTATGGTTTAACGGCTCTGTAGTATTTGTGTTATGGTTGTGCGCCTAGAGAGCTTAAGAGGTTAGACTATTTAGGCACGCGGTATGTCACATACTAGATCCTATTTCTGTAGTGGGATTTGGGGCGTGACAATTATACTCTCAATCTTCACACCTTCGGAACACCCATAACAAATTTCGTCTTACCATTCTTCATTAAACTGATTCATAACACTTGAGATATAATAACATGAATAATTAAGCAATTCAAGTTGTGATTCATGTATTTTCATACATATGAATATGAAACCCATTACTAACTTAGTTGTATTTAATCCTTACCGATCAAAAAATAATTTTATATCTTGTAATCCAAGCTTAAGCCTTTCATTTACGTCTTCTCCTTCTCCTTCTTCTTCTTCTTCTTCTTCTTCTTCTTCTTGTGCTATGAGTTTTTTTTTTTACTTTTTCTTCTCTTCTCTTCTCTCTCTTTTTTTTCTTCTCTATTTTCTTTCTTTCTCACTCTCATGTTGAAAATCTAGAAAATAAAAGGATGGGGAAGGAATGGGATAAAGAAAAGAAGACTCTAGATTTTATCTTCAAAATGAAAAAACTATGAAATGACTCCCAAGAATTTAAATATTACAATTCAACCCCAATTCCAAATTATGAAATATTACAATTTGGTCTCCTTCCTATGCAGGGATCTCAACAATCCAGGTATGATATTCTTACTATGCTCACACATCGGTGGATCTACCAATTAAAAAATTCACATGATTCTCCAATGTCAAATTTCTCACTAAAGAACTATAACATAAATTCGGATTCTTCACAAAACAAAAAAAAAAATCTAATTAGAAGACTGACCTCTTGAAGATTTTCTGTGAAGATTCTATAGGAACTTCTTCGGGTTTTTGTTCTACTATGGCTTGCACTGAATCATAGCTTAGAATACTTGATTATAGTCTTGATTTCACAACTTAAGTGCCTAGAGAGATTATAGAGCATTTAAGAGAACGAAGAGAGAGAGAGTTTTATGTTTTGTTGCCTGAAAAGAAGTGAATGAACATTTTTGAAATTATATTCTCTTTCTTTTCGGCTGATGAGCAAGTTAGTTGGTAGTTTCTCAATTGCCTACTATTTTGCCCAAATGGGTCGGGTCAACCCATCTTGGACGACTGATGACCCAATATCCAATACTCACAACCAAGAAACCTATTACCTGGATCCGCATCAGTCCATGGCGTGCTTAGCTTGCTGACTGCACCACAATAGCATTTTTCTTCCATTATTTTCGATCGATTCTCTAAAGGGAAGCTTTATCAAGATTGTCGTTTGGTGTTGGAAAGAAATGCACTTTGTTCTGTAAATGGAAACAAGAGATGCAAATGGTGTGTTTGGTATACCTGACCTTTATAAAAGCTTGGACATAAGTTGTTTGGACTTTTTTCCCTTGCTAAATAACTTATTTTGTGAGCGCGTGCACATAACATGATATTTCCGTCTATTTTTTTATGGTTCTAGCAATAAGACTACTGATGCCATCAACATATTAGGTCAAGGACTAAAATATCACGTTTAAAAGATAAGGGAGTTAGTTGACAAATACAACAAAGATAAGGGCACATTCGTGTCATTGGCCCTAAAGAGGTTAGTAATTAAGGTCCTAAATTAGTCTTTCCAGTCAAAGACAAATAAATAACTAAAAGAAACTTATTTGGTTAACATTAAATAGAAGGAGCTTAATTGTTACTTAATGACTGTTAAACATATCTAACAGCAAAGAGATCCTGAACAAGGATGATAATATGAATGGGTTTTAAAGGTATTCACTCCGCCCCAGCCTAGATGGGGAGAGTTTTGGGGTGAGAAATAGAAAATAGGGGGCAAAGGGGGTTTAATTTTCACTCCCTATGATGAGTAGGTTGGGGACCCATAGTAAGCATTCTCCAGCCAACATAACCTGTGAGAGATACATATAAATTTAGTTTTATACTTTCAATTGCTAAATATGTACTTAAATCTTAAGGTTACAAATATAAAAAACTCAGTGGATGACATTACTCAAAGTTTTACTAGAATCGGAGAAGAAAAATTCAAAAATTTATAATCATTTATTTTACATGATTCCCTCTATTCATTCTTTATCACAATGGATTCAAGAAATTTACAGGAAGTTTTCAATGGTATTTCAACATAGTTTCTAAAGGTACAATTGAGGGTTATTGATGCGTATAAAATGGTGCGTTATAAATAGGTACAAAATGACCAAGTGTTAATGACCCGCAAGTACACGGATCTTGTAGTGTAGTGTACAAAGAGTGCGGAATCGTATTCACAGGAAAGCTCGTTAGTTAGTTAGTGAAGTAGAGTGAGAAAGTGTTCAAAGCGGTAAGTGAAAATTTGCAAAGAGTTTGAGTAACTTGTAAACTAAACTAACTAAGTAAGAGTGGAATACGAGGGAGAGAAATCTAGGGAGATGGATATGCAAAGAGGCAGTCAATAAAGGCTCGACATTCTAGTTCTCTAATCCTATGCAAGGATTAAGCTACAAGCATTAACCTAGTCAATTAACTTAGTCTATTAAAATCCCGATTACTAACTATACTGTAGGTGTCGTTCCATCTACGAGTTCGTTATATAGCCGTAGTATGGATCTGTCCTTGCAGCCTGGCGTAAAAGGTCTGTTTCAACTAAGTAATCAACATCTTATTTCTAGTCTAGAACTATGGTATAACTTATAATCATGGAATCTAAGGTTGTCAAGCTATTGATTCACTATTAAAGCATGGATATATGGCATGAAAGTAAAACTATCATAACGTCTACTGAAAAGCATTACGTATGAAAGATGATAAGTAAAACAATCATAACATCTATTGAAAAATATTACGTATGAAAGACGATATTGAATTAAAGCAAGCTATATATTGCAATTGAATTAAATAACTAAATCCGAGACCATATATTAAAAGACCGTCATTTACAATATCATCTCCTAGATAATAGCGCTACTCAAACATAATATTAAATACAAGTAGTACAAATAAAAGAGTCAAGAAAGGCTTTCCTAATATGACGACGTTGTATTTCTGATTCCAGGAATTTGAGTAGAGGTCCAACAAAATAGCTATTCGGGCGGAAATTCTCCCGAATAAGAGCTACTTGGGCAGAACTTCTCCCGTATTCTACAATTACTGCTAAATTAATCTAACTAAAATTAAAACTAATTAAATTAACTAAATAATTAATTAAAATAATGATTAAAAATTAAAAATTATATCAAATTTGGACCGGGGAAAGGGGTATTTATAGGCAAAATATTTGGGCGCGCTCGAGCTTGCCTCTGCTCTGACCATTGGTTGCTTGATATGTGTTTCTTCCAGAATGTAGTGGAAGATACTATTGAGAGCGCGCTCGAGCGCCCTTCTACTACATCGCTGGATTTGCGCCACGTGTAAATTCCAGAAAACGGTGGAAGTTTCTCTGAGGGGCGCTCGAGCGCCCTTTTGCTGACTTTTTGGCTCTTGAATTTTGACTTTGACCGGAGTGTTGACCGAGGCGTTTTCGGGCATTTTTCACTGTTTTGACCCTCCAAACGGTGGAATTTGGCTAAATCACGCCGCGCGCAGGCTACTTGCGTTTTGCTCAAAAGGCCGTTTCTACTCAAAAAACTGGTATGATTTGTCAAAAACGGACATAGGTAGATTCAAGATCATCCAGATCAATGTTCCGAGTTCGATTTTGCGCTAGTTTCGGCCAAATTTCTTCTCAATGGGCTCCATTCATCCACCAATTCCCCAATTTCCACATTCTCAACTTCTTGACTTGCAAGTTGGATCATTTCGGGTCTGATTTTTCACTTTTCGGTATCAACCTACATTGCATCGAAAGTATCAAAGTGTTGCATTTATTCCAAAGTTAAGATGCAAATGCAGTGTAAATACAATGCTTTGAGTGCTGCAAATACAGTCACATCAGTTATCTTAAAGATTTATGATGTAAAAAGGATAAAAAGACATTTATATTAAAGAGTATAGAGTTGTGATCATACTAAAACGTGAACATCCAATAATAAAGGAAAAAGGTTTGTAGTAATCTATGCACATTCAATAACACATAAAAACATTCTTTTTCCATATGGATTTTTCACTAGAAGTGGTTTTAGTTGAAACTTGTTTCAGATATTTAAAACTCGATCATTGTAAAACTATTTTTACAATCTTCTTTTCGCAACTCAATCGGCTGGCTGATTTCTGGATTTTCGAATAAGTTGAATAATATGGTGAAACGCTGAAAAGAGGTTCCTAATGTTCATTCATTGTAGAGTTTTAGTGCGAGCAATCGTTTTCCAATACTGCCTTTTGCCTTTTTGAAGAATCTACTGGAGAAACATAACGGCTTTTCCATTATTTGACATCTCATACCACCTTAGCTTTGTTTTCAAATTTCTTCTCAATCTCTTGCACTATTTTGTTCATTATGATCAATCTTTTAGCGATATAATTTTCGCACTCTCAACTTTGCGCATGAAAATATCGTTCCTTTGGATGTATTAAACATGAAACTAGTCGTTACCTTGTATTGAGAACTGAGAAGTCAGAACTGGAAGTAAATGCAGATGATATGGAAACATAATTCCAGGTTGCTTCAATTCCAGCAATTTTTTATGGTGACGAGCACTATATATTAGCCTCCATAGCATTTAGCCCATCACACCAATCAGATCAATATACATTCATCGCTTTCACTTGCACATTCATTGTTCTGAATTAACCTACAACGTAACAGACCTTCAGAATACCTAAGCAACAAAAAACAGAAATGGGACGTTACAGTTATAAATCTGCTGCCTTCAAAAGCAAAGCATCATCTATCCAGACGGCGAGCTCTTCTACCACTGTAGACAACTCTTTCATCTATCCAGACGACGATCATGCCCTTATCGTGTCCTCCTATAATGAGAAAATCAGTCATGCCCCTATCGTTACCTCCTATAATGAGAAAATCGATCAGTCCCCTTCTTGATTGTGTTGACAAGCTACGCCACCTCAAGATCATGCAAGAATATATTCATTTGCCGACAATTGTTGTTGTTGGCGATCAGTCATCCGGGAAGTCCAGTGTTCTTGAATCACTGGCAGGCATTAGCCTTCCAAGTGGGCAAGGCATTTGCACAAGGGTTCCTTTAACTATGAGGCTCCAAACTCATGACAATCCTCAAGCCGAGCTGTATTTGGAGTTCAATGGCAAGGTGGTGACCACGGATGAGGATAACATTGCAAACGCCATTAATCTTGCTACTGATGAAGTTGCAGGAACAGGAAAAGGAATATCAAACACTCCACTTACACTAATTGTGAAAAACAAAGGAGTTCCGAATCTTACCATGGTTGATCTGCCTGGAATCACTAGGGTGCCTGTTCATGGGCAGCCCGAAGACATATATGAGCAGATATCAGCAATTATCATGAAGTATATAACCCCAGAAGAGAGTATTATACTGAATGTTTTATCTGCTGCTGTTGATTTTTCTATATGTGAATCAATTAGGATGTCTCAGAAAGTGGATAAGCAGGCGAAAGGACTCTTGCCGTTACGAAGGCTAATAAAGCACCAGAAGGCCTACTGGAGAAAGTTACTGCTGATGATGTTAATATCGGTCTTGGTTACATCTGTGTGAGAAATCGAATTGGGAATGAAACTTATGAAGAAGCTCGACTTGAAGAAGCAAGATTGTTTAAATCTCATCCCATGTTATCAAAAATAAATGAATCTATGGTCGGTATTCCTATTTTGTTATCAAAAATTGCTTTTCTCACTATACTGCAGCAAAATGTCAAGGGAATAGCATCAACACCTGTTGCATTTGTCGAAGAAGTATGGAATTATATAGAGGGGGTCGTTGTACCTGTCTTGATGAATCATTCTGATAACTATCCGCAGCTTCAGTCATCTACTATTCTACCTGTCTTGCAGATCTCTCTCGATTACTATTCTACAAAGAAGGAAAATTTGAATGTCTTATATACTCATTTTGAATGTAAATTTGCAGTGTCAGCAAACTGTTAATTGGAATACTATTCTACAAAACTGTCCGGCACGTTTTGGAAATTTTAAAAGTAACGAAAATTAAAAAAATATATATATATACTTATTGTTAAATCTAATTTGTATGGAATAATGCACACTTTCCAGAAGGACCAAGAGAAAAGTTACACAGAGATATAACATGTAAAGATGTCTTTCGTAAGAAATTTCCAAAATTGTCCATCAAATAAAACGTTGTCACGGATATTTACGTTCAATAATGAAAAAGACCATAGTTGAAATCCTAAAAAAAGTATCAAACTAAAAAAGTAACCAAATTTTATTGATAATAAATTAGTTGATTACAAACTCTAAAAGGCAACATACCTCTCATGTATGATACATGAGAGTATAACTTTCAGCGTGTAAAAATATTATTTGGTCTATGTCTCAAATGACTAATAATTCCTAGTTAGACAAAGTAGGAATTGTTTTCTTCCATAAGTTCATCTTTTCCTTCACTATATTTTTTTATATGCTTTGAGGATCACTGTCACAGGCTTTTTTTTTTTTTTTTGCTAAATGAATACACTAGAGTTCCTCTCTTACTATGAGCATTCGAAAAATAAGTGGTCAATTGACTCATTGAATGCATCACAACGTACGTATAAGATCACATGTGTCAAGCCCCAACATATCATTCTACCTATAGTTTTAAGCCTCTTATGACAAAATATCCATATGATTATTACACATTTTACAATTCTACTCTTGCACCTTATAAGCTTGGACCATTTCACTACTTCTCTCTTTTTTCTTATCTAATTGTATACTAAACAGGCTAAGAATTTTGTAGTTGGTATCCACTGAACGGTATCCTCTTTATGAGTGTTGTTTAACAAATCAGCTGGGGTTACTTGAATAAGTTGTTGGACTTCTAAAGTTAGCCTTCTGCGAGTAGCCCATTTCCGTGTGCGCTCACGTAGATGAAATAATAGCTTTGTCAATACTTGTGTCGTTCTTTCATGCTGCAAAGCTCTAAGCTAAACAAAGCATTCATGAGCGGATCTAGAAGTTCTTCTCGGTGAGGGCTAAAATATATAAATTTTTAATTATATAGGTACATTTTATTTTTTAGTGAAGGTTAATTATTTTTTTTAACCAAAAATAATATAAAATTTTTAAAGTTCTTTTAAGTTAATGAGAACTCCACCCCTGAAAGCATTGTACTTCATCAACTTTGATCAAACATTTTTTTCACTCTCAATTCTATGTTATAACTAATGAAGACGAAGCCCAAAATTTTCAAATTGAAGACCCAAATAGAGATTGAGTCTCTATTTTGCCTTAAAAGTTGTGAAAAGTGGTGGGTCTCATGTATATTTAAATCATTAATAATATTTTTTAGACACTGTGTCTCTAAAAATTTTCAAATTTAATATGTTTTACATTTTAGCACCCCTTGGTAAAGATAGCCTAAGTAGCTAAAAAAAACAAATGAATGATGGTATAAATTGTTAATGTGTTCAAACACTAGGGATATCAAATAAATTAACACATAATTTTATAGGTACATTTTCTTTATCAAATAAATGAATATTGAATGCCAATCATATAAATATGATTTTTAGCCATGTCAAATTACTTATTGACAAAGTTGAGAGACTGTAAGAGAAGAAAATATTATTGCATTCCTTAAGAATGAATCTGATATATCTTTGGGCTATATATACAAGTAGCTCAAGTTAGTTTACATTGAGCTGGCTATTTCTTCTAGAACCTCCACGTTCATTCACGTGCTCAACTAACTCTAACTAAACTTGTTAGCTAAATATCTTCATGAGCTGGTGCTGAACTGTTACTTTATGAACACTTTTTATTTTTTATTGATAAGTAATCTTGCATTGACTGAATATTATCTTACAACGTCATCACACATTAAAAGAGCTGAACAGGGATGTTGGCGAATTTTGAATTATTAAATCGTTTGGTTCTCATTCTGTTGATAATATTTTGAAGTAATTGTGTCAAATTATTGACAATGACAATAAAGGTGTCACATCCTCTAGAAGTGTATTAATATAATCGATTTTAGGTCTTCTCAGAAGCAAAAAAATAATAATAATAAAAAAATTTTTAAAAAAAATAACAGAGCTGAAGAATTAAATTGAGAAAAGGGAAATTCTCCCTTGCCGCGTTAAAAGAGTTGAACAAGACTTAAATTGAGAAAAGAGAAATTCTGCCGCAGCTGACAAGGACAAGACATGAGCCATGTGGTTAACTTGTGGCTCATGCCTTGTTTTTTTAATGCTATGTAGTCTTTTTTTTTTTTGTATGTAATTATACATTTTATAATGAATTTAAAATTATTCAAATTTAGAAGATATATGAAATGATTAAAATTTTGTTTGGCCTAATTTTTAGGCATTCAAAATATTTTTTATGAATTTAGAAGTTGAAACTAATATGCCTGTGAGATTAAAAACTGAAGTTAAGCTCTTAAAAGATGTGTGAAATACTAAACTTTGGTTTGAGCTAACTTTTAGACACTGAAAAACACTTCTTATGAGTTTAAAAATTGAAACTAACCAATTTAGTATGTGTTTGAAAGAGTTTTTAATTAAAAATTAAAATTAAAATTTTATAATTAGGTTAATTTATTTTGTATCTATTTAAGAATAATTTCTTTCTCTCTTTTGTCTCTCTGTACAATTAGACTAATTTATACTTAAAATAACATGTATTAATTTAAAAAAATGTCAAATCAATACAGCTGTCACGTGACAATCATATCGAAGAAGAACCCAAAAGAAAAAGAGTATTGAAAAATAGCTTTTCTGTCATTGTCATTAAAGCATCTGAAATTATATAAATTTTATTTTTGTATAATTTCGATACTTGACGCCCAAGCATATGAAATTTGAGCATTCTATTATCTCCTTTCTTGTCGTTATTCTTGTGGCCATCACTATCAAACTCGATTAATTTGGGATTCTTTATTTTCTTCAACGTGAGCTTTTCGTTCCTCCTTCAGGAGTCTTTCTCCGAATTTATAATCTCTCCTCCTTTAATTTTTTAATTTGTGTTTGTGAGGAGTAGTGTATAGGTGATTTTTATTATTATTATTATTATTATTATTATTATTTTGAACGATGTATATAGGTGAGTTGATGTGTATAATATAAACGGCTTTAAGAATTTGGGAATGAAATTATAGGGGTAAGGAAAAAGGGAAAGAACGAGGAAAAGAAAAAGAAAGAGAGATAGAAAAAAGAAGGGAAAGGGAAAAAGGTCAACAAAGACTGAACAAAGGCTAATAGACAAGGAGCAGGAAATGTGGAAAGAATAAAACAAAGTGGGAAAAAGGACGAAAGAAAAAAGTGAGCTAGTACTAGGTTGTATGACTTAGATGGTGCTAGGTTGTATGACTAAGATAGTACTAGGTAGTTTCGTTTCAGATTCCTTCCACTCTAAGAAACATGTTTAAGGGTTAGGCTTTGCAACGTTTTTGCTTCTTCGCTTTTTAGCCTTTATATTTTTATTTAATTCTAAAATTTAATTTAGACAGTTATTTGGACCTTTTCAGACAAATATTGAACGTATTTGGGTGATTATTAGACTTATCTGAGAGTTATTGTGTCTACTTAAAGTATTATTAGACTTGTTCGAACGGCTATTGAACATGTCTAAACTACTATCGGACATGTCGGCCTACTATTTAACCTACCCGGGCTACTATTAAAATTGTTCGGGTAACTATTATACCTACCCGAACAACTCAATAGGTTCAAATTTCAATTAACATAAACTATGGTCTTGCATGCTCAAAATATCATAATGTTTCGAAGCCAATTCCGTGATTAACACCCTAACTTATTGAAAGATGAGGATCCCTAACTAATGGATCATTTCATACTTCGGACATTGGTTATTTTTTCTATTTATTTGTAAGATTTCTCTTTTGCTAATTAAAAAAAAAAAATCCTTTCTATGTGTATCTATTAATATTTTGTCGGAATGAAATTAGAAAACAAAAGGGCCAGTTTCACAAATGGTCTCCAATGTTGGTACGTTTTTTTATTCTTATCATTATTGTTTAGAAAGTGATGCGTTTTATCCTCAGTGTTTATACTTTTTTTTAATTTAATTCATATTATTACAAAGTAACATGCATAATCCCTAAATTTTATAATAATAATAAAAAATCAATTTAGTCCTTAATATTTTTATTTTTTTAATTTAATTTCAAATTTTCATGTGCAAATCACTAACGCAAGGACTAAACTAAATTTTTTTATAAACTTTCAAATTAAGTGCGTTACATTTAAAGCAATCATAATGAAATTGAATGAAAGAGTAAATATTGGGTGCTAAATTAATTTTTTGAATCTTTGGGGACTAAACTCACTTTTGAAACAATGTGGATGAATTTTTTTTTTTTAAATAGACAATGAAGACTATTTGTGAAATTTACCCTTAACAAAACATAAGATTATAAGTTGATTCCCATCGTTTATTCTGTCACTCTTACATTGTGTTCTTTGAGTGCTAGATCTCAAGCTTTGCAAGAGCCCAATGAAGTGGATTATGGGAGATATGTTCTCTACTTGGGTTGTACAAAACTGCAACAACTCGCTACACGCAACTGTCATTTGACTCTTTGTGTGCGCCTCTATATATTATGTGTGGATTGAAAGAAACAATAGAGTATTTTGAAAGGAGGTACAATGGGATTGTGCTAATTGAATCTAACTGCAAAGCTGTTGTTAACTCGATTACCTTGGAGGATCGTGCTAATTGGAGAATTGACGGTATTCTTAGAGATGCCATTAGATTGTACTATTGTACTGTTAAATTTATTAGTAGGAACTCAAACAATGCAACCAATTGGCTTGCAATCCAGGCTAGAAATAGACTTTTGCCTCTTGATTGGGTTGCAAACCCACAATTTGAATTGCAAAATTTACTCCATATAGATCGTTGTAACTTCATCTCTTTATCTGGGATTGGTTAGCTCTCTTTTATTTTATTAATATCAAGTTTCTTTTTGAAAAAAAATAAAAACAGAAAAGAGGTGGAAATAATTGAATACCAAATGTTTGAAACAATTAAATTTGATGTCAAATTCAAGTAGTATATAAAAAATAGGGTAAATTTCACACTTAGTCCCTATTGTTAATAATTTTTTTTAAAGTTGGTTCTTAATATTTTAAAAAAACCATATTGGTCCCTAATATTTATAAAATAATTCAAAATAGTCCTTATTGCTTAAAACTAACCAATTTTGTCTCTATTGTTACCCATAAAATTTCATTTAGTCTCCAAATAGGGATTACATACATGAATTGAATTGAATTTTTTTGAAAAATAATAAGGACTAAATTGAATTCTTTAAAAAATAATAAGAATTAAATTGATTAAGTTTAAACAATAAAGACTATTTTAAATAACTTTTATAAACATTAGAGATCTGTATAAATCTTTTTAAATATTATAGACTATATTGAAAAAATATAAAAATAATAGAAATTAAGTGTGAAATTTACCCTAAAAAATAAAGTATACAAACAACGTCATGAATATAGCTGATATGTGAAGTTTAAAATTTAGATACTAGCTTACTTAATTAGGGGTAAATATTTTTTATGAGTGAAACTCCCCTGCTTAGCCAAAAAAGAAAAAACAATATTTTGATTCAAGCGAAGACCGGGCTTCCTTGTTAAGATTCCTTCAACGCTCTCCCTCTCTCTTCTCCTTTCTTTTGTCTTTTTCTTCCTTTTTCTCTCCCATCCTTTCATCTTTCTTCTGGTATTCCTATTCTTCCTACTTCACTTTTCCTTTTTCTTTGTCGTGTGCGGGCCATGACAGGAGCACTCAGGGACCTATTTGGTATTTATATTTTTTTTTTGAGGACTAAATTGGATTTCTCCCCTTACTTAATTAGGGGTGCTGTGCAGCTGTTTTGTACTGTGTAAATATTTTTTTAGGGTAAATAATATATTATTCTATGTGTTTTATTAAAAATGCATAATATTTTTTTGTATTTTAAAAATTAGTTAATTATTCCTTGTGTTTTATTAAAAAGTAAACAATACTTTCTGTGTTTTAAAAATTAGCTGATTAACCCCTGTGTTTTATAAAAGTAGCTAATTACTTTTATGTGCTTTTTAAAAATTAACGCTTTTGTTAAAAAATATAAGGGGACAATCAACTACTTTTATAAAACACAATGGGATAATCAGTTACTTTTAACAAAACCCAGAGAAATAATCAACTAATTTTTAAAATATAGAGAGGTATTGTGTATTTTTTAACAAAATATAAAGAAGTAATCAATTAGTTTTTAAAATATAAAAAAATATTATACATTTTTAATAAAATACAGAAAGTAATAAACTATTTACCCTATTTTTTATCAGTGAAACTCACACGAAGACCGGGCCTTCCTCTCTAAGATTTCCTATAACACACTCTCTCTTCCTTTCTTCTTCACTATATATTCACCTCTATAGCAACTCAGCTTATCACACCAACATAGCCTTCCTCGCTTTACTTTGCATACATTGTTCTGAACCTACAACAGACCCAAAGAAATACCAAAACAGAAAAAATCAGACATGGATAATGGTAACCATGAAGCCTTCAAAAGCCAAGAAGCATCATCCCAGACGAGGAGCTCTTTTATCAATGAAAACAACTCTTTGATCGATGTTGAACGGTTCCTTCCTGTTGTTCTGGATGCAACACCACTTGCTGTCCACGCCCCGATCGTGTCCTCCTATAATGAAAAAATCGCTCCCCTTCTTGATTGCGTGGACAAGCTACGCCACCTCAAGATCATGCAAGAAGGTATTCAATTGCCAACAATTGTTGTTGTTGGCGATCAGTCATCTGGGAAGTCCAGTGTTCTTGAATCATTGGCAGGCATTAGCCTTCCAAGAGGCCAAGGCATTTGCACCAGGGTTCCATTAATAATGAGGCTCCAAACTCATGAAAAACCTCATACAGAGCTTTATTTGGAGTTCAATGAGAAGGTGGTGTCCACGGATGAGGATAACATTGCAAGTGCCATTAATCTTGCGACTGATGAAGTTGCAGGAACAGGAAAAGGAATATCAAACACTCCACTTACACTTATTGTGAAAAAGAATGGAGTTCCAAACCTTACCATGGTTGATTTGCCTGGAATCACTAGGGTGCCTGTTCTTGGGCAGCCTGAAGACATTTACGAGCAGATAGCAGAAATAATCAAGGAGTATATAACCCCTGAAGAGAGTATTATTCTGAATGTTTTATCTGCCGCAGTTGATTTTTCAATATGTGAATCAATTCGTATGTCTCAGAAGGTGGACAAGACAGGTGAAAGGACTCTTGCCGTGGTCACAAAGGCAGATAGAGCACCTGAAGGCCTAATGGAGAAGGTTACTGCTGATGATGTTAACATCGGTCTCGGTTACGTCTGCGTGAGAAATCGAATTGGGAATGAATCCTACGAAGAAGCTCGTGAGGAAGAAGCGAGGTTGTTTGAAACTCATCCCCAGTTATCGAAAATAAGCAAATCGATGGTTGGTATTCCAGTTTTGGCTCAAAAGCTAGTCCAAATTCAGGCAACCATTATATCAAAATGCCTTCCTGATATTGTCAGGAAAATCAATGATAAGCTCTCTGTCAATTTGGCAGAACTCAACAAGTTGCCAAAACATCTGAACTCCGTGGCTGAAGCTGTGACAGCATTCTTAGGCATACTGGGTAATGCGAAAGAGTCTTCGAGGAAAATTCTCCTGAGGGGAGAGTTCGATGAGTATCCTGAAGATAAGAAGATGCATTGCACTGCAAGGTTGGCTGAAATGCTCAACCAATACTCTGACCAGCTGCAGGCAAAGTGTATAGAGAATGATCAAAACAACTTCTTGATGGAAGAAATTAAGGTGTTGGAGGAAAGCAAGGGAATCGGCTTACCAAATTTCCTCCCTCGCACTGCTTTTCTTACTATGCTGCAGCAAAAGGTCAAGGGAGTATCTTCTACACCTGTTGCATTTGTGGAAAAAGTATGGAAGTATATAGAGGGGGTGGTTATTCCTATCTTGATGCAGCATTCTGATTACTATCCACAGCTTCAGTCGTCAACAAGAAGAGCTGCACAAAACCTCATTGCTAAGAAGATGGATCAGTCAGTCGAATGGATGATGGAAATCGTCGAGATGGAGAAGCTAACTGATTACACTTGCAATCCTGAATATGTGGCAAAATGGAATAAGCTAATGGCTCAACAGAACGATTTCATGGAAATCGTAAATGACAAGTACAAGACTCCAGAGATTGTTCTTGATGACTTTGGTAAGGTCCAAGTTGGGCATCTCCGCAATCATTTGGATACTGTGCAACAAGCTTTTGACTTGAGAATGAGAATGACTGCCTATTGGAAGATTGTTCTGAGGAGATTGGTGGATGGCATGGCTTTACGTCTACTCTACAGCATACACAATCTGGTGAACAAAGAGATGGAGAAGGAGATTATTGGTGACTTAATGGCACCTCATGGCGGAGGGATCGAACGCATGTTAGAAGAGTCGCCTGGAGTTGCCGACAAACGCAGCAGGCTGAAACGGAGCATCAAGTTGCTCAAGGATTCTAAGGATGTGATGTCCATGATAATGGACAGGATTGTCACCGATGTTGAGTAAATTTGGATCGTTTGTTATGCAAACTCTATTAGTATCTTTAGTACTTATGAAGGTTATCTTGTAATGTGGGGAGCACATGTAGGTGTTCTACTTGATTGTTTACTTTTCCTAGCTTAATGTATTTGTGTTT
Source organism: Ehretia macrophylla (assembly GCA_037974665.1). NCBI lineage: Eukaryota > Viridiplantae > Streptophyta > Magnoliopsida > Boraginales > Ehretiaceae > Ehretia > Ehretia macrophylla. Next base: position 29,666,575 of record CM075769.1, read on the forward strand.
TCTTCTATGTCAGTTTGATTCCATATATGTTGTTTGATTTTAGCTTTCTGGTTATGAAACAAAGCTTTTGTAACTCCATTTGAGTTTAATTGCATTTTCATTCACCACTATTGCTGCTGTTTTGCAGACTCCATTTTTGACCTTGTCATGGTCACACCACAACACCCACTTCAGCACCATCAAACACAAGCCTCTACGCGACACACCATCTGCAAGTGCCTGCCAACACCCAAACCCCAACCACCACACAAGCCTGTCCACCTATACACCATCACTTGACAAACAAAAGCAGTAGATCTCGCACTACAAAAACTTGTACACCTGTACAAATCCACACATATGCACCTAGCACAATCACTGCAACCGACAAAATCGCATATACACACCAGTTACACAATCACACTGCTCCACAGCCACACATCGTTACAAGCAATGCAACATACCTATGCAAAAACAGACCCACAAAGCCCCAATTTAGGTAAGTAATCCAGCGAATTATTCTGTTAGATCTTTATTTTGCTATCTCATCTTCTCCAAATGTGTTGTCACTAACGTTGCAAAGAGATGGATTTTTCTTCATTGTTGATATACATTATAGTATAGTGTGTGTGTGTGTGAGAGAGAGAGAGTGATGAAGAATCGGAAGACGAACGGAGAAGAAAGAGGAAATAGAGAAAGGGAGCAAAATGAGAAGAGAGAGAGAGAGAGAGAAAAAGAGAGAATCATTGAAGAAATTATGAGAGAGAAAAAATAAAAGAATAGTGAAAAGAAAGGATGGAGAGAGAAAGGTACGGCCATTATTTAAACGCGTTGCACTATTAGAGAAATGTAATTTTATTTTTGTTAATAATTAATTTACAAATGACATAATTAGCCTTAACTTGACAGAAAATTTAATACTCTTATGTTAAAAGGGATCTGAGTCACTTTCTTAAAAATAGGGAGTCTAAGTCATATTTTTTTTAAAGTAAAAAAAGTTTAGATCAAAAATATCCAATTACTATTTGAAGAAGGAGAATTTAACATAGGAAAATTCTTCTAAGAGGCATGTATCAAATCTGTCATTGTCATATGTCAAATTATTATTTCATGAGGTTAGTTTACATTAGTCTGTATCGTGCAGACATGTCATGTTAAAATATTAAAATTTTCTCTTTTTATTAATTTGACGTTACAAAGTTTTAAATAAATTAATATAATACCTCCACTTATAATAATTAATTGACATTTATCAACTAATTAAAATATTTTTTTATCTATATATTTATAATAAATTTATCACATATCTCATAAAAGAAGAACCTTTCAACAAAAAGCAGCCTTTACTTCTTTGGTTTATTGTGACATCATTTCGTACGTCCTTTGAAACTAATGCAACATACAGACACTAGTGCATGCGCCGTGTTAAAAGCACAAACCGTACAACAAAAGCATCTCAAAAGCTCAACTTTCAAAAATTAAGACACGATGTGAGAGTGATACGGGTAATCAATAATTTTTTTACTATGTAGATACTAAGTCACTATAATTTTATAGATAGAATATCCATATCAAGTAAATGAATATTAAATATAAGCATGCAAATAAGATTTTTATACTTTTTAATTCAACTAGTGTATGCGCCATGTTAAACTACCTATTAATATATAAACATTTTTTTATTTTTTTATGAGGACTACTTTTAATGACAATTGTTTTCTTTTTTTGTCATTTTTTCTATTTATAGGCCACATTTTATGTGTTTGGTTGGAGTAAAATGAATGGGCTTTAATTACAAAATTGGCTAATGTCAGGGTCATTTATGGATTTGTTCAAGCAAAATCTATCAGGTCCATTCTGAATATGCTGTCCTTTTGAGTTTTGTGAAGTGTCTATGGAAGATTAGGTTAGTCATTATTTCAAGGAGCATTCACGCGTGATTGGTTTCAATTGCTTTTCTTTTTCTAATGTCAATTAAGGAGTTTGTTGTGTTGTTTTTGTGAATTAATGTATCAATTTGTATTGCCTTAATTGTGTTGTTTTCATGAATGTATCAATTTGTGTTATATTGTGGTTATGGTCGTGCGAGAGTTTTCGATGTGAATATATCTTCATACAAGTTTTTATGGGTATGTGGTGTCCGTTTGGGCAAAACTAACTACAAAAAATCAACTTCTCTTTATTGGCCTTCACCATGCACCTTCAGAAAAGACAAGAAAAACAATTGTGGGACTTTTAGACACAATGAAAACAATTAAAAATGAGATTCAACTAAATTTGAACCTCAACAAAACACAAACAACTTTGTTCTTATTGCCCAAGACATTGTCCAAAGTTATCACAGACATAATTCCACCCCTTATGGCACTTTAAAAGCTGATGTTATGAAGGCTTTTTACACTGAGATGGGATTTTATTTTCACTGCCCTTCATGCTTTTGGGTTTCCTCCTAATATTGTAAACTGGGTTTGTGCTTGCATTTCTACTCCTAATTTCTCAGTTTCAATTAATGGTAGTTTAAAAGGTTATTTTCGAGACACAAATGGTATTAGACAGGGTAATCCTATTTTCCTTTATCTCTTCGTCATTTGCAAGGAAGTTCTATTACTTGCCTTCTTAACAGATTAGGTAATGGGCATGATTTTAAGTTTCACCCAAAGTGTGATAGGCTTAAACTTAATCACCTTTGCTTCGCGGATGATCTCCTCCTTTTTTGTAAGGCGAATATGCATTCTATTAGATGCATTGTCACTGTTCTTAAGCTTTTCCATAGACTTTCTAGCTTGATGTATAACCCGGATAAAAGTGGTGTGTTTTTTGTATTAAAAGTGGTGTGTTTTTTTGCGGTCTCATTTGATCAGTATAGTGAGTGGGAAGTGATTGTCAAGATATGATCCATTACCCCTGGGAAGCGATGTCCTATGTGTTCTAATTGTGGTTATTGAATGAGAAAATCCTTGGTTAATCTATGAATGATGGAAAAAGGTATTTTCCATGTGTCATCTCTTATCATACCAAATTTGATCTATACATACAATCAAGTTAATGAATTTAATCGATCCATTGTTCTTACTCGATTGGGACATATTAATGAAATAATTGAATCGCACGGTAATCGTCAACTAAAAGGTTCACTTAGTTGATGACTTTGTTGCGTTATAAATTGTCTTGATATGTTGCTAGACGTCATTCAAGACTTTTAAGGGTATTTCGAGAATGGGGTAAATTTCACATTTAGTCCCTATAGTTTACATATTTTTTTAATATCGTCCCTAATATTCTAAAATATTTATAATAGTCCCTAATATTTATAAAGTTATTCAAAATGGTCCCTATTGTTCATTTTAAACCAATTTGGTCCTTATTATTTTTCAAAAAAATTAAATTTAGTCCCTATTATTTCTTAAAAAGATTCTCCTATTTGAGGACTAAATTGAATTTTTTTTAAAAATAATATGGACTAAATTAGCTAGTTTTGAATAATATGAAATATTTTAAATCACTTTTGTAAACATTAGAGACTAGTATGATTTTTTTTGAAACATTAAGAACTAACTTCAAAAAAGTGTAAACAATAAGAACTATATGCATAATTTACCTTCGAGAATGAAATGAGACATTCTCGAAAAAAGACGAAGAGTTCCATTAATATTACAAGCGTTTAATATTTTCTTATTACTATTTGGCGGTGAACCTAGAAGGTGACACACAATAGAGCGCAGTGATTTAGTTTTAATTAAACTTATATCTTTATCTCATAAATTGTTGAGAGTTAACAATAATATTTTATATCATTAAAAGGTGATGGGGCTAATGTGTCATTATGGATTATGTATAGGGACTTAAGAGTAAAGTGAAAATATGATTTCCATAATTTAATTTAACGGTGATTAGGTTAAATTTGTTGCTACAATATATATATATATATATATGGAAAGAGAGAAAAAGAGATACACTACATGTAATAAAAAACGAAGTGAAGACTTAGTGAAAAAACACTACAATATGAGTGAGTGGAAAAATACTACAAAAAGTTTGTGGGTGTTTTGCTCTCTACAATAGGAAACAAGTTCAAATTTTTTCTTCAAGGAATTTACTAGCACTATTTGTGCTGTCAATTGAAGGATCAGATATAGTGTTGGGTGTGTCATGGTTAGCTACTCTGTGACTTATCATCCAAGATTACTTTCAGCTCACAACGCAATTTGAAGCTCATGGCAAGACGATTGTACTCAAGGGTAACAACAACACAGATTTGGTAGAATTACCTTATAATGGTGTACAACCTCTCTCTAACACAGATATAGTGGCTGAATTTTATATCCTTACCATGGAAAACATGACTACAGAAGCACCATTAAGCTGTGTTAACAATGAGTTAAATGAGTTATTGCAGCAATATCATGAAGTCTTTGAAGTTCCCCATAGAGTACCACAAGAGAGAACTCGTGAGCATGCCATCCACCTATTTCCTGGTACAACTCCTGTGAATGTCCAGCCATATCGTTATCCACACTTGTTGCTCCTTGGTCCAGTCTACTTGATTGCCCCTTCGTGCTCGGCTCTTCAACTTGTGTTCTTGTTGTCTTTTGTTGTAATTATTTAATTGTTATTACTTGTTTTGTAACGCCCCGAAACCAACACCCCTACGCCTGCAAAAGATACCCCCTAGGACTTGGGCCCAAGCGAGTACCGAGGTCATGGCGAGTGAGCCCGGAAACGCACTATGCACGAATTGTCTGCTTTGGGGCCCATACCCCTCACGGTTTTATCGCCTCCCAGCCACTGCCAGGAAAACGGCCGTGCACAAATATACGAGTTGCCTCTATATATTCAGTTGGCCCAGCTCCAAGCTTTCCGATGTGGGATGGGGTCACCACATCCGCCCCCCCTTAAGGAGGACCAGCGCCCTCGCGGGCCATTGGCGCAAAGGAAGGTCGGCTCTGATACCAATTTTGTAACGCCCCGAAACCAACATCCCCACGCCTGCCAAGGATACCCCTTGGGACTTGGGCCCAGGCGAGCACCGAGGCCATGGCGAGTAGGCCCGGAAGCGCACTATGCACGAATTGTCTGCTTTGGGGCCCATACCCCTCATGGTTTTGTCGCCTCCCAACCACTGCCAGGAAAACGGCCGTGCACGAATATATGAGTTGCCTCTATATATTTAGTTGGCCTAGTTCCAAGCCTTCCGATGTGGGATGGGGTCACCACATGTTTTACCACTTGTTGTTAAGCCGATTCTAGTTGTTTGTTACCGGGAATGGTTGGCTTTCATCTAGTTAAGTTTAATATCCCTCTTTTTTTCGTTTGTTAGCCGGTGTTATATCGTAACCTCTATTTAACTAGTTCTTTGCTTGTTTGTTCTTGCTTGATGTAATTGGTCTTGGACCCCTCTATGTATTTTTCTTTGACAAAATATAAAATACTTACTTAGCAAAAAAAAAAAAAAAAACTAGAAATCCTTGGCTGAAGTTGAATCATGGAAGTCGTTACACGATTCATTGACCATTACAAGAAAATTGGTCTGGGGCGACGAAGGTTTCTCGTCGCCCTTTCGTCACTTATACCCATTGGACGACCAAAGGGCGACTAAAAACCAAGCGTCGAGAAAACCTTTGTCACCATTTTATCATTTGGTCGCATTTTGGTAGCCAAATCGAAAAAATAAATAAATAAATAAATATATATATATATATATATATATATATATATATATATATATATATATATATATATATAATTTTTTTCTATTTCATAGCCCCTTGGTCGCAATATTTAGAAAAATAAATTATTAGTTAATTTTTATAATTAGCAATTTTATTAATTAATTCTTTAAGTTTTGTATCAATTAATTATGTATGGTCGCCCCATGATGACCATTTTTTGTCGCCATTAGGTAGCAAATTATTTTTAATATTTTTTTGTTAATTATTTAATTTCATCTCCATGTGGTAGCCAATTTTTGTAGCAACAATTTGGTGGCCATGTGGTAGCCATACTTTCGTCACTATTAGGTAGCCAAATATTTTAAATCTTTTTTTTATTAATTATTTACATTGGTCGCCATTTGGTAGCCAAAATTTTTAGCCGATTTTGGTGGCCATATGGTGGCTATTTTATCGTCGCCACTAGATAGCTAAATTTTTTAATTATTTTTTTTATTCATTAATTTTCATCTCCATGTCGTAGCCAAAAATAGTCGTCATGTGATAGCTAAGTTTTTGTCGCCATTTCGTCGCCACAAAATAATTTTAAAAAAAAAAAAAATTTAATTTAATATTTACAAAACCAAAATTAATTTAATATATGCATATTTAAGTATTTAAAAGATCTTTAAAATAAAGTACATAGTATTAGGTTTAGAATTTTTTTTTAAAACAAATTAAAACCTACTAATTATCGTGTTGGTCTGGATTAGGGGATGGGCGCTTGTCTCGCATCCGGGTCATGTTATCCTGCAACTACATCACGATCCTCAGCAATTTCGAGTGCGTCAGCTGCTGCTCCTCAAGTCATGCTTACTTTGATCATTCAACAAAAAGACTATAGACTACTAACTTAAAGTAAAGCTATAACATTACATATTATATAAGTGCAAGTCTTTTATACATTATAACCATAAACACTAAGATAACATAGAAAATATCCAAGCAAGCACTAACAAGGATGGGGCTCTTGAGCATAAGACTCATTCACATAATACACGACATCAAATGGCTCGGCCTCAGCCTCTTGAGCCACGAATCCCAACTCTGGCTCACCTGAAATTAATGTTAGTAAATGAGGGTGAGTTTCCACAACTCAAAGAGGATGCCCCTCGGCACTTCAACAATAACACTTCAACACTTTAAATAATGCAACACTTAGTAATTTCACATGTAAAAATCACTTAAAACACATTGATTAAGTAACGAAGTAAGTTACCTAACCTCAAGCATATATATGTTCATATATTAACCAATTCCGACCCTACTTGATTCCAACTCAAGCTCTAACAACACAACACAAAAGAATGTAAAACAACACTTAAACTAACTTTCTTTAACAATACTTCAACTTTTTAGCAACACATTCCGCAATTACTCAATCAAACAACACTCAAACAACCACCTATCAATTAACCAACGAAGCATGCACCTAAACCACCCTGAGGGTAGCCCAAATAGCCCCCAAAATAAGCCCAACCAGCGCCGGCAAACCCACTGTCGGCGCTGAAAAATTCAGCCCACAAACACCATAAACATTTTCACCATTTTGCGTTGTAAGGTCATTATGCTATGTAATGTTGTTACAAGTACGCATATACATTTCATATACAAGAAATAACTCAAGATTCAACTTAAATTTTAGCTAAATATCTCAACAAACATCATAAATAATCAATTATATACACAATTATTATCACAACAAACATCATAATAATATCTCACCTACAACATTATTTCAAATATAATATCTCAACACAAATATAAAAGATAGTGAATTAGAAGACTAACTTGAGCCGTAATAGTCTGGCCTATCACACAAAACAAATTCCAATCTTGCAAAAAAATATTTCAAAGATCCAACATTAATAAAAATAGAAAAAAATAATCTACAATTAAATAAAATAAAATAAAAAAATAGAAAAAAGGAAAAAATATATTAAAAAATCTAAAAAAAATGAAAATAAAAAAATAACAGTAAAATAAAAGATAAATGCACACACACACACATATACATATATAGGATCTATATATATAAAAAAAAGGGAAAAGCGAAAATAAAAATAAAAAAAGGGAAAAACGAAAATTAAAAAAAATTGAAAAAAAAATCTAAAAAAAATGAAAATAAAAAAATAACATTAAAATAAAAGCTAAATGCATATATATATATATATATGATCTATATATAAAAAAAAGGGAAAAGCGAAAATAAAAAAAATAGAAAAAAGGGATAAAATAAAATAAAAAAACAGAAAAAAACAAAATGCATATATATATTATACGTGTTTATATAGGACCTATATAAAAAGTATGACCTACATATAAAAAAAGGCAAAAAACGAAAAAAAAAAAACAGAAAAAAAGAATGCATATACATATATGTATAAAGTTTAAGCTATACATATATCTATTTTAAACTATATATATATATATATATGTGTGTGTGTGTGTGTGTGTGAAAATAGGTACACACACACTCACACACACACATATATATATATATAGATATACATATACATACATACTATATGCATAATGTAATAAACAAAGTAAAAAACAATACATACCTTTGAGGGGTTGGGTAGGGTGGTGGGGTGGGGTTTTTGAAAGAAAAAAAAATCTAAATCTTACTAAAATCAGGGGGCAACGTTCTGCCCCCTGTTTTTAGTAAAACGGGGTGGCCAAAGGGCTACCAAACCCTTTGGTCGCCCTCTTAAATTAGAGGGCAGCGGGGCTGCCCTCTAATTTAAGTGGTTCTCGCGATCAAAGGGCCACGAGCACTTTGGTCACCCAAAAACCCTAATTTTTTTATTTTTAATTTATATGTTTCTAATTTCTTCGCCCCTTTGTAGCTATTGGTGATCAAAATTTTACTTTTCGTCGCCATTTGGTAGCCAATGGCCACTACGGGGCTACAAACTATTATGCAAAAGATGAAATTTATTTCATATAATCACTTCTTTTGTTTTAAATAGCTCTTTTAAACTAAATATCATCTTTTATTATAGTCAATTTTCAATTTACGCTAATTCATTGATACTAGTGCGAAGTTAGAATTTGATTGGTATACGAAAAATTAATGATAATGCATAAAATCTTTATTGTTTTTCATTTTGTATTTCAGCAACACTACTTTTTGTTAATTAGAATATAGAAGTATTAATCATCAATTTATTTTCGTGCTCTTATATCTTAAATATGTGCAACCTCATACAATTAAATAAACTATAAAATATATTTTCAATCAAAAGAAAATAGATCTAGCACAAACTTATAATATACTCGTTATTATTAATTATTATGTTTTAAATCAATCTAACTTCTATAAACATGAATATTTTGTCGCCCCTTCGTAGCCATTGGCGACCAAAGGGCGACCAAAATTTTACTTTTCATCGCCATTTGGTGGCATACGAACTATTATGCGAACGATGGAATTTATTTCATATAATCACTTCTTTTATTTTAAATAACTTTTCTAAGCTAAATATCATCTTTTATTATAGTCAATCTTCAATGTACATTAATTCATTGATGCTAATGCGAAATTAAAATTTGATTGATATACGAAAAACTAATGACAATATATAAAATCTTCATTGTTTTTTGCTTTGTATTTCAGCAACCCTACTTTTGTTAATTAGAATATAGAAGCATTAATTATCAATTTATTTTCATGCTCTTATATCTTAAATATGTACAACCTCATACCATTAAATAAACCATAAAATATATTTTCAATCAAAAGAAAATAGATCTAGCACAAACTTGTAATATACTTATTATTATTAATTCTTATGTTCTAAATCAATCTAACTTCTTATGAACATGGACATTTCGTCACCCCTTCGTAGCCATTGGCGACCAAATGGTGACCAAAATTTTACTTTTCGTCTCCATTTGGTGGCCAATGGCCACCACGGGGCTACGGACTATTATGCAAAAGATGAAATTTGTTTCATATAATCATTTCTTTTATTTTAAGTAGCTCTTCTAAGCTAAATATCATCTCTTATTATAGTCAATCTTCAATTTACATGAATTCATTGATGCTATTGCAAAATTAGAATTTGATTGGTATACAAAAAACTAATGACAATGCATAAAATCTTCATTATTTTTCACTTCGTATTTCAGCAACCCTACTTTTGTTAGTTAGAATATAGAAGTATTAATCATTAATTTATTTTCGTACTCTTATATTTTAAATATGTACAACCTCATACCATTAAATAAACCATAAAATATATTTTCAATCAAAAGAAAATAGATCTAGTAGAAACTTGTAATATACTTGTTATTATTAAATCTTATGTTCTAAATCAATCTAACTTCCTAGAACATGGACATTTTGTCGCCCTTTCGTAGCCATTGGCGACCAAAGGGCGACCAAAATTCTACTTTTTGTCACTATTTGGTAGCCAATGGCCACCACGGGGCTACGAATTATTATGCAAAAGATGGAATTTATTTAATATAATCACTTCTTTTGTTTTAAATAGCCCTTCTAAGCTAAATATCATCTTTTATTATAGTCAATTTTTAATTTACGCTAATTCATTGATACTAGTGCGAAGTTAGAATTTACTTAATATACAAAAAACTAATGACAATGCATAATAACTTCATTGTTTTTCACTTTGTATTTCAGCAACACTACTTTTTGTTAATTAGAATGTAGAAGTATTAATCATCAATTTATTTTTGTGTCCTTATATCTTAAATATGTGCAACCTCATACCATTAAATAAACCATAAAATATATTTTCAATCAAAAGAAAATAGATCTAGCACAAACTTGTAATGTACTTGTTATTATTAATTCTTATGTTCTAAATCAATCTAACTTCTATGAATATGGACATTTCGTCGCCCTTTCGTAACCATTGGCGACCAAAGGGCGACCAAAATTTTACTTTTTGTCGCCATTTGGTGGCCAATGGCCACCACGAGATTACGAACTATTATGCAAAAGATGGAATTTATTTCATATAATCACTTCTTTTGTTTTAAGTAGCTCTTCTAAGCTAAATATTATCTTTTATTATAGCCAATCTTCAATTTACACTAATTCATTGATGCTAGTGCGAAATTAGAATTTGATTGGTATACAAAAAACTAATGACAATCCATAAAATTTTCATTATTTTTCGCTTTGTATTTCAGCAACCCTACTTTTGTTAATTAAAATATATAAGTATTAATAATCAATTTATTTTCGTGCTCTTATATTTTAAATATGTACAACCTCATACCATTAAATAAACTATAAAATATATTTTCAATCAAAAGAAAATAGATATAACACAAACTTGTAATGTACTTGTTATTATTAATTCTTACATTCTTAATCAATCTAATTTCCAATGAACATGGACATTTTGTCGCCCCTTCATAGCCATTGGCGACCAAAGGGCGACCAAAATTTTACTTTTCGTCTTCGTTTGGTAGCCAATTGTTTATCCTTTTGCGACGTAAGGGCAACAATTATTTATTTTATTTATTTAACATTTGTTTTTTGTCAATTTATTTTTTTATAAATTTTTTAAAGAAATATTTACGTTTTTTGGTCGCCATTTGGTCACTACGTAGCGACCAAACGGCGACCACATTTATACTTTTTTATTTTATAATTATTTTTCCTCATTTAATTTTTGCAATTAAGATGCGAACAAAAATTAATGATAATGGTGGTTGCCATTTAACGGCCTACTGGCGACCAATTACTAATTAAACAATAATTATCTTTTATTGTCGCTATTTCATCGCCGTTTTGCTACCATATGGCGACCATTTGTCTTTTTTCATAGGAAATTTTTTTTTCGCATTTTAGCTACCAAATGGTGATGAAAGATTTTATTTCGTCGCCCTTTCGTCGCCAATCCTTCAAAATAGCTACAAAAAAAAATTTCGTCGCCATTTTCGTAACCTCAAGGCTGTTTTCTTGTAGTGGACAAGTTACTAAATTAATTAAATTTGGTGATATGATTGAGATAGAGAGATTGACATCACTATTCACATGACTCTTGCTTAATCGGGATAATTAAGACAAATGAATTAATTATACAGTATTTATATATTTAAGGGTTCACATGGGTAGTCATAATATACAGGTAGTGTGACTCATAACTTGTGAAAATTAGATAAATAGTTCTAATATTTAGATTAATATTATTCTACTACCAATTAATTATAAACCCAAGAAATCACACACAAAAGAGAATCGGAATTAATTATTAGGAGAAATTGACTTAAATATTTGGACTGTCCAAATTATTTAATTGAATTTAAGATGGGGTTTGTAGGAATTTTTAGTCCTACTGGCCCAGAAACTAGCCCGAGAAATTACATGTTTCCTATAAATAAGAAACTATGATTGACAAATTAGCTAGCACAAATCTTGTCTTTCATAGTTAAAATTTCTCTTAAAATTTAGTGATCTTGTGTGGATATAGTCAGATGTTTAACACGTGGGAGCTTGAATTGCATCAAACACTACATCGAATTTGTCTTTGTTGAGGTAATCCTGAAAATACTCTTTCATATAATAAATTATGTGATATTTGCAATTGTATGTAAATCGTATAACTAGCTATGAATAAATATTTGATATTATTCCGCTACGTTATTGTTATTATTAAAAATTAAAATATCATGTATGCTAATTAATATGATGTAGATCAAGAGGCATATCTATTGTAAGCTCTCAACTTACAACTCCAAGTAATACCATTGGTGAAGCAGTGCGAAGAAAACATTGAGTGCTTTAAACTCAACAAAAAGACTCTTCAACTCCGGGAAAATGTAGAGATATCGTATCCAAGCTCTCGACTCCATTGCAGCACAAATTTTAATTTTGGGTATCGTTCAATATTGAAGAAAGTTACTTGACTGATGTGTATAAGGAAATACGACCAAAAAAAAAGATGTGTATAAGGAAAAGAGCAATCTCTAATAAAGGAAAACGAGATTATGAAAATAATAATAATAATCACCTCTTTAATTTATATTGTTATGACTTGGGACGAATTTAAGATTTTCGCTCAATAAAGATTAACAAGCAGTTGTACATTTAATTTGAATAATTTTTTTTAGTGAGGACTAAATTTATTTTTTAGTCTAAAATTATTTTAAAAATATACTTATTTTCAAAACATGAAGCTCTAACCTATTCCTTAATAGCTCCGGTCTTGGGACAGTGAAGGACTCTAAGTAAATCCGGCCATGGTTATGACAATGACAATGTTGTCCAATTATTTCTATCAACTTTGCAACCTTAAACAGAGATAGTAAGTAGTTAAAAAGACAAACGAATGAAGGTATAAATTGTAAATGTGTTCAAAGACTAGGGATATCAAATAAATTAACACATAATTTTATAGGTACATTTTCTTTATCAAATAAATGAATATTGAATACCAATCATATAAATATGATTTTGAGCCATGTCAAAATACTTATTACTTTATCAACACTATTTATTTTTTATTTAAAGTAAACTTGCATTGACTGAATATTATCTTACAACTTCATCAACGTTAAAAGAGTTGAACAAGACTTAAAATGAGAAAAAGAGTATTGAAAAATAGCTTTTCTGTCACTGCCACTAAAGCATCTGAAATTTTATTTTTGTATAATTTCGATGCTTCACGCCCAAGCATATGAAATTTGAGCATTCTATTATCTCCTTTCTTGTCGTCATTCTTGTGGCCATCACTATCAAACTCGATTAACTTGGGATTCTTTGTTTTCTTCAACGTTCAGGAGTCTTTCTCCGAATTTATAATCTTCTCCTCGTTTAATTTTTTAATTTGTGTTTGTGAGAGTACTGTATAGGTGAGTTTTTTATTTTTTTAGACGATGTGTATAGGTGAGTTGAAGTGTATGATATAAACGGTTTTAAGAATTTGGGAATAAAATGATAGGGGTAAGACGGAAAATCTTAACAACATTAACAAATTCTACGGTGGAGTTAGTTAGGATGAATGGATAAATTAATCAGCAAGCAAGATCTTGCTACAGTAAAAGGTCAGCAAAGAGTAAACAAGGAATGAGATGATAGGGGTAAGACGGAAAATCTTAACAACAACAAAGTTTATAGTGGAATTAATTAGAATGAGTAGATAAATCAACCAACAAGCACGATATTTGCTAGGCTAAAAGGTCAACGAAGAGTGAACATGGGTAATAGAAAAGGAGCCGGAAATGTGGAAAGAATAAAACAAAGTGGGAAAAAGGAGGAAGAGAAAAGTGAGCTAGTACTAGGTTATATGACTAAGATAGTACTAAGTGGTTTCGTTTCAGATTCCTCCCACTCTAGGGTCTGTTTGGATTTAGGGAGGAAAAAATAATAAAGAAAAAGAGATGATTTAATAATAAAAAAAAATAAAGGAGATGATTAACTTTTTTTTGAATTAGGTAAAATTAGAGAACAAATTTTCATAAAGGATTATATGTATTTTTTATTTGAATTTAAAAAAAATAAAAAAATGAATATTTTTATAAACAAATTGACAAAATTATCCTTTCGTAATATATATATATATATTACACTCAAAATCACTCACACGGCATTCTCTCTTAGACGATATCCATAAATCGTATTGTGGTGAAGTTCTGATGTAGCAAATTGCTGGGAAAATGAAGAAAAAAATGAGTAAAATATATACATACATAAATATATACAATATGTATGAATATATTGTATATACATACATACATAAATATGGGGTATACAATAAACAAATACTAAACTTTGCAGCTTGTCAAGTTCTGATGTAGCAAATCTTTTTTTTTTCTTTTTTTTTTTTAAAGAGAATGATATGATATAGAGGAACCAAGAGTTGCTACGCAAATGAAGAAACAATGGAGAAGGAAGTTTTTTTTTTCTTTTTTCAAATGATATGATATAGAGGAACCAAGAGGTGCTGCACAAATGAAAAAACAATGGAGAAGGAAGGTTTTTTTTTTTTTTTTTAATTATATATGGTGGTGATGTAATTTGTTAAATTTGTTAAGAGTAATTGTGTCATTACGATACACCAAGTTTTCCCTTCCATTTGGGGGGATTTAAATTATAAAGAATGGGTGATTTCAAAAATCTCCCTTGAAACCTTTCCACTCTTAATCCCCTCAATCCAAACAAGGGGTCTGATAAAGCAATCATTCTAAAATCATTCATTTCCACCCAAATCACTCAATCCAAACAAGCTGTAGGAGTCATTCGACTATATCCCAAGGGGTTGTCTTGGTGGTTAAGGGATGTGATAGAATTTGGGGAGGTTCTAAGTTTGATTCCCCCCAGCGCCTCCAGGATCAGAATCTTGACTGAACTGATACATGCTTTGGGTTAAGCTGTTGTACCCCCGGGTTTTAGTTCACACCCAACTGTTAGATCAAGCGGGGTTAAGCTAGGCATGACCCATCAAGAGACCGAAGGTCCTAATGCGGTTGTGTCTAATCTTGGTCAATGTTCCGTGGACTAGATGATGTGGGGGGTATTTTTCGGGTTACCAAAAAAAAAAGTCCTTCAACTCTAAGAAACATGTTTAAGGCTTAGGCTTTAAAATGTTTTTGTTTCTTCACTTTTTAGCCCTTATATTTTTATTTAATTGTAAAGTTTAATTTGGACAATTATTTGGATTTTTTCAAGAAATATTGAACGTGTTCGGGCGATTATTGGACTTATCTGAGAGGCTATTGAACTTGCTTAGACTACTATAGGACCTGTTCGAACGACTATTGAACTTGTCTAAGCTACTATTGGACATGTCGGCCTACTATTTAACCTACCCGGGCTGCTATTAAAATTGTCCCGATGACTATATTATACTTGTCCGAATAACTCAATTGGTCCAAATTGCAATTAGCATAAACTATGGATTTGCACGCTCAAAACCTCATAATGTTTTGAAGCCAATTCCATGATTAACACCCCAACTTATTGAAAGATAAGGATCCCTAACTTATTGATCATTTCATACTTCGGGTATTGGTTAATTTTTCTATTTATTTGTAATATTTCTCTTTCGCTGATTAAAAAAACAACCTTTCTATCAGTATTTGTTAATATTTTGTCCGAATGAAATTAGTTAACAAAAAGGCAAGTTTCACAAATGGTCTTCAATATTGGCACGTTTTTTCATTTTTATCATTATTGTTTACAATGTAACGCATTTTATCCTCAATGTTTATACTTTTTTATAATTTAATTCCTACTATTACAAAGTGACATGCTTAATCCCTAAATTTTATAAAAAGTTTCAATTTAGTCCTTCAAGTTTTCTTTTTTTTTAATTTAATCCCAAAATTTCATATGCAAATCACAAACGCAAGGACTAAACTGAAACTTTTTATTAAACTTTCAAACTAAATTAAATGAAAGAGTAAACACTGGGTGCTAAATTAAAGTTTTTTGAATCTTTGGTGACTAAACGCCTCAATTTTGAAACAATGAAAATGGAATTAAAAAAAAAGGGTAAATAGCACCATAACCCCTTGTGGTTTGTCGAAAGTGCACAATAACCCCCTTGTGTTATTAAAAGTGTACTGAACCCCCCTGTGATTTAAAAAACGTAGCACCACAGCTCCCTCCCTCCAAAAAATCGTTACTTTTAACAGTGAGTGTGTTGCACGCGCCTGTATTGTAACTTTGTTTGTTGTTTATACATTTTACCAATAAAATAAATTTATACATTGACTAAAATACCCTTTTCACCAAAAAATAAAATAAAATTATCTTCTTCCCCAACCCACCCACTTCCCTCGTCAGCCTCCTCCCACCCCCAATCCCGTCAGTCACCCTAACCCCAAACATGTATGCATTGTAACACACAAGTCAGGTCGAAAATATTGAAGCATTAACATAAGAAAACAAAACAATCATTAACCAAACCAAATTTCAAAACATTCATAACTACTATAAACATTTGATTTAAGACGAGTAAATTCAACTTCAACAACATTTCAAGTCTCATTAAATCCTAATATAATAAGTTTAAAAAACAGCCATTAAACATGAGAATAATATCAAAAATACCACAAATGGAAACTTAATCAATGGTCTGCGTTATATCCTCGATCGGCGGTGAACTTAGTGCCCTTATCCTTATTAACGGCGGCGAGAGGAGGAGACTCTTGAGTTGTACTTCATCTTCGCTGCTCTGTGTGTATGTGTCTCGGTGTTTGTGGGTTGTTGTGTTGCGAATGAAGAAGGTTTTGGAGGCTGAGTTTGAGGAGATGGGTATGGAGGATTTGGGCTTGGTAGGTGGTGGCGGTGGTTGACAGTGGTGTTGGGTGCTGCTTCTTTTTTTCCCCAAATGGAAAGGGGTGTGACCTTCTACACCCCCTTAAAAATAAGGGCATTTGTGTCATTTAACAACTTCTGTTAAAAAAACTTGACGAAAAAGAGATGGAGAGGTACGTGTGCTAATTTTTCAAACTACAAGGGGTTGTGGTGTACTTTTTAAAGTATAGGGGGTATTGTGCACTTTCGGCAAATCATAAGGGGCTACGGTGCTATTTATCCAAAAAAAAAATTAGACAATGCAGACTATTTGTGAAATTTACCCTTAACAAAACATAAAATTATAAGTTGATCACCATCGTTTATTCTCACTCTTATATTGAAATTAGAGAACATATGTTCTTTGAGTGCCATTTCACAAGACATATTTGGAAAAGGGATCTCAAGCGTTGCAAGAGCCGAATGAAGTGAATTATGAGATATATGCTTTCTACTGGGGTTGTTCGAAACTACAATAACAACTCGTTAGGGGAGCTCCAATAGCTCCCCCAAATGCCCAAAACCATCAAATTTGGGAGAGCTGTTGGTGCTATATAGCTCCAACAGCTCCCCCAAATGATCTCCTATATTTTAGGGGATAAATGATTTAAAGTTTAGATCCCCATTGCTGGGGGATCAAATTCCTCCCCCATCCCATCCCCTATAGTTTTTAATGTTATAGAAGTAGGAATTTTCTATATAGGGGAGTTGTTGGAGTAAAACTAAAATAGGGATTTTATAAAATAAGGGATTGGTTAAAAATAAGAGAGTTGTTGGAGTGAAACTGAAATAGGGGATCTGTAAAAATATGAAAAATGCTTCAAATTCCTTAAATGTAAGAAAAAAATAGAAGAGCAGTTGGAGTTGGTCTTACAAGCAACTACTATTAGACTCTTTTTATGTGCCTCTATATATTATGTGTGGATTGAAAGAAACAGTTGAGTATTTTGAAAGGAGGTGCAATTAATTGAAGACCAAATTTTTGAAAGAATTAAATTTGATGTCAAATTCAAGTTTATAAAAGACAAAGAAACAATGTCATGAATAATGGGATCTGTGAAGCTTGAAATTTAGCTAGGGATATGCTGCACCTTTTTTTGTACGATGTAAATTTAGGCAAATTGGACAAATAGTTCCTATTGTTTATAAGTTTTGATATTATTTTAGAAGTCATGCGATTAGTCTCCATTGTTTGTAAAAGTTTCACAAATAGTCCTCATTGTTTGTAAAAATCCCACAAATAGTCCCCATTGTTTGTAAAAGTCCCACAAATAGTCCCTATTGTTTTAAAAGTCACTCAGTTAGTCCCTATTGTTTCAAAAGTCACTCAGTTAGTCCCTATTGTTTACAAAAGTCTTTCCATTAGTCCCTAATATTTACAAATGCATTTGCAAATATTGAGGACTAATGGATAGATTTTTATAAACAATGAGGACTAATAGAGAGACTTTTGCAAACAATGAAGACTAATAAAGAGACTTTTGTAAACAATGAAGACTAATAGAGAGACTTTTGTAAACAATAGGGACTAACTGAATGACTTGTGAAACAATAAAGACTATTGGTGAAACTTTCACAAATAATAGGGACTAACTATGTGACTTTTAAAACAATAAAAATTATTTATTAAAAATTTGTAAACAATAAAGATTATTTGTGAAATTTGCCCAAAATAAAACTCCCTTGCTTAACTGAAAAAGAAAAAACATAAGATTATATTTAACAATAAATATTTTGACCCCTACGAAGGCCGAGCCTTGCTCGCTAAGATTTCCTTTAACATTCACTCTCACTTCCTCTCTGTTTCTCTCTTTTTCTCCATCGTCCTTTCTTCTGTCTTTTTCTTTCTGTTTCTCTCACATGCTTTCATCTTTCTTCTCATATTCCTGTTCTTCCTACTCCACTTTTTTCTTTCTCTGCCGTGTGACAGGTGTGAACAATAAAATTTTGGTACAAGTCAAAAATGGTAGACAAAGAAATAAGAAAAATAATGGAAAAAAGAAGATTTGTGCATCAAAATTTGGTGTAAAATTAGGCACATGAAAATTATTTTCACACTACTACTTTGCTTTGATTTTAGGTATGGAATGAGCCTATAAATAGAGGTTCATTCCTTACCATTTAGCATCACCAAAACATTCCAAATTAGAGAGAAAACATAAGCTTTTTCTTGAGTATTTTTCTTCCTCTTTTGTTGTTCTATATTTGTGAGTGAGAGTTAGTTTCTCCTATTATTTGAGATAGTGATATTGTTCTCTCCTTATATTAGAGAGAAGATTATTGTAAAATACTCCACATCATAGTAAAATCTTCCATTACTTGCTCATAGTTTTTCCTTCGATTTGTTTGAGGATTTTTCATGTAAATCTTGTGTCTCTATTTTCTTTGTTCTCATTTATATTTTAATTGCGTGATACTACTTATTCTCGATCATTTCGCTGCGCCGATACCCAACAATAAAAGCATTATATATTCACCACTATAGCAACTCAGGTTATCACATCAACATATATAGGCTTCCTTGCTTTACTTTGCATACATTGTTCCGAACCTACAACAGACCCAAAGAAATACCAAAACAGAAAAAAGCAGACATATATGGATGATGGAATTTATGATGCCTTTTTCAAAAGCCAAGAAACATCATCCCAGACGAGGAGCTCTTCTATCAATGAAGACAACTCTTTGATCGATGTTGAACGGTGTCTTGCAGTAGTTCAGGATGCAACACCAGTTTGTGTCAGGGTCATTTATTGATTTATTCAAGCAAAATCTATCAAGTCCATTCTGAATATGTTGTCCTTTCGAGTTGCGTGTTTTGTGAAGTGTCCATGAAAGATTGGGTTGGTCATTATTTCGAGGAGCATTCACGTGCGATTGGTTTCAATTGCTTTTCTTTTTCTAATGTCAATTAAGGACTTAATTGTTGTTTTATGAGTTAATGTACCAATTTGTATCGACTTAATTGTGTTGTTTTTTCACCCAAAAAAAAAAAAAAATTGTGTTGTTTTCATGAATGTATCAATTTGTATTACATTGTGGTTATGGGTAATACAAATTGGGTATGTGGTGGCCGTTTGGGCAAAACTAACTACAAAAGATCAATTTCTCTTTATTTATGGCCTTCACCATGCACCTTCAAACAAGATAAGAAAAATAATTGTGGAATTTTTAGGCAAATCGTGAATAATTAAATATGAGATTCAACTGAATTTGAAATTTAACAAAAGACAAACAACTTTATTCATATTTTAATAAAATCTCATAGTTAATTTATTATATAACTTTTAGTTAATTATTAGTTTATAATGCATCAATTCTCGAAGAAGAGGCAGAACGGAGTCTTCAACTGCGGTATATCCCTTAGCCTGCAGTTCTGTTTGCCCCCCCCCCCCCCCCCCCCCCTTTTTTTCCTTTGGGCTTTTCATTAGTTATTTTAGCATGTCAAATAAAAAAAAATTAAATATATTATCTTATAATTTTCTGAAGATTAGTAATTTTATACTGAGTCCACCAAGTCAAAACCGAACAATTTTATTATTTAAAAAAATTATTAATTTATCGAATATTAATTTAAAGAAATTTTATTTTATACACATACAGAGAAAATTACAAAAATATGAAAAACACACAAGCAGGCCCACAGGTTGGTGAAATGTATTAGATTCTTATTGAGCTTGACATGTTAAATGAAATTAAACTTTCACAAAAACACACAATTCGAAATTTTTTCCATTGGCTTAACACAAGAACAAACGTTACATCATAAGTCAAAAAAACCAAAAAAACTAAAAAATAAAGAGTGTATTGTTCTTGGTGTCGTGTGGACCAAAACAAGCTAATCTTAACGAGATCCCCTTCCAATGGATGAGTACGAGGTAGTTGGTATATTATATATGTTAAAATATACATTTATTTCACATTAAAAAAATATAAATTTTTAGATCATTTTATAAAATAATGAATTATTCAACTTAACACTAATTAATTTTAAAATAGAATTTCGGTTATTTTGATATTATATGTTATGGATTTTGGCATTATGAAGGTTAATTGAGCATCTCTTCTTTCCATGTTTCTTGAGAAAGCTAGAGCACTCTCATCAAGTAAACACTATTTGCTTTTCTTTTTGTTTAATAACTTCAAAAGGTCATTAATAGATAATAATAAAAAAATTTAAAAAAAAACATTGATCAATGTTAGTTTTTGCATAAGCGCAGACCTATAAGGTCTGCGAGCAATAGTTGTCCATTTGGAATGGTTACTTGTATAAGCAGGTTGCTTGGATTGCTTATCAATTGCTACTCTTACTTTGACTTGGTGGGCTTTGCAACGGAATGGTCAAAAGATTTACAGGCTGAGCACACTTGGAATTTCCAAGAAAACTTCCCTTTCCACAAGTTTATCTTCCCCATATCAAGTTTGTTGGAGCCCAACAAGTTTTGATTCAAAACTTCCACTCGAACTTTTGCAAAAGCCCAATCTAGCTAGTGTCAACAATGAGATCCATTTGAATTGGGGACCTCAACGCACTGGAGATGTAGCTTAAATCGTCTCTGCAACGCCTCTTAAAATAGAACTTTGGACTAAATTGAGTTAAGTAATGTGGACCAAGGTTGACTTAAGGAAATAATGGGCTAAATAATATGACAATTGGAAAAACAATTCTTGGTTTAATTAGATTTTCTATTTTTTTTTTGGGTCAAAAGAAAATTCATTGCAGAAAAAAGTATACAAATTTAACCAACCCCGTGGGATGAAAGTCTAAATTCAAGAGTTGATACAAATATAATGGGATATTAGAAGTCCAGTCTAGAGAAAATGATTCCTTCAGTTTCTCTTTAACTACCCAGTCGCAAGGTCTATTAGCGATTCTTCTAATGTAGAAGAACCTAATATTTAGATACTCTGCCGCAATCTCTCGAATATAATATGAAACAATACTTTATTCTAACCTAATAAACCTCCTTAGAAGTCTTGAAGTAGGGTTGACACTCTTGAAATTTTTCTACTAACCCACAAACAAGAAAGAGAGGGAACTCTATCTGAGAATTTACATGCAAAAGCATGAAGCCAACTTTTGGTAACAAATTAATACCAAGTGGGTATGGGTAAGTTTTGTATTCCTTATTAGTTTAAGACTATATAGAACATCATAATCGTGTATAAATATGTTTATTCATGATTAAAATAGAGATTTACATAAATATTCATCTTGTGATCATAGATTTTTAAAGGTACATAAGGAAATTTTGAAAGATCTTGAAGGGTAGTGATTGATGGTATGTAACCCAATTAACTAATTAAATTCAATAACTTAAATTAGTTTATTTTATGTCTAATATATGCATCATTCCTAATAATGAAGTTAAGAATGCAGGAGGATAGAGAAGGCCGCCAAGTGCTTTATGTCAAGGTTTGTAAATCGGCCTAGAGTAAAGAAGAGGGTGATGATATCCAATACTCTGATGCAAAGGTTACTGAGACGATGATAAGTATTTATAAAATGTATTAAATTACACATATATTTAATGTGATATGAATATTAAATATTTCAAAATTTTGTCTTTAGGAGTGATATGAGGAGATGCTCCAACAACTTAAGGTTGCTAGCCACGTAGATCCCACAGCGCCGCCCGTTAATCTTGATGAGGTCTTCTACGTGGGTCGAAGAAGGGGCGTGTCTACGGACTCAGCTTGTAGGGGGTTCGCATTGGTGGGGCAGTACACAATGTCCCCACCATTAATAATGCCTTCGCACTTACGCAGCGAGAAGTCGATGCTGTTGTTACTCAGTCGACGGAGGCCATAAGGTGGCAGTTTGAGGAGCAGCGACCTGCACAATACGAGATGCAACGTCAAGTACAGTAGATGATGGCCCTTCTGATGCAGATGCGAGATGAGATCTCTCGGCTAAAAGACAACCATCCACCACGTGAGCGAATCGATAAGATAATTAGTAGATTATTGGTTTTTTTTTATATAAATTTCAACAATTAATTTTTTTTATAACATTTTATATTTTTTGTAAATATTAAATTATATATTTAATTTTAATTTTTCTTCTAAATAATAATACTTTTTCTATATTTTATATTTTTATTTTATAAATTTATATTTTTAAAAATAAATAATTAATTGATGATGGAATAGGGATGGAAAAAGGGCGATGGAGTAGTGACAAAAATAAAGCGACATATATTTATCAACGAAATAACAACGAATTTGGGCAACAAAATTTTTAAAAAATGATTTAATTAAAATCAAATAATTTATATGACGACAAAATGGAGAAGAAAATTAATAATTATTTAAAATAAAAAATTTATTTGGCGAAGAAAATTAATAAAATAAAAATATAATTTAGCGACGGGTTGATGACGGAAAATAATAAAATAATTAAAAGTAAAAAAAAAATTCATTTGGCAACAAACTCTTTAAAAATAAATATTTATTAATTTTGAAAGTTGGCAATGGAAGGGCAACGGACTTACAGTTTTGCCACAAGCGTTGAGGCGATGGAAACTATCCGTCGCTTGCACTTTTTTTTCTTGTAGTGTAGGAAATAAGACTTTTCCCTAGCCTATAAACCTCCTTAGGAGTCTTGTAGTAGGATTGACACTTTAAAAAAATTTCCGCAAGCCATATATCACTAGAAAGAAAGAATTTTTATGTGAGAAATTCCCAATGCTAGGGCATGAAGTCAACTTTTGGAAATAGATTAATACCGAGTAGGTATTTGTACTTAATTGATAGCATTTATTAAGTCACTTTTAGCATTTATTAACTTTATCATTTTTTATATAAAGCTAACTGATTAATGTAAATTCTTTTATGTAGGTAATGTTTGCAGTCGAAAATGCTGCTTGAACAAAGAAAAAAAAAAAGGAAGAGAAGATTCAAAAACAAAACAAAAAAAAGTTTTTGAAGATTTGGAAAATATATCTTTCACTCAATGAATGTGACTTACACGATTACACTATTTATAATACAAGAGCAACAATGATAAGCTACACAGGATAACTACAACAAAAGTAGTGACAACAAGGTAATTCGAAAGAAATCTAATTATCACAAGAAGTTACTCCAATGATTATCTTCTATCACGCCCCCTCAAGTGAAGCAGGATCACGAACTGTGAACTTGGACCGAAGAAGACGAAACCAATTAATGGACAACCCCTTGGTCATGATGTCTGCAAGCTGATCAAGAGTAGAAATGAAACGGACTACACGATCCCAAGAGGCCACTTTCTCCCGCACAAAGTGCACATCGATCTCAATGTGTTTGGTGCGAGCATGATAGACAGGATTAACCGTGAGATATGTCGTACCAATGTTATCACACCAAAGTGTCGGAGGCAAAGAAGAAGAGATACTAAGTTCAGATAATAGAGATTGCAACCAACGGAGCTCAGATGTGGTGAAGGCAATGGCCTTGTATTCCGCCTCTGTACTCGAACGAGAAATAGTAGTTTGCTTACGAGCGGCCCAAAAAATAAGATTTGGCCCTAGAAAGATGTAATATCCATGGGAACTCGCCGATCATCTGAACACCCGGCCCAATCAGAATCCAAATAAGCGTGAAGAGTTAGATCATTAGATGGTTTAATATGAAGCCCATGGGAAAATGTATCCTTAAGGTAACGTAGAATACGCTTAACCACGGTCCAATAAGTCTTTGTCAGAGTATGCATGAACTGACAAACCTTGTTTACTACAAATGCAATATCAGGACGAGTGATCGTTAGATATTAGAAAGGCCCCACAATACTACGATACAAGGTCAGATCAAGGAAGAGATCCCCCTCATGTTGCGAAAGATGCTGATTGGGTACAATAGGAGAGGAAACCGGCTTAGCCCCAGTAAGCTTGGCACGAATAATGAGATCCAGTGCATACTATTGTTGACTCAAGTAAAGTCCTATAGAACTAGAAGTAACCTGTATGCCCAAGAAAAAGGAAAGAGAACCCATGTCCTTCAAAGCAAACTGGTTGTTGAGCAATTTTGCAACAGCGGAAACAGCTTGCTCATTGCTTCCTGTCAAAATGATATCGTCAACATAAACCAACAAAAACATAGTATCACCGGATTTATTACAAATGAACAGAGATATATCAGATTTAGCAGGGTGAAAACCAAGACCCTGAAGACATGAGCTCAAGCGAGAAAACCATGCCCGAGGAGCTTGTTTTAGCCCATAAATAGCCTTCTTCAGACGACAAACATAATCAGGAAAAGTCGGATGAGTAAAACCCGCCATGTAGACTTCCTCTGTGAGCACACCATGAAGAAATGCATTGTTAACGTCAAACTGCCTTACAGACCAACTCCTAGATAATGCAACACTCAAAACAACTCGAATAGTAGTAGATTTAACCACTAGACTGAAAGTCTCATTATAATCCACACCTTTTTCTTAAGTATACCCCTTGGCAATGAGCCTTGCTTTGTAACGATCAACGGAGCCATCTGGCTTGCGCTTAATACGATACACCCATTTGCATCCAACAATATTAGCATGCTGCAGCTGGGGCACTAAGGTTCATGTTGCATTTCACAAAAGAGCATTGTATTCAGAATCCATGGCTGCACACCACTGAGATGATTTTGAAGCTTGAGTATAAGCAGTAGGTTCAGACTGAAAGAAGTGTGAAGCGTTTTGTGAAGCAGGATTATCAGTGACGACATTGTATGCCACAAAATCAGGATTATGTAGCGGTTTCAGTGTGTTAGCTTTTGATCGCGTAACCATAGGGTGTTTAGAGAAGTTAACAGCATTTCCTTCAGACAAAGACACATCCAAACGTTGAGACGAAGAGCTTGAGTCAGTATTATTTTTAGATGAATTTGAGGGCTTATTAGAGGAGTTAGGTGGCTCGTTGGACGGTGGATAGGGACTAAAATAGTAGTGCACATAAGCTGGAGCAGTATGAGAAGAGAGGAATCGTGATAATGCGTGGGGATGAGAGAGATGGGGAAGGGAAAGGGACAAGCTGGGCCAGCGTGATTGTTTGTCTGAGAGGGAATGCAATAAAAGCATGGCTGATGTAATGTTCTGTTGGGGCCCGCTCGAATTATGAGGAGAGAGAATGTTATATTGAGGCATTAAAATTATCTTTAATAGAGTCTTTAAAATATAAAATTTTTTTAATTTGAATATTTTTAGAGATTTCAGTCTCTAAAAATAATACTATTTATGATAAAAGTACGTGAAGTCCACAATTTTTGGCTTAAAAGATGCCAAAATAGAAATCAAATCTTTATTTTCTTCAACAAATTTATTAAGAAAATAGAGATTGGATTTCTATTTTGGCATCTTTTAAATCAAAAGTGGTGGACTTCACGTACTTTTACTATAAATAGTATTATTTTTAGAGATTGGAGTTTTTAAAAACACCTAAATTAAAAAAAATTTACATTTAAAGACTCTATTGAGAATACTTTAATGAAAAAGCGCGTGGTTGCATTTTGGTAGGAAAAATTGAGTACTGTGGCAGTGACGCGCCAGCAGAGGGAGTGGTTTGCGTGTCAAATGAGGAGGAAGAGGTTGATGTCAACTTAAGATTTCAAAAATCAGAGGAGAGACGTAAGGGAGATTGCGATAAAGACCTAAGAGAAACAGGTGAGAGACTAAGAGATCTCAATAGTTGAGATTGCACCGAAGATTGCGGAAACGATAGAGATAAAGATGAGACAGCTTGTGCTCTAGGAGATGGAGATTGGGCTATAGCATAGTCCACCGAAGGACGTGAGTCACGGATGGTAAGATAGGTCCCACGGCTAGGATTTTCATGCACAATAGTAGACTTAAGTTGATTTGGAGAGAATTTGGGGAGAGTGATGAGGTAAAAACTTTTTGGAAACGAAAAATCATCTCATCAAAATAAACGTGTCTCAAAAGATAAACTTTGTCAATCTGAGGATCATAGCACCGGTATGCCAAATGGTCTATACTATAACCAAGGAAAACACATGGTGAGGATTTTGGACTTAATTTGTCACTCTTATATGGTCCGAGATATAGATAGCATAAGTAACCAAACACACGGAGAAAGGAATAATTAAGAACATGACCAAAAAGCTTTTTATATGGAGAACATTTTTTAAAAATTGGGGTAGGTAATCGATTAATAAAATGAACCGCAATTAAAAAGGCTTCTACCCAAAATTTCTTTGGCATTGATGCTTAAAACATTAAAGTAACGCCCATTTCAGTGACATGTCAAATTTTACGCTCTGTAATACCATTTTGCTAGGGAGTATGAGGACAGGAAATCCTATACTGAATTCTACTTTTATCAATAATGGATTTAAAAGAACCTTGAGTTATCGCGCGCACCGTCACACTGAAAATATTTTATTGTATTTGAAAAAAAAATTTCTACTAAAGTTTTAAAGCGCAAGAAACATGAGGCACAATCACTTTTATTCTTTAAAGAAAAAAATCACGTATAGCAGCTGAAATCATCAACAAAAATTACAAAATATTTAAACTCAGAACACGACCAAAGGGGAGTAGGACCCCATATATCGCAATGTATTAGATCTAAAGGCCTACTAGATGCCCGTTTTGACAAACTAAAGGGCAACTTATGACATTTGCCTAAGGCACAATAATTACAAATTTTACTCGAATGCAAAAATTCAGAGAAAACTTCAGGCAGGCCATTTCGTAAAGTCGACAAAATAGCCTGAGACGGATGACCTAAACGATTGTTCTAGAGTTGAGGAGAGACACGCGAGCCGACTAAGGCTTGAGACGGAGATGTTGACAAATGAGACGACACTGGGAGAGTGTAGAGATTGGACTCAATGCGGCCTTTCAAAAGTGGCATCCCGGTGAGAGGTCCTTAACAACACATGCAAAAAGAGAAAATTTAATAGAGACATGATTATCTTTTGTAAATTGTGAAGACGGAAAGTAAATTACGAGAAAACCATGGGACATGTAAGATATTTGGTAGTGTAAATGGACGGGAAGAATGAGGAAAAGTAGAGGAACCTATATGTCGAATGGAAAGAGACGTACCATCACCAATCATGACCCGATCGGAACCAGTGTAAGGCTGAAGTTGCTGAATCATGGAAGGATCATTTACCATATGAGATGTTGTGCCGGAATTCGGAACCCATGCAGAAGGGGGAGTGGGCAAGAGAGGCGGTTGATATGACTGATTGTACTGTTGATAGTGAAGTCCAGCAAATTGAGGAGGGGAGCCAGTGGTTGAAGTAGCATACCGAAAACGACAACGGTTCGCAGAGTGCCCTTGTTTTTTACATATCTGACACTTACCATGATACCTGTTTCCACTAGTATTCGAAGAGGATTTGAACGTAGAAGATTGAGAATGAGGCTGTTTGTTGCTGGACTTTGGAGGAGAAGTATCTGTGATGGAGGCAGAATGGAATTTGGTTAGTAGGGCCATGGTGGAGGAATTATCAATGGAAGTAACAGTATCTTCTTCCAAAAGTAAGCGTTGTTCATACGTAAGCAATTTAGCTCGCAACTGATTGAAGATAGGAGGATCGACAAGATTTTCAATAGATGTGGTGAAGGGACGATGTGAAGATGGCAAACCATTAAGGGCAGCAAGGACAAGTTCAGAGTCTGGAATTGAGTCACCAATAGCGGCAAGAGAATCAGAGAGAACATGAAGTTGCTGAAGATATTCAGATATAGGCAGAATATAATTCTTGAGAGATCACAGTTGGGAGTGAAGCAGGGATTTTCGAGCCATAGACTGCTGTATAAATTATTCTTCTAGAGATGTCCATAAAGCACAAGCACTGGAAAAACCATTTGTCTGATGAACTAAGGAGTCGGACAATGTGGCAGTGATGCACGATTGAACAAAGCGATCAAACGTTGTCCAATGGTCCAGGGAAAGAGAAGAAGAGGAGGAAGAAGTGGTTTCTGAGGCTTTAGTGTCTAAGGCTTTAGGTGGAAAACGAGGAGAGATGGAGCCATCAATGTAACCAAGGAGGACACAATTTGAGTTTTCCAAGTCAGGAAATTGGTGTGATCAAGGTTTACGGTAACATAAATTTTTACGTTGTAGTTTGGCAAAGAGTTACATAAGCCATGAGGAAGAGGAATAAAAGAAACGAGATGAAAGCAGAGGAACGTGGAGTAGAAAGGTAGCGTAGAAGAAATAATGCAGACAAAACAGAAGCAAAGTCACAGGTCTGTGATGTACTGGTTGTTGTTGAGATTATGCTGGACTAGAAGTCAACGACATAAAGGATTGCATCAGCCGTGACAATTTGTGGTGAGCAAAGGGAGAGTTTGTATTGGACGTGGGTCTTCGGAAGACTTCTGATACTATGAAGATTTGGAAAATATATCTTTTACTCAATGAATGTGACTTATACGATTACACTATTTATAATACAAGAGCAACAATGATAAGCTACACAGGATAACTACAACAGAAGTAGTGACAACAAGGTAATTCGAAAGCAATCTAATTATCACAACAAGTTATTCCAATAATTATCTTCTATTAGTTTTGTTGACCCGTTGACCAACTCAATGGTCATATTTTTTTCTTTTTGCTTTTTTTTTTTTTTTACATGGCCTATTCATTAGGAAATAATGGTCCAATGGCCTAATGATTAGGCCATGATTTATTGGCATGTGATGTAAGAGTTATTCTTTTATAATGTCACTTTTCATTTATAAAAATGTAGGCTTCACACATTTTTTTTATTACACGATCTCACATGAGGCTGCGTCATAATTTTCTTGATGTAAAAGGCAACACAACAATAACCAACTCATAAGGAAAGGAATTTAGTTCAACACAAAGCTTTACCAATATTCAGCAACTAAACCCAACTCCATGGTCAACGCTCACATTTTGACCATGGAACCCATCATCTCACAATTCACTAACAACACTTCTTTGCCATACTAACACACACTACTTCACTCAATTTTTTTTTAACTTTTATTCACATTGACATACTATCTCTTATCCAATCACTTTTTCATTCTTATCCATTTTTTTACTCTTCCATACATTCTTTTACACACACATCTATATCCACTTTCACACGTACTTTTACTCACTCATCTTCACTCATTTTTCTACTTCTACACATATGCCTACTTTACCCAAAACACATACCCACTTAAATCTATTCCACACACATAATCTCTAAGCCTAGAATCAAGGATTTAACGCTACAAAGAGTAGGATTTAACATCAAACACTTAGATTTGTACATCAATTCAAGCAAGAAGCTGGGGAAGTAATTTCTTGTCTTTTTCATTTCATTTTCTATTATTCAAAGTATGTTTGAGTAGACCTCAGTTAGGATTGGTATTTATGTGATAAGTATTTGAATTATGGCAATGTTGTGGTTTATATGAATGTTGCTAACCCATTTGAAATTGTTCCCTTTTATGCCTATGTGTGTCAAATTTTTACATTAAATATACTTGTAGTGGGTAGATATTTGATGATACAAGTCGATTTAGTCTTAATTTCATATGGGTCCATGTTTTAAATACTTATATGTTTCAATTGCTTACCTTGAAAAGGCTTGTAGTGGGTTTGTGCGTGAAACGTGACCTCAACTACATATAATCCGAGCTTAATGATAAATTAATCGTAGGTTATACCACAATTAGTCCACATAGTTAACTAATTGAGTTCATGATCGTTTGAGTAAATCTGCACCCCGTAGTAGAACGTCTAGAAGATAGAGTTGCACCTAGGTTTAAACTAGATTAGTTGACTATTTAGGTGACAACATTGAAATGACTTGTAGTTAGGTTGACTTAGTCAACTATCCAAATCTAAGACCCGAGCCTAGTCCATTTCTCATCCATAGAATCCAATCCTAGCCCCTTTTTCTTTGGTATTAATCCTTCGATTCTAGCGCTACCATCTTATTAGAATTTTAGGTATTTTTATATTTCTTTTTAGGATTTTAGAACCCCATCAATTTAACCAACGAATCATTTTATTTTCTTCATTTTTTCATGATTTTAGACTACTTTTTACATGAACACATATTAGATAACACTTAGGAACCTCCCTATGGAGATTCGATCTCGTACTCTAGTATACTATATTATATAGATCCATGCACTTATAGGTTTAACTTGATAATTTTGCACTTTAATTTTCCATACACCAAGGAAACGATCAGTATGTATTTCATATTTCTTATTCATTTAAGACTATAAAGAACTGAGGAATCATGTATAAATGTATTTATTTGTGATTAGAATATAGATTTTATATATATAGTTATTTATCTTGTGAATTGGATTTTTCATGGTTCATTATGAAATCTTGAAAAGATCTTGAAGGCTAGTGATTAATTCCTCTAAGAGGTAAGTGGTTTGATTCTCACCTTCAAAAATTCTCTTATATCTAGATTTTGTTATGTATACATTTTGAGAAATTATAGATATTATGTTTATGCCATTTATTGTGAATTTTGGGATATGTTTTATGAATTTATGATAAATTTGCATCTTTAAATTTGATGAGTTTTATTGCACATATGAACCTTGAATTGTGATTATCACAACACTCCTTAAGAGTATCTAAAATTAGATTTTCAGAAGAAAAAAAAAAGGTGAATAGTACCCAAGTTATTATTCATCGTGAACAATACTTCGTGTTTACTCTTCAACGTGAATGGTGACTCTGTGTTAGTGTTCACAATAACAGTAACTCATTCAAATAAAATAAAGAAAATAATTTTCTTTTATTTTTTATTTACGACATTGCCATTACACCTTGGAAAAGAAGTAGTGTTAAATGTTTTTATATGCTTTCTTAATATTTATTTCTATGTGTTTGGATTCTGATGTTTTAAAACCCAAAATAATCGAGTTATCTTTTCACTACTGTTCATGTATTATTTATACTATTTGGTAGGAGATCATCAAAGATAGGCAATGGTTCCCAAAAATCTAAGAAAATCTCTTCGTGGACACGTCACTAGTAAGTTAGTTAGGATAGGACGGACATGTCATTGTTCTGAGGACGTTAATCCTTAGCTCATGATGCCATTTTAATGATCTATCTATGATTTGAGTCTTGTTGGTAATAATATACGGGTTGAAACAATATGCCTCAGGTCGCCGGTTTACCCATATTAAAGAGAAATGCCAATTTTAGAATGGTGCTGCTTGTCTATAGGTACAACGTAACTGTCTCTCTCAACTTGTGAAGTTGACTCATTTCACCATTGATTCTTTGCGTTTATGAATATTTGACATATGAAGGCATGAACTATTATTATTTTCCCATGAACCTCATTCATTTTTGAATTATGATATTTAATGATTTTAATACAGTGATTATTTTGAGCTATACGAATATTTTAAAGGTGATTCTTTTTGGGGATTGGGTCTTACTAAAATTTACATCTTATTTTTTTAAATATATTTATGCTTTTTTTTTTGTAGGGAATAGATGTCGACATAGAAACAAGACATAAGAGAGCACGAAGCTTGTATATGATTTATCAGAAATGTGTATTACAAAGGTATACAATATGCCTATATATAGGTTTAAGACTACTTGGTGCCCAAGACACCTATATATGGTAAGTAGTAGTACAATAGTAGTACAATCGAATAGTACAACTGTACAACAATGTTAACACCCCCCTCAAACTCAAGGTGGTGTGAATGACACGAGCTTGAGGTTGGAGATCAAATCCTGAAGATGGCCCGGGGGATGAGCTTTAGTAAAGAGATCTGCAAGCTGGGCAGCAGAAGGCGTGTATTGGAGTTTCGTAGTGCCCTGAACAACATGTTGACGAATGAAATAGCAATCACACTCGATGAGGCGAGTGCGCTCGTGAAAAACATCATTGTGAGCAATCTAGATGGCACTCTGATTATCACAATGAAGTACTGTACCCTGAGGTTGAGAAACACCCATATCAGCAAGAAGCCACCGAAGCAAAATAACCTCTTGAGTAGCATCTGCAAGAGCACGATATTCAGCTTCAGTACTGGAACAAGCAACAACAGTTTGCTTTTTACTGCGCCAGGAAAGGAGAGAGTCACCAAGAAGGAAGCAGTACCTTGTCACAGAGCGACGATTGGTAGGATCACCAGCCCAATCGGCATCAGAATATCCATGGAGAACTAAGGAGGCGTTGACAGAGAAGAAGAGACCATGGAATAAGGTGCCTTTCAAGTAACGAAGTATACGAAGGACTGCAGCATAATGAGAAGTACGAGGAGCAGACATAAACTGACTGACCAAATGAACGGCATATGCAATATCAGGTCAAGTAACTGTGAGATAAATATCCTCATTTTCTCTCCCGCATGCTCCTTCTACCCCATATTTCACCGATTCTTCTATCTCTTTATTTCCTTATGATGACAGTGACACAGGTCCAGACACAAGTACAGATGCAAGCACTCAGTCCGCACCCGATATGGCTCTTCCTGAAGAGACTATCCCCTCTGATGAGTCCTTGCCCGATAGCGAGTCTTGTCTTGAGTCTTCTCTACGTCACTCTACCAGGGTAAGATCTGTTCCTCCCCGTCTCCTTGATTATCATTGTTTTGCCTCTATTCTTTCACTTCATGAGCCTCAAACCTATCGTGAGGCGAGTTTTGACCCTTTATGGCAGCAAGCTATGGTTGATGAATTGCAGGCCTTGGAAGATAAACATACCTGAGATTTGGTCGATCTATCTTCCGGGAAAAATGCTATGGGTTGCGAATGGGTGTACAAAATTAAGACTCGGTCTGATGGTTCCGTTGAAAGGTATAAGGCTCGTTTAGTAGCCAAGGGTTTTACTCAAGAGTATGGTATTGATTTTGAGGAAACTAGTCATTGTTTGAGCCCAAAGTACGTAGTTGGATCCCTCTAACAGAAAAAAGATTAGTTGTGAAACATCTCCACGTTCCATTATATGGCCAAAACTGAATTCATTTTTGCGGTCTGTTTTATGAGATTCTCACTCTAAAATTTAGTTTTGGCCATATAATGGAACATGGAGATGTTTCACAACCAATCTCTTTTCTGTTAGAGGGATCTAACTACGTACCTTGGGCTCAAGCAATGACTAGTTTCCTCAAAGGTCGAAAATTCTGGAGAATTGTCACTGGTGATCTTAAGGAACCAACACAAAAAGCAGGGGAGTCTGAAGATAAGTTTGCTGAGCGGCTTGAAGAATGGGATAGCAAAAATCATCAAATTATTACTTGGTTTCCTAATACCTCGGTTACCTCCATCAGTCTTCAGTTTGGCCGCTTCGACACAGCAAAGGCAGTCTGGGACTTTCTTTTAAAAAGATATTCTGCTACAGATAGGGCCCATCAATACCAGTTAGCCACTGCTCTTCATTGCATGCGGCAAGAAACCGGGCAATCTATTAATAACTTTATGTCACAGATGCACGCTATTTGGGATCAACTTACCGCCTCGGAGCCAAGTTGGGCTTGTAACGAAGATGCTATTAAATTTGAAACCTGGAGAGATCGTAGCCGTCTTGTGCAGTTTCTCATGGCCCTTCATGATGATTTTGAACCTGTTCGTGCATCCTTGCTTCATCGCAGCCCATTTCCTACACTTGACCAAGCTGTTCAAGAGCTTATCTCAGAAGAAACTCGGCTTCACTCTCGTAAATCTCGGTCTTCTGATATTGTACTTGCTACCCCTAATCATGCTCCGAAAAAGAATCAAGCCTCTCAAGAATGCAAATATTGTCATCTTCTTGGTCATGTGGTTCTGAACTGCCCAAATCGGACTTGTCCCTTTTGTAAGAAAACTGGTCCTGGTCATTATCAGAGTGACTGCTTTTGCAATCCTAACAGAAATTCCCAAGGAAATCGACCAAAAGGTGGTCCTTTCAAAGCCCTAAGTACTTTAGCCACTTCTGCTGCCACCACTACTGCAGAGGATTCTCCCACTCCTCACCACGACCCATCTTCTTCATCCATCTCAGTTGCTGACCTTCAGGATATCCTTAAATAGGTTTTAACTAGTCATACTCCTTCCACTGCACTCTCAGCTGCATCTGGTAAGTCCTCATGGTATCAGAGCTACCATCCTGGTAGCCTGTGCCACTGTCCTCATCGTTTCAAAACCATCGCAAAACCATTAAACTCCTTAGCCAATTGGATCTGTTCAGGTACATTTTTACCTCGGTTTTTGCACCCTCTTGCCACACACGCTATACCATCAGAAAGGCCTCATCACAAGCTTTCCAACGCCACCAAAATCGCTGCCATCCGGCCCCGCACGCGCCCCTACGCGCCGATTGAAGTTCCGCCGCTGTTCTGAAAAAAAAAAAACAAAAAAAAAACACCAGACCCTTCCTAGGGTTTCTCAGCGCTCTGATACCATGTCGAAATAGAAACAAGACATAAGAGAGCACGAAGCTTGTATATGATTTATCAGAAAGGTGTATTACAAAGATATACAACATGCCTATATATAGGCTTAAGACTACTTGGTGCCCAAGACACCTATATATGGTAAGTAGTAGTAAAATAGTAGTACAATCGAATAGTACAACTGTACAACAATGTTAACAATAGACTTTGGTTCTAGCTTCAGGTAGAGCCTCCCTTGAAGAAAAATTAAATACGACTCTCTTGGATTCCTTAGTTAGAGGAAATTAGTTTATTTGTTTGTACTTATGAATTTTAATTTTGCACTTTGGTCTAAAATTATATAAGAAATAATGTATTTTGGATATTTTTAACCATTGACCTTGGAGATTTATTTCCGATGTAATTATTTACTTTAGATGCCTTGATGGCTTGCCACTTTATTTATACATTATAGTTTATTTGTTTAGCTTTTTGCGTATTTAGTAAATACGTTCTTTTTTAGTGCTAAATAGTTGCATGTATGATATTAGCTTAAGTGGATTTTGAAAGCATGACTGTCTCTAGGTTCCATTTTTGCAACAAAAGCTCAAGCGTTTACTTTTTTTTTTTTTTTTCTTGTCAAAAGTTCAAGTATTTACTATTTTAGTTAGAAATTAACCATTGCCTTGACGGCTAATGTGGAATCGGTTGGAGACAAAGACAATGAGATGAAATATGGATCGTCATTACTATATAATATATAGATTCATAGTACGTACATATAAAGGCCAACGTTAATTTTAAAAATAACAGAAAGTTTATTGGATTATTGGAGCCAAAGAAAAATATGTTCTTATTTATTTAATGAGATAAATAAAAGAGAAGACGAAAACTTCTGAATGAAAGGGATCAAACTTTTGATAAAGGAATATTTTACACACCCATTACTAATAAATATTAAGTTAATACACTATACCCCCACAACATGTATATAATATTTTACCTCTTAGTATTGATTTCATATCACTTAGTCTCCTTATGTCAGGATTTAGTTAACGAAAATGTCCCTTATAATTGTTAAGAAATATATGAATATATGAATGTACCTAATAATTCAAAGGGATTAAATGATACAAAATGACCCTCAGTCTATTTCACTGTACCCCTTATTATGTGTACAGCGAAACATTTTACCACTAAAATTTTATTTCGTGTCACTTAACCTCTTAGTGTTTCAGTTAACAAAAATGTTCCATGTTATAGATATACAAAAGTAAAATGCTCTTATTTTTACATGAGAGGAAAAAATGTTACGTTTGTAAATACAATTAAGGGGTAAAGTGATGGCAAAATGTTATACTAATTATACCGTGTAACATTTTGCTTGAAGTTTTACTTTGTTGTTTGAAAATATTTTAACATTTTAACTCTTTATAGCTAATGCTTATGCTTTATTTTTTAATGGCTAGAACGGACATTTTAGTTAACTAAATCACCTAAGTTGGTTAAGTGATATAACAAAAACATTCAAGTGAAAAACAATATATTGCATATACACTATGGGAGTAATGTGGTATTTAATCAATAATTGTGGTTAATGGGTGGGTAGAACACATCTTTTTCAAAAGTTTGAGCATTTTTATTAAATATTTTGAAGTTCAAGACTTAAATTTCATATTAAAACAAGTTCAGACCCAAAAAATTACCTTAATCGCTAAAGAAAATGACAGAATCCCTGAAACGAAAATTAGTGGGGGTGTCTATGGCGCAATCTTTTGACTGTAACTTTCTACTTTACTTAACAGTCTGGTGTCAGCCATTGCATGGATTGAGATATGTTATCACATTTTCATGTCTGGCTAACTTGAGAGTAATATAATGTTATGAACTCTATAATAAACAGAAAATTAACAAGAAAATTGAAAAGAAATAGGCTGTATTGACTGTGTAAGTAAAGAAAAATTACATGAAAAGAGAAATAAAGTTGATAGAATTTTTCCCATGATCTTCTTTCTCTGCTACAGAGTATTTATATGCTCTTCCTCACACACAACATGCTCTCAACTGGGAATCTTTCCTAACGACCTCACCTAGGCCACATAATCAAGCAAGTAATGGGACCTTGTTATGAGCCGCTGCCCTTTCCTAGACTGATTGCTTTGTGATGGATCATTCCCTGCCAATTGGGCTTCTTCAATGTACTGGGCTTTCTCATTATTCACCATAGCATTGCCTCCCTGTCGTAGAGGAACCTTGTCCTCAAGGTTCCATTGCAGATATGCTGCCTTAAATTCATTCAAATTGACCTAAGTGTTCTCATCAGGTGATAAATGTTGCCACTGCACAAGTACTTGGCCAACCGCATGACTCTGCTGCATTATCGAACGATCGGATAGGATAGCCAACAGTTCCAATTGTGGTAGCGTTGGATAAGGCGGAATTATAGCAACATCACTCACGGACCCCGCACAACCCACTGCTTTCTTGAGAAGAGAAACGTGAAATACCGGATGGATTTTTGCTGTGTCTGGCAACTTCAACTTGTAGGTTACCGACCCAATTTTTTTTTTGATTTCAAATGGCCCAAAGAAACGTCTGCTCAATTTATTATTAGCATGGCTCCGGAGTGTACTTTGATGGTAAGGTTGCAAACGGACCAATACCATATCCCCTACAGCGAAGTGTTGTTCAGTTCGGTGTTTATCCACCTGATCCTTCATCTTAGATTGCGCCTTTTGCAAATTAGCCTTGAGTTTAGCTAAAATGTCATCTCGTTGTTGTAATTCCCACTCAACCGCGGCATTATTAGTGAAATAGGGTAGATAACGGAGAAGAGTCGGAGGTGATCTACCATAAACAGCCAAGAAAGGAGTCATACCGGCGGAGGAATGGTAAGCGGTGTTGTACCAATATTCAGCCCACGGTAGAAACTTGACCCATAGCTTGGGACTATCCATACAAAAACTCCTCAAATAGAGCTCAAGTGTTCGATTCAAACTCTCAGTTTGGCCATCCGTCTGGGGGTGATACGAACTACTCATATGCAAAGAAGTGCCCTGTAGTTTAAACATCTCTTTCCAAAAAGAACTTATGAAAATTTTGTCACGATCACTCACTATTGAACGAGGCACTCCATGTAGCCGAACAACATCTTTAATAAACACCTCAGCAACCTTAGCACTTGTAGAATGGTTAGGTAATGGGGAAAAATGCGCATACTTCGATAAACGATCAATTACTACCATTATTTCAACATACCCCTTAACCGGGGGCAGCCCTTGAATAAAGTCCATGGATATGTCCTCCCAAATGCGAGTGGGAATTAGGAGAGGTTGCAGAAGACCAGCCGGAGTAAGGTGACTAGTCTTAACTTGTTGACGACCAAACATTCGGCTACATATCGCTTCACCGCTTGACGCATTCCAGTTTAATAATAATTTGCTGAAATTCGCTGGTAAGTGCGTAGAAATCCAGCGTGACCACCAAGGGGTGAGTCATGGAATTCTTGCAACACAACTAGATAAAGTTGTTTGGGAATAAACAAACGATGCCGAAACAAAAAGAACCCATTTTGATTGTGAAACCCAGGTAAAGAATCAGGCTTTAACTCAATTTGATGTTGAAGGTGTAAAATTTCTTCGTCGGACTGGTTGGCAATTTTAAGGGCAGTGAGGAACTTCATCTGTATGGTGGAAAGAGCAAAACACTTGGCTGCACTTGGTTGCCTTGATAGGGCGTTTGCCACAATATTTTTCTTCCCCGGCTTATATCGTATTTTGAAGTTGAACCCCAATAGCTTTGTTAACCAATGCTGTTGGTCTGGCGTTTGAATGTTCTGTTCCATGAGAGCCTTTAGACTAATTTGGTCCGTCTTGATAATGAATCTGTGACCTAATAGGTATTGACGCCACTTAGCAACAGCCGTAGTAATTGCCAACATTTCCCGTTGGTATGTCCAAGCCGCTTGGAACTTGGGACTCAATTTCTGACTCATGAAAGCTATCGGATGATTTTGTTGGATAAGTGCTGCTCCAATTCCACTACCGGATGCATCTGTTTTAACTACAAAAGGAAGCTCAAAGTTAGGAAGGGCCAGTACCGGAGAAGTAGTAATAGCTTGTTGCAGTTGATAAAAAGCAGTGGTTGCATCCTTAGTCCATACAAACCCATCATTCTTCAATAAGTCGGTCAATGGTGCGGCAATGGAAGCATACCCCTTAACAAATCTTCGGTAATAACCCGTGAGGCCTAAGAATCCTCGCAACTGCTTGACATTTTTTGGAATAGGCCACTGAAGCACCGAAGTCACCTTACTAGGATTCATCGCTACTCCTTTAGCCGATACAATATGACCCAGATACTCAATTTGGGTCTGCCCAAATGAACATTTCGAAAGCTTAGCAAAGAACCGTTGTTGCCGTAGAATGTCTCATACCATTTCCAAGTGCACAATATGTTGTCACAAATTTGGGCTATATATTAAGATGTCATCAAAGAACACCAAGACACACTTACGCAACAAGGGTCAAAATATGTCATTCATCACTGACTGAAATGTGGACGGTGCATTAGTGAGACCAAATGGCATCACTAAGAACTCGTAGTGGTCATTATGAGTTCGAAAAGCCGTCTTGCGCACATCCTCCTTTCTGACCCGTATTTGATGGTAACCCGCTCTAAGATCCAATTTTGAGAAAACAGTTGCTCCATGGAGTTCATCTAGTAACTCCTCCATAGTTGGAATCGGATATCTATCTTTAATAGTAACTGCGTTGAGAGCCCTATAATCATCACAAAATTGCCAAGTCCCATCTTTCTTTTTAACCAACAAAATAGGTGATGAGAAGGGGCTCTAACTCGGTTGTATAATTCCTTCTGACAACATTTCGGCTACCATGTTTTCAATCTCTGATTTTTTA
The DNA here is from genome assembly GCA_037974665.1 of Ehretia macrophylla. Lineage (NCBI taxonomy): Eukaryota > Viridiplantae > Streptophyta > Magnoliopsida > Boraginales > Ehretiaceae > Ehretia > Ehretia macrophylla. Next base: position 29,706,778 of record CM075769.1, read on the forward strand.
TAGTGGGGATAGCGATATGGTCGCACAGTAATTGGTGTTACTCCTGGTTGCAAATGGATGCTATGTGCACTCAAACGCTGGGGTGGCAACCCCTTCGGGTTGTCAAACACCGAATGAAATCTCTGCAACAAAGGATGTAACTCTTCATGAATAGCTGGGCTTAATGTGGAATCTTGTAACTCCATGGTAAGGCTAAATAAAGCCGCCACTGAACCTGTTGAATGCAGGTGCCAACCTCCCGAATACGGAGCTGAAGCAACTCTGGGGGCATTACCTTATAATAATACTTCACGATCTTGTATATGAAATTGCATGGTGAGTTTGGAGTAATCGTGAATAAGGTTACTAACCACGCCACTCCTAATACCACATCAGACCCCTCCAACGGAAAAACGTACAAGTCCGCCGTTAATGTATGGCCTTGGACGATCAACTTTGCTTGTCGGACGTATCCTTCACTGAGCAACTTCTTTCTGCTTCCGACGGTGACAACCAAATTCGGAGTATACGCCACCGGCAAGTTCAAATACTTCGCCACCCTTGATTGCACAAAATTGTGCGTACTGCCTCCATCCACTAACACCTGTACCACTTTACCAGCTAACTGTCCTTTGAACCGAAGAGTGGTTGGAGAGAAACTACCTGAAAGTGCATTGAGAGAAATTTCAGGCATTGCTCCTAGCTCTTCCAGCTGCAATTCTGTCGACATTTGTTCATCACCTGTTTCTTCAACGACGGAAGGTTCTTCACAGTCTATCAAAAATAGTTACAGCCGCGTCTTACATCTGTGACCGGGGGCGTATTTCTCATCGCATGTATAGCACAACCCGCGCTCACGCCGCAGTTGCATTTCTTTGGGAGATATTTTCCTGATGGTGTAGGTTGATGGATTCAGGGATGTCTGGTTTGAAAAGTTAGTTTGTGGGTTAAGTGTTTGGTTATTATAGTAGGGTGTGTAGGAAGGAGGTTTAGTTGTGTTTTGGGTTGGGTTTGTAGAGGCACTTGGGTTGTGTTTAGGTTCTTGTTGTGAGGTGAATGGGTTTGGACTCCATTTGGTTCATTCACTCCGCTGGGCCAACTGTTTTTGCTCTTGGATCTTGCCTTCTTGCAACCGAGCCAGACCTATAGCATGAGATAAAGTAGCAGGCCTGAAAGACGTGACTTCGGCCTTGATATCCGACCGCAACCCAGCCACAAAGCAACTCAACAAAAAAGCCAGTGGTAAGCCCACAGTCCGGTTAGCCAATGCTTCAAACTGAGTTTGATAAGCTTCCACTGTCGACGTTTGCATCAATTTGGCTAATGCGCCATGATGATCTTCAAACTCTGTTGGACCAAAACGGACCTCCAACGCGCGAGCAAACTGATCCCATGCGCCAATTTGCCGATTCTTTGCCATCCATTGAAACCATTGTAACGCTCTACCATCCATGTGAAAGGATGAGATTAGCAACTTCTGATCATCCGGGGTGTGGTGATAGGCAAAAAACCTTTCTGCCTTAAAAATCCAACCTGTCGGGTCCTCTCCGTCGAATCGTGGGAAGTCCAACCGCATCTGCCTCTCTTGTAACACTGGTGCAGCTAACTGAACTGGACCCATCTGACCCAAACCACTCATTCACATCGGTGAAAATTGCTGATTCAAAGCAGACCCAAATGATCCCATGCTAGCCACTTCAATTGGTGAACTGTTGGACATTGGAATAAACCCCAACGACCCCGTCGTGGTCACTCCTAAGGAAGGAATAGGAGGTAACGCGATGTACGGTACCGTCGAAGCTGGCCCAGTGAAATTCATTCGTGAAATAGTCACTGCTAGGATAAAAGGTAGGGACGAAACTGTTCCAATTGATGAACTTGGACCTGTCGAAAAAAATTTCAGTACCGGCGGCTCCACGTTGTTCTTTAATACCTGTTCTAACCTGCCGTCCAAAGCTGTAAGCTTCGCAACCACTTCGCCCAATATTAACTGTTGTTCATCAAGCTGCTGGGTGTGGGCAGCTGTCATTTCATCAATATGTTGTGACTGCGTGGTGTTGACCTCTTGCATCTTCTTTACGGCTTCATCTAATGTTTTCAGTCGTGTTTCGTCGGCCATCTCGACCTTCAATGAAAGCACCAAATGTTATGAACTTTATAATAAACTGAAAATTAACAAGGAAATTGAAAAGAAATAGGCTGTATTGACTGTGTAAGTAAAGAAAAATTACATGAAAAGAGAAATAAAGTTGATAGAATTTTTCCCATGATCCTCTCTCTCTGCTACAGAGTATTTATATGCTCTTCCTCATGCTCTTCCTCACACACAACATGCTCTCAACTGGGAATCTTTCCTAACGACCTCACCTAGGCCACGTAATCAAACAAGCAACGGGGCCTTGTTATGAGCCGCTGCCCTTTCCTGGACTAGTTGCTTTGTGATGGATCATTCCCTGCCAATTGGGCTTCTTCAATGTACTGGGCTTTCTCATTATTCACCATAGCATATAACCATGTAGTAGTGATACTGACTTAAAATTTTGAAGTATAATACTTGTATTTTCCTAAAATTTTTGTGGTGTTTTTATTAGGCTATCCTTACCAGAGTCTCTAAATCATGAGTCTCTAAAAATTATTTTACAGACTTTTAACAAAATAGAGACCCTACCTAAAAGTTTAGTTACTTTTTGGGTCTTTAAAAATTTTCCAACCACATTAGTGTTTGGGTCTCTATTTTAGAGACTCTATTAATTTTTCAACATAATCTAATTTTGTGCTACTTTTTCGTGAATTTTAGTACTTGATTTTTTTATATACTTATAAATTCATAATTTTTTTTACGAATATTTCAACCTAAAAATTAATTAATTCTGACAACGACTATATTTTACCAAATATTATATCGTTAACTATACTCGATTACAACAACACTAATTTTCGAGAAACCAGAATAGCGGCTATTGGATATGATGTTTTCTCGATGATCTCATCCATTAATTTGTTATCATGAAACAAAATATCTTATCCAAATGAAGGCATTTGGATTGGGTTTTCTTTAAACGATCTGGATCGTCCATTTATTATCATCAATGAAATCTCTCATCCAAAATAAAGGCCTTTGGATTGGATTTTCAACTAAAAGATCTCAGTTGTCCATTCATTATCATCAATGAAATCTCTCATCCAAAATAAAGGCATTTGGATTGGATTTCCAACTAAACGATCTCGGCCGTCCATTCTTTATCATCAATGAAATCTCTTATCCAAAATAAAGTCCTTTCGATTGGATTTTCAACTTAAATCTCGTCCATCCATTTTAATCTTATCTAAAGAAATCTTTCATCCCCACAAAGACCATTGGATTGGATTCTCCATGGCGGATCTCGTACGTCCATTTTCTATCCTTTAGCCACTCATACAATTATATATAATACATATCCAACACTTTCACAATCACCATAATTAAACACCACAACTCTCACCACTCACTCTAAACTCTACATCCCACATTCTAAAATGTCCAACCAAGGAGGCGAGCCCGATTCCCTTCCATTTGATGAAAATGTCCGGATCCATCAAAATAACTGTCGTCGTGGTCATGCAATGATGATGACCATGTTCAATTAACACCAATCGATGATGCAAATTGCATATCAGCTTGCTACGGAGGAAGAGAGTAGAGCTCCTCACGTCAATTACGCCGACGATCCAAAAACAGAGACCACTTTGGTGCCCATGAAAGACTCATGGCGGATTATTTTGTTGATTAACCTTTGTATCCTCCTGCTGAGTTCACGTTACATTTTCGCATGTGTCACGAACTATTTCTGAAAATAATGGGCAATATCATCAACTATGACGATTATTTCAAGCAAAAACCAAATGCTGCAAGAAAGCAAGGCTTATCTCCCTATGTGAAGATGACGGCGGTGCTTCATATGCTTGCATACCGAAACCCTGCAGATGCAAATGATGACTATTTGAAGATTACAGAGACTACATGTTTGGAGTCCATGAAGCGATTTTGTCGGGCCGTCAATGCATTATACGACAATGAATATTTACGTCGTCCGAATAATGCGGACTTGTATAGGCTTCTTCGAAAGGCACAACAACGTGGGTTCCCGGGAATGCTGGGTAGCTTGGATTGCATGCACTGGGAATGAAAAAATTACCCTACTGCGTGGGCCGGAACATATGCTGGACACCATGGTCGTCCTACTATAATACTAGAAGCCGTTGCATCTTATGACACATGGATATGACATTCATTTTTTGGAACACCTGGTGGAAGAAATGACTTGAATGTGTTATATAGTTCACCGATTTTTTCTGATATCCTTGAAGGTCGAGCACTGCAGATAAGATATACCATTAACGGCAGAAATTATAGTCAAGGATATTATTTGGCTGACGGTATATATCCTCGCTGGTCCACAATTGTCCAAGCATTTCCAGATGCACGTGAGCGTGATAAGATGCTTTTCAATAGGTTGCAACAAGCCTATCGTAAGGATGTGGAGCGGGCATTTGGTATCCTTCAGAGTAGATTCGAGATAATAAAAGGTCCATGTCGTTTCTGGCACGAACGTGATATTGGAGAAATTATGAAGACTTGTATCATTCTGCATAATATGATTGTAGAAGATAATCGCGAGGAAGAAGGAGATGATTTCAACGATGATCCATCACTTTACCATGTAGAAGAGGCCCTTGTGGAACATGCACGAAATCCCATAACAATTACTGAGTATTTGAACAATCACTGTCAGGTGACGAACGAAGCGGCTTACTATATACTCCGAAGTGATCTAGTTGAGCATGTTTGGAACGAGTTTCGTACACGAGATCTCAATGTGTGACATCAATAGTTGTATTATTCTCGTCTTTTAAGTCCTGGTTTAATAAATTAACTATTTGTGTTCCTTTTTAAAAAAAATTAATAACGGTGTAAAAATTAATTGTACACAAATTTCTCAAACCAAATATAGATTCAATTAGATTACAACAATACAACATATGTAAACAAACCAACAGTACAACACATGTAGAAACAACAACAATATAACAGTACAACAATTCAAGGCATTTGAGGACGATAACCATCATCGTCAAAGTTGATAGAACGAGATGACCTCTTGGCGATGATTTTGTTTTGTTGGTCAATCATCCACGCTTTTCTGGCCGGAGTCTCGATGGTCGAAGTCTTCGTCGACATTATACTATACTCTGTTGCCCAGTCAGAACTCTCTTTGTACTCTTTCATAAATTTTTGCATTGCTCTTCCTTGCTGAACGATCTTTGTCGCAACATCCTTGCCCTTTTTTAGTTTTTTTGCCTTTTCTCTTCCAATTGGCCTCGAGGATGACGGTTCAGATTGGGTTTCGGGCACTGACTCATATGGAGAGTCATCTTCAAAAGAAAGCGGTATACCCTCTTGAGATGCATTTTGACCTTGGTGGAACTCGGTAATCTTTCTCCACTTTTGACCATGTTGTAATATCGACCAACAATGATCAAGGTTGAAATTCTCTCCTGTAACATTAGCGTAAAGTCGTTTGGCATCATCAAGCTGAAAAAACAAAAAAGTACATCACCATGAGTATTTTTAAAAAAATAAAACTAAATCAATATATTTTGCTGCATAAAACACACAATATCTGTTGCATTTGCTCCACTCCGTGGTCTAATTTGAGATTGAGCAAGATACTCTGCAAATTTCGTACTTTTTTTTTTATCGGGGTCCATCGTGATTTTAGAGATTTTGCAGTTCTCTTTTGCAACAGAGTCGTTGGAGGGTGAAATTCTTCGAATTTCATAAAGATTCGCGTCCACATTGTTGCTGATGTTTGGTTTCGGACTGTAATTGGGTCTTCACTAATTGCAAGGTATGCTCGACATAACGCGATATCTTCTTCAATAGTGAAGTTGCGGCCCCTAACTCCTTCGCCGGAATCCATAGCTGAAGAAAAAAAAATTTAATGAGATTTAAATAATATGAACAAAAAAAAATCAACAAATTTAATTAAAATTTAAATAATATGAAGAAAAAAAAATTCAACAAACAACAAATTAAATAAAATTATCAAAAATATAAAAGTAAATAATATTTAGAAAATAATTCCACAAAATTATAAAAATTAATTGAATACAAATTAGACAATTAATTAAAATTTAAATAATATGAAGAAAAAAAATTAAACAAATAACAAATTGAATAAAAATATCAAAAATATAAATTTAAATAATATTTAGAAAAAAATTCAACAAAAATAAAAAAAATAAATGAATACAAATTAGACAATTAATTAAAATTTAAATAATATGAAGAAAAAAAAATTTAACAAATAACAAATTGAATAAAAATATCAAAAAAATAAATTTAAATAATATATAGAAAAAAATTCAACAAAATTAAAAAAATTAAATGAATAAAAATTATACAATTAATATAAATTTAAATAAAATGAAGAACAAAAATTCAACAAAAAAAAATTGAATAAAATTATATCAAACTAAAAAAAAATTAATTGAATAAAATTACAAAAAATATATATTTAAATAATATTAATATAAAATATTGAAAAAAATAAACTTAAATGAATAAAATTAAAAAAAAACTTACTTTAACAAATAAAAATAATAAATTAAATAACATAATTTTTTAAATAAAGAAAAACAACAAAAAATCAGTTTTTTTTAAAAAAAATACAAATATGTAAACTTAAATCAAACCCCACCCCCCTCCCCTATTTCATTTCCCCTTTCCCTCACTGCCCGCCTCCCTCCCTTCATCACCAGCTCGCCATCACCGCCACCCTCACCACCGCCATCATCATCGTGACCATCGCCACCTTGCCATCATCACAACCCTCACCATCGCCATCATCACCGTCACCATCGCCACCTCGCCATCATCGCCATCATCACTGTCACCATCGCCACCTCGCCATCATCGCCACCCTCACCATCGCCATCATCACCATCACCATCGCCACATCGCCATCATTGCCACTGTCACACCATCAAAACCACCGCCACCTTCACACTATCGCCACCATCACCACCCCCACTCCCTTCGCCACCATCGCCGCCCCTCACTCCCTTCGCCACCATGACAGAAAACTAAAAATTACCTTTTTTCTTTCGATTGAAGTTGTGATCTTTCTATTTTTTTTTTTTTTTGCTTTCAACTTGAAACAAAATCAGACAATGTATATGTATATATACATACGTTGAAGGTGAACATTGCCAACATTCACCTTCAACGGCTAGAAAATTTGTGGCAATCGACATTCTGTTTTTTTTTTTTTTTTTTTTTTTTTTTCTGAAAAGGTCTGTCATTTGACAGATATTTGGAGACTCGCTACAGTGAGTCTCTAAATTTGTTACTTTTTTTGCAGACTTATCAACTTTTATTATTTAGGTCTCTAAAAAAAAAAAAAAAATCCTTTTGGATCTTTAAATTTACTGCTGTGATTGGATGTTTATACATTAGAGTCTCTATAAAATGTTATGATTGCAGTTTACAACCTCTGCTAAGGATGGCCTTAGATGATCAAATGAATGTATAATGATTGTTTTTTTCCTAATAAATGCACCCACCTTCCCTAACCAGCTTGGAGGCTTTTGACATGGTTACATTCAATTCTCATTTAACAACCGCAAAAAGTCTTTACAACTCCACCGTACATAATTGAGGACCTGGCTCCTCGGCAGTGAACTGATTTCATAAGCCATTAATATTCCCAACAAACTTTGGTCACCATTTCTAAACTCTACGTGCCTTAATTCTCATTTCTAGTTTTCTACCATCACCGCTATATATATAATATGAGTTTCACCAAGAAGCATAGCTCACTGAAAGCTTCAACATTGCTGCTTGTTTTATATGCTAGCTTCTGATCATGACACAAACAAAAGAGAAGCATCAATGGCATACATTGATGCTCTTCATGCTAATAATCACTAGTAATAGCAACATTGCATCAGCAAAGGTATCAGCAATCGTTGTCTTTGGAGACTCCTCTGTTGATGCTGGCAATAACAACCAAATCTCGACGGTTCTTAAGAGCAATTTTCAGCCGTATGGTCGTGACTTTTATGGTGGAAGGTCAACAGGGAGGTTCTCCAATGGCCGCATTCCTCCAGACTTCATTTCTGAGGCATTTGGACTTAAGCCATTTGTGCCTGCTTATCTAGATCCGGGGTATAACATTTCAGATTTTGCTGTTGGTGTTTGCTTTGCATCTGCAGGGACCGGTTTTGACAACACCACTTCTGCCGTGCTTGTAAGTTCATTTTTTATTTTACACACATAATCTGAGTTTTCACGTTCGGTTTTTGCAGTAGACTCAAGTTGCAATCATTGCAATCAATATATTTTGGAAAACTCTTCATTAATCAATTCGGACGGATATCTTTCTGTGAGAAAGGAAGTGGGTCCACCTGTGTGTGGGTTCATTTTATGTGAGAGAACGGATATCAATATAAAACTGATTGAATAGTAACCTTTATATTTTTACTTGAAAAAGTATCTAAGGTCTCCAGTGTCAGAAATTCATGTTGAATTTCATAGCTGGTATTTAGAGATTAGTAATAAAAGAGTTCTAACGCTTGGAAAAATACTCTATGGAGGTCACATCTCAATATGTATTAAATAGAAGGGAAGTTGTGTGAATATATTTTGTGGAATTTGTTCACATTGTTGATGAGTTTTAGCCTAAATCCCAAATTCTCTCATGAGATTTTAGGTTTACCCATATTTCTCCATGATATCAAACTTTGTCAGACAAAGAATTAAGTTGAAGAGAATTTTCATCTTTGTACCTTTAATTTTAAAGAAAAAAAAGGAAAAAATAATATAAAAAAATTAACAAAATCAGTCAATAAAAAGGTCTACAATAACCATAAAAATATCAATATAAAAAATGAAGAAAAAGACAAAATGCAATTTATTATACAAAATTAATTAGCGTTATGCATAAGATTAGAGAAAAAAAAAATTAGATTCACTTCAATATTTATCTTCTTTTCATACATATATAGATATGCATCTCAATTGAATCCGTCTTTTTCTCTAACCCAACGTAGAATTCTTTTGCAATGTGCAAACTTTTTAAAAACATAAAAAGTAAAGTTAGAAAACTGCTTATTATACAAAATTGGTGTTATGTGTGAGATTAGAGAAAACATTTGATTCACTTTAAAATCTATATTTTTTCTCTACATATATATAAATCTCAAATTGAATATGATCTTTTTTTAATCCAATATATAACGTTTTTTGGCAACGAACTAACATTTTAAAAACATAAAACAAAAAAATAAAAAAATTTAAAAGCAATAAAATAGAATTAAATAGATCAATAAAATAAATAGATCAAAACGTGCTTTTAATCTTAAGGCTTTGTTTAATAGAATTTGAAGTCACAAAAAAATGACATTCTCTCGTTAAAAAAAGAAAGTCAAAGATAATTGTTTTGGTAAAAAAAATAATTAAAATTACTTCTTCCGCTACAAGCTAAAAGAAGTTCTTTGTCTTTTTGTTTTTGGTAAAAGAAGTTCTTTATCAAACACAAGAAATTCTACATTTTTATAAGCTAGAGAAAAGCACGCTTGACTTGTACTAAGATAAGTGTAACATTTTGTCAACTGAAATAAACCACTGAACGTCAATTAGGCAAGTAAAGATGTATCTTTTATTTTGTTCCCAACACTTTAGATAGAGAAAGATTATTCGAAAAATCCTTCTAAAGTTCTATTAATGTAACTTTTAGTTTTTCTTTTTAGATATATTGAGTGTGTACATATAATATAATATATACATGAACATACTAATTAAAGGCACAGTTTGAATAAAAAATTACTACTAGCTAGTTTGTAACGTTTTTAAATCATTGAGTTCCTTCTATGTAGGAAAGTCCAAAATAAGAGGAAAAAATTAAACAGGTCTATTCAATTTGCTTAGTCATATTTTTATATATGGGCCCGATATTTCGTCAAACCCTATAAATAATGAGAATTTTATACAACAAACTTCATGCGAGCTTCTTTTATAATAAGTCATGGGAAAACTGTTTGCATTTGCAGAATGTGATGCCTCTATGGAGGGAAGTAGAATACTACAAGGAGTACCAAGAAAAATTAAGAGGGTATATGGGTGTCCAAAAGGCCAACGACGTAATTCATGAGGCTTTATATCTTGTCAGCTTGGGAACAAATGACTTCCTTGAGAATTATTACACACTTCCAAGTAGACGTTCACAATACACTGTTGATCAGTACCAAGGGTTCCTTCTTGAGCTTGCAGAGAAATTTATCAGAGATATTTATGCATTGGGAGCACGCAAAATATCATTCACTGGGCTGCCTCCAATGGGGTGTCTACCATTAGAGAGAACCACAAGCTACATCACTGGCAATGGAGGTGAATGCATGGAAAGCTACAATAAAGTGGCTTTGGGTTTCAATGAGAAGTTGAATGGTATGGTCAAGAAGTTGAATGGAGAACTCCGTGGACTCAAAATGGTTTTCACAAATCCTTATTACATATTCCTCCAAATCATTCGAAAACCTTTATCTTTCGGTAAGTTCTCGACATAAATGCAATGGCTAGTATAATTCATATATGTCTAATTGAGTAGGAGTATGAGAAGATACGAGAAATAGAAAAAAGGGTAAATAGCACCGAATCACTTGTGATTTTTTAAAAGTACACAACACCTTTTGTAGTTTAAAAATCATCAAATGTTTTCCCTGTGATTTTGATCAAGCTCCACACATGCCCCATATCTAACTTTCTGTCAAGTTAGATAACGGAAATTGCAAAAAGCAAAAAGGGAAATGATCTAATTTAGTATATAATAAACAAGTGTTCCCTTCTAATATCGGTCAAAAGAATCTCCTAGGCAAATGATAAATATCATAATCGGAGGCAAATCTAATTATTCTAGGGATTACAGTCGTTACTGTCTCTATAAAGTTATTTAAAAACTCTTAATATTTTTATACTTCCAATATTATATAATCACTTTGTTCTTACTAATTTATCATCTGTTTCATATAGTAAAAAAAGGTGTACTGGCTAGGAATGTCTATCTCTTAATGGTTAAGTAGTTTATTCCAGAAGCAGAATTAAATTGTCCATTGATATAAACAGAAAATTGCATGTGACATTTATTGAATTCATTATGGAAGGTGCTGTCGAGGACTTGGTAGGCAGACACTTAATTGCAACTACCAAAATATGCATAGGAGTGAATTATTGTCGATGCTTTGTCACAGGTGTTCTGGGGCCGCACCATAATTTATAATTATACGAATATATATTTTTTTAAATGGTTTAATTAGTTTTTTAAATTAGAAATGCATTGATATTTAAAGAATCTAGAGGATGAATGGATGTTGTAGGCCCCATTGTCCCAATACTACATTCGCACAGGGTGATGCTTAATTATTTATATATAAAGTATAATAAAAAAAATACAGGTTGATGGGTCAGTCTTTAATATGGTTAATAGGACTTACACGTATAGATCTCACCAATTTATAAGTGACTGATATCAATTCGTACGGATTGAAGTATTTCCCCTAACTAAATTATTTCTGAATAACAGGGTTTGATGTCGCGGGAGTGGCTTGTTGTGCCACAGGAATGTTTGAAATGGGGTACTTGTGCGACCGGATGAATCCATTCACGTGCACAGATGCAAATAAATATGTCTTCTGGGATTCTTTCCATCCCACCGAGAAATCAAATAAGATTATCTCCGACTACTTGTTTAAACATGTGCTACGACAGTTTTTATAAGTATTTCAAAACCATGATGAAGGATGATATATGTATCATCATACAGTAATCTTCATATGTATTCTTGGTGCTACTTTTTGTATTTCTATATTAGCATATTAATGAAGAAGTATTCGTATGGTGTGACTTAAGACTTCTTTTACTAGCCGGATATTCTTTATATTGGTTGTTGGAAAGTGAAAATGTTAATTTAATGTAAGGCCCCTATTTTTTGGGCCTTAATTGCTGAGTTTAAGGTCATGTTACATGACATGATGGGAGTGGGTTTATGGTCAAAAGTAGTGTAATCGGAATCATATAATTCGCGATGTGAATCATACAATTCATTAAAATAATAATACGAATCGGATAGGAGAATCATGAATCGACGTGAATCGCAAGTGAATCGGTATCGAATCGTAATGAATTGTGTGAATCGAACGATTCACTAGCCGGATATTCTTTATATTGGTTGTTGGAAAGTGAAAATGTTAATTTAATGTAAGGCCCCTATTTTTTGGGCCTTAATTGCTGAGTTTAAGGTCATGTTACATGACATGATGGGAGTGGGTTTATGGTCAAAAGTAGTGTAATCGGAATCATATAATTCGCGATGTGAATCATACAATTCATTAAAATAATAATACGAATCGGATAGGAGAATCATGAATCGACGTGAATCGCAAGTGAATCGGTATCGAATCGTAATGAATTGTGTGAATCGAACGATTCACTGAATCGTTCGCGATTCGAGTCAAATTTTTTTTTTTTTTTTTTTAAAGCCCAAAATATTTCAAAGTAGATAACAAAATAAGCTCACTTTAGTAAAAAAAAGAAAGACAAAACTCGTAACTGATTGGACCACTTGTGTTTACAGCAGCTTTTGAGCACTAGTTTGGACACTTGTGAAATGTGATATTGTTCCGACAAAAAAAAAAATAGTGTGATATTGTGATGCAGAAATTGTTTGGGCTACTAGGAACAAGTGAAGTATTGAACAATCTAGAAAAGTAACAAAAATATATATTAATATTAATTCAAATAAAGAATCTCAACTAAAAACTGTTAATAGAAACATAATATGTCAAATATCAATTAGTTTTAAATTTGTGACCGAATTGGTACGATTCACGATTCAAAAAAATGACATTTTGATTCACGATTCGACAACTATGGTCAATAGAACATTTTTTTTTTTTTGATAATTCTGAAAAACATTCTCGCTCAACCAACTTACAATACAAAATTAGCCACCACCCACTAACATCAAATGAAAACATGCCAACTTCCCCTCGCCTAGTCTAACGGCTGAATTTAAATCAAAACTTTAATATGAAATGGCATCATTTTTCTTTTGTTTTTTAAAATGTCTAGAAAAGGAGGACAGAATTGCAATGGAAGTTTTTGTCTTGTTCATTATCAGAAAAAAAAAAAAAAAATGCAGGGATTTCAACTTCTTTATTTGACTCTTTCTTGTGTCCGCGAGGCGAGGGTTTTGGCTCTTGGTCACAACTCTCTTCATTTAATAGGAAGTTCCAATATAGTAGCCTTAATAGTGCTATTTGTATTAATCAGAAATTTGAAAATTTGTACTTATGCAGGACTTTCATTTGAGGTTTTCTCTTTTTTGGTCTTTGACCATCTGTAATCATTTTCATCTTGATTAAATTCTTCTTAATGATTTCGCACCAAAAAAAGAAAAGAAAGAAAGGAATAAAAAAATAACTTTTTTCATGTTGTAGTGCTTGTTTTTCATGTAGGTATGTTCATTGTGTGATTCTACTTCAGAGAATATTGTTCTGTTTTGGGATTCAGTATGGTAGAAAACTAGAAATCTGCATTATGCATAGGTTCATGGCCGGATTTAATAATTTTGTTTATTGGAATTTCACAATTAGGGCATGATTCTTGAATTGTGAGAGGGCTTTTGTGAATTGAAACTTGGAGTTGTGATAGAATCCCGTTAAGCTGAACAGTGAACTCCCATAAAAATCATTTTATTTGCGTAATGGGTTGTGTTATTGTAAACCTTCGCTATGACATTGTATATGTTGTTGGCAAAATTAGTAAGTTTCAGTTTTATATTATTTGTGATTGTTAATACATATTTTGGGCAAAAGACTAGTATGGTTTTGAGTACTGAGACTTGATTCATTGAAAGTAATTTGGGAATGGATAATAGTTGAAAATGTCGTTCTAGTCTCTTTTTTTTTTTTTTGTTGCTAAAAACAAGCCGGCGTTTTACTTTGTTCTTGAAACCGGACGCATAGCAGCACATGGTTTAACAAGTAGAAATGCCCTTGCGACCTAAATGTTCTTCTTCTGAAATGTCTTTTTAATAAGCAAGTTTGATGGGTTTTAAAAAGGGTGAGTCTTTTCTCTTTGTTTTGTTTTTCTTAAAAAAAAAAGTATATTAACAAATAGTTTTGAAAGGAATGTTTCTAAAAAGAAGTGTAATTATTTTTTAGATTGTGATTTACTAGACTATCTGAGATTGTACGATGATTATTGTACTTTACTATTGCTTTGGTAGTTTTAATTATTTTTGAAATATCCATTTGGCTTGCAGTGATTGGGTAGTTCAATCACTAAACCACATCTTCTAGGTTATCATTTTTTTTTTTTTTTGTCAAAAGAAGATTTCATTGAAAGATGAAAAATACATCAACCTACTCTTAAAGTAGATAAATCTGCTTGAAGCAATGAGTATAAAGAAAAAGAAACATTTAATAACCAGTTCAGAGGCAGTAAATGTTGTTGAGCTTGGTTAGCAATCCAATCAGATAGTGCATTAGTTGATCTTCTAATGAGCATGACAACCCGGATAATTGATTTAGGAAAGATTCAAATCAAGAATGTCTTTAGCCTTAAGTTTCTCAATTTACCAAAGTGTAAATCTCATTTCCTTATAGATTTAGGACTTTTCTCTATATATGTGAATATTGTACAATGGATAGAATCAATGATTCTTGGAAATAAAATTTATGGTATCAGACAAGTTTTTCCTATCTTTCCTATCTCTGTCGTCTTCACGACTTCTACGTTGAGTGTGTTCACCACTCCATTGTTGAGTGAGTTTTGCTCTTCATCTATATTTTCCGATACTTCCAGTCACCAAATTCCACCATGTCAGATGCACCTTCTAAATCTTCAACTATTGAATCTACGTTAACCTCCCAATCCACAACCTTAAATTCTTCAAACCTATATTTATCTTCACAATTTGAATAACCCTGGCACCATATTAGTTTCTTATCCCCTAACCAGTGAAAATTATTCCACTTGGCGCTGAGCAATGCGCATGGCCCTTTGCGCTAAAAAATGAGCTTGGATACATCAATGGGACCATCAAGTGCCCCAATACAAATCTTGCCCCAACTGATTATGTAACGACTAGGTGTTGTGAGGAAGTGGGGTCCATACTTATAAGTGAGCTAGTTAATTTTTAAAATTTTTCTCACCGCTTAATTAGTGAGATAAAAATAGAATTGTAGTACTGATTGGACACATATCAAAAGTCAGATGGCAGAAAGAAGAAGAAGAAGAAAAAAAAATACTCGATCCCTAAAACACATACGCTTAATTTTCTTTAATATTTGCGGAAGTAGGAGACAACTTGGATTTAGTGCATCAATAGCCTAGCTTTGTTTCTTTCTTCGTGGTAAATGTTAAGAATACATTGTTTAACAGATTATAATGTTTGATACAAGAATTGATGGTTAGCTAGTGATATTGAGTGAATGATTCTTAGCAATTGTGATGTTAATAGAAAGCTTTTCTTATAATATTGATTATAGGATTGTAACGAAGGATTTCGAAATAGTTGCCAATTTTAAAATTCGAGGTAAGGGGGTTTCATTGTGTTGTTTCTCCCTTCTTGTTTATTCTATATTTTGTGTCAATCTTTGATGTGTGTCTTGTCGCTTGAAATCTTTCCTTGCGGCCATACTTGAGTATTCATATTTCACGAGATGTGTTCAACATGTTGTGACCAACTCTTCTCTCTTTTATCCTAAATTAAGACTCTCTAGCTATTCTATTTTTATTCATGATTGGAACTGCTCGAGTTATTGTAATAATTCATTCCTTTGCCTTCTTGAAATTGTTTCCAGAAACTCTTCATAAGGTACCATGATTATTATCAAATCAAACTCTTAACTACACTATATCCCATGGTGTTCAGGATTAGTTCTTGTGTTAAATTGTAGAGATTATACAGTTGTACAAATATCTAATAGTTAAGCTTGTTGAATTATAGAGATTATATAGTTGTACAAATTTCTGATAGTCAAGCTTGTTGAATTATAGATACTACATAGTTGTACAAATATTTGATAGTCAAGCTTGTTGACTATTAGAGATTACAGAAGATTGTGAGGGATTGATATGATTATATTAAGGGATTTAAATTCTCTATAAATACTTTGTATATTTTTAATCAGTCATATAATGGAAAAAACTATTTTACTAGTTTTGAAGATGGTATCAGAGAGATATACTATTATTTGAATATCAAACCCAAAAAAAAATAATCCCAAAAATCCCAAACATATCCAAAAAAAAACATATCAGTCTTTGATTGACTCAAACTCAAATCCAAATTCAGATTCATCCAGAAATCAAAAAAAAAACTCAAATTCAAATCCAAATACTCATAATCAAAACCTACATAAAAAAAATAATACCCTCAAAGCCAAAGTCGGGAAATAAACCCATCCAGTCACCGGAGTTGTCGTATCTTTCGTTGCCTTCCATAGTGTCTCATGTCTATGTGAGCCCATTTTTTTGAGTGTGATGTTGAAAGTCACCTAATAGTCTCAATTTGGAAGATATCTGTATCTACAAATATCAGCACATGACACATAAGATGCCAACTATAGGAAAGTTGGCTTAATAATAAAAGAAAACATAATTATGAGATGGCCCCCACATGTTTTTTACCTTTGCTTTTCATTCTTTCTTCACGTGAGAATGTTTTCGATCTCAAATGTTTTTGTTTATTTTCTAACTTGGACAAAAAACCAATGGGCCAGGTAAAATCATTTCTGTTTTATTTTGCTTTCTTGTTCTTTCTCTAAACGTTCAAGAAAGGTTAAAAAAAAGGCTTTGTGATAAAAGTATAGTAAGGTGCTTTATTGTGAAGACTAAATTTTTATTTTTCAGACAAAGTTTACAAAAAAAAAAGAAGAGTGAAACATCTGGAATTAAAAATGTTTCAGTTATAGTTCAGTCCGAAAGAGTTTTTAATGCAGGAATCACTCTTACCGAATCCAATTACGACGTATGGTCTCAGCTCATGGAAATGCAAATTGTTGAAAGGGACAAGAGCTCATACATTATGGTAAGAATAAACAACCTATAGAATCTAATGAAGGCTATGAAAAATGGTATACTGAAATCAAAAGGTCAAACGGTGGCTGCTAATGTCGATGTCTCTAGAAATTATGAGACGTTATTTACGATTACCCATAGCCAATGATATTTGGATTGCATTGTCAAAAGCCTTTTATGATGGCAGTGATGAACTACAAGTATTTACTCTGAATCAGAAAGCATTTTCTACAAAACAAGCTAGGCGAATTCTCTCTGTGTATTATGGAGAACTGACAGAAATTTTCCAAGAATTAGATCATCGTGATATGGTGGTTATGAAAGATCCAAATGATGTCAAATCCTACTGCAAGACTATTGAGCGACTAAGAGTACACATATTTCTCGATGGATTGGATAAGGATTTTGATTCAATCAGACGAGAGATTTTGCGTAGAGACTCAGTACCAAATCTAGATGAATGTTACTCTTTGGTTCAACGAGAAGTTGTTAATCGTACCACCCTCAAAGGCAATTCCGATACATCTGAAGCTAATGCCATGGTTGCTCGGAACCGATCTAATAATGGTCAACAAGATCGTGCTCGACCCAATAATGGTAGACCACCCAGTGGTGTTGATAAGTCTTCTTACAAATGCACTCATTGTAATAAGACTGGTTGTAACGCCCCGATTTTACACGAGCGCGCCACTATGCAGATATTGTCTGCTCTGGTATACCACGATTTTACACGTGCGTGCCCTCACTGTTTGGTTCCTCCCGCCAAGGCTCGAACCCTGACTGGAAAACGCGCCTGCACGAATATACGAGACACCTCTATATATTCAATAGCCCAAAGACTTGGCCAGCCGATATGGGACTTTTACATCTTTGTCACGACCCCATTTCCTTAATTTCTAACGCGGTCTCTGATACCATAATAATGACAAGGAATTAAAATTTCAGCTTACGAATCCTCAACTGTTCTGGGGTCGTGATGCCATGGGCTTAAGAAGATCACTCCACCTAAGTCCGTTAAGACACAATACAATTGCCCGAACACTATTAACCATAAAAGAAAACATCAAACTATATATTACACCAATTCTAAGACACCCATTATACAAACTTCATCACTAGTTAATAATATTACAACCACCAGGTTCAAATTACAAGACTTGGATTCACTATGTTACTTCACACAGGTCCAACTACTACAACTAAGCCTTGAAAGAGTAATGTATCAAGTTAGTTACATAGTTGAGTGTGCACGAAATTAATACATTACATCAAATAAATCATATGTCTAGCTCATTCTATTACGACAAAAGGTTAATCAAAACAAGCAACTACTCTTAAGCTAAGCTCCAGCTCCGGACAACCTGTAATAGTGGAAAAGAGGGGTGAACTAGATCCTCGCATATAGCTCAGTGAAGAGGTAAACAAGGAAAGATTTTCGCGAAGGTTTTCTCTTTTCGTAATCAGTTTGATAAAACATGTCATACACACAAGGGCATTCGAACGAGAATACAAGATATATAATCAAGATTCCATAACATTAAACAACCTAACTCTTCCAATATATCATTGGGTCCCGACTCGTAGGAAGATCAATGAGTCTTGAAAGAGAAGGGATGTAAACTTTTGGAAGGCGAGATATACCAACAAGCCCTACCTTTGACTGGAGGTCTCGTTACTACCTCGGTAGGCGAGATATACCGGCGAGCCCGATACTGCCTAGAGTTCTCGTTACTACTTCATTCATTAATGGTTGCAACCTAACCGCGCATTTACAATTCATACACACATACATTTTACATAAACAAGTAAGTTTAGTCAATCATATAGCATATCCGAGTACATTCGATATTTCGCATCATGGAAACGTGTCAAACATTTATCATATACTCGTATAGACATGTAAGCTCCTTTAATACTAACACATAATGACAATAAATAACAAGGAATAACAAGAATTTGCAAGTTGGCTACTTAATCAACACCTACCAATAGCATACACTAGATACACCAAGAAAATTCAATGCTTCTGCATTAGCCTAACTTAGGAGGTAAATTTTCCTACTTTTTTGAACTCCATTTAATCTGATTTTGGTATAGAATCAAAGCTTATCGAATGTAGATAACT
The DNA here is from genome assembly GCA_037974665.1 of Ehretia macrophylla. Classification (NCBI taxonomy): domain Eukaryota; kingdom Viridiplantae; phylum Streptophyta; class Magnoliopsida; order Boraginales; family Ehretiaceae; genus Ehretia; species Ehretia macrophylla. Next base: position 29,726,004 of record CM075769.1, read on the forward strand.
CTAGAATCAAACAGAAGTCAATTCGGAGTTGAATTAACTGAGATATAGTATTTAGAAAATTGTTGCGCAAATTTGTCCGGGAAGTCGGATGAGTAAGTCGGGCGAGTAACTCACCCGACTTTTACAGAGAATTTGGTCAAATGTCAGTCGAGTAGCCGGGTGAGTTTAGCCGACCGACCTGGGCAAAATACACTCGTAAATTTGCATCTTTTGCTCAACATCTTGCCATCTTTCTCCCAACCTTCAACTAGTATTCAAGCATACTCAAGATGGTTTATTAACAACATTATGAGTTCTAAAAACCAACCACAACACCCATCCATCAACAATCCACATCCAAATCCCCAAGAATCAACAATGGCTCATAACAACAAAATCACCATTTAAGTCCTAAAATGCTAGATTTATGCTCTCAACCCTTGCATACATTTTACATACATTCCATCACATACAAGAACAATACCTAGCTCATCAACAAATCCTCAAGATCGTCCAATACAAATTAGGCAAGCCCTAGATCTACAACACACACAAATGTCCAACCTTCACATTTAATCTTTTGTATGCAACTATAACAAGACTAGCAAAACATAATCATCAAATAACTTGAATGAACACTTTTAAAATTGGTTTTGAAGAATCCCTCACCTTAGATGTTGAGCAAGTAAGCAACAAATGTGTTAGAACTTGCTAGCAAACGCAAAAGAATGGTGGAAATAGCCTAAGCTTCCTTCTCTTCTCTTCTTCTTATTCTTTTCTCCTTTTCCTTCTTCTTTCTTCTCTTTTTTTTTTTTCTCCTTGGTTGAATTTCTGAGTGTGGTATGTGTAGTGTGTATATCGTGTGAGTGTGTGTGTTTTCTAGTATGTGTGTGTATGTTGCAGAATTTTTGTGTGTGTGTATGGTGTAATGTGTGTTGATGGATAATATTTAAAAGCCCAAAAGACTAGAGTGCCCTCCAACTAAATGCCTATCTTCTAGTTTGTCATTTTAGTTCTAATTCAATTATTTAGTTAGCTAGTGTATGCAATATGATTTAATTGTTATCTACGTTATCTAAATCACTCAAAGATACGTAATTAAATTTAATTGCACGTTAAACGAAGCATAAGCACGTAAAATGATGTCAATACCTATTAACTAATATACTTCCATATTAAATGATGAAAAAATATATGAAATGTTATGAAATGCACACGGGCTCTATACGAGCTCTGTACGGCTCGGTACGGGGTCTCACACTAGTCATACTAAGAGTCATTGTTTTGAGACTGTGGGCTATCCAGAATGGTGGGATCCTAGTCGCGCAAAGAAAAATCAACCAAAGTCATCCACTGCAGCTGTTGTTGATACAAAGATTGAAGATGAAATTACTAACAACATCTCGGCATTGGTAGTTGCTGCAAACAATGGTGGTAAGGTTTTAAATATTTCTACACCTATTTTGAATAGTGCATGGATAATTGATTTTGGTGCAACAAATCAAATGACGTATGGTTCTAGACAAGTCTCATCACTTAAACACTTATCCCAAAAATTTGTCTCTACTGCAAATGGAACTTCCACCCAATGCTTGGGGAAGGATCTTTGACTCTAACCAGTACATTAAATTTAGATTATGTTTTGGTTTTTCCATCGCTTTAGATTACAACCTTTTGTCAGTTTCTCAAATAACCACTACTTTATCTTGTGTTGTAATTTTTTTGTCTGATTTTTGTGTGTTTAAGGACATCAAAACTAGGAAGACAATAGGTTGTGGTATTAGGCGGGGGAAGCTATATTACTTGGACTTGGAATCAATGAATAATGAAAGCTTACGACAAGCTCTAACAGTAGCTGGTCCTGAAGATAAGAAAATGAAAGAAATATGGTTATGGCATCGTCATTTTGGACATGCTTCTTTTGGATATCTAAAAAAAAAATTTCCCGGTTTATTTACAAAAGTTGATGTTTTTAGTTTTAAGTATGATGTTTGTGAACTTGCCAAAAGTCATCGTGCTTCGTTTTATTACAGTTGAATAAGAGTCCACTTCCTTTTATGTTAATTCATTCTGATGTCTGGGGTCCATCTAAAGTCACTGCTTTGGGTGGGACACGTTGGTTTATAACATTTATTGATGATTGTACCAGGATGACATAGCTTTGGTTGATGAAATCCAAAAGTGAAGTGAACTCAATATTCTAAAAGTTTCATAAAAAAATTAAAACTCAGTATAAAAGGAAAATTCAAGTTTTTCACAGTGACAATGGTGGTGAATATTAGAGTACCAAGTTTCAACGATATATAGAAGTATAAGGAATGATTCATCATACTACTTGCTCTAACACACTAATATAGCTATAAATACAACACTCAAACCATTGTATTTTTACTACATTTGCATCTTAACTTGTAGAATAAATGCAACCCTTGTACACTTTTGCTGTAATATAAGATGATCTCAAAAAATGAACAAACCAGACTCGAAACAAGTCGAATTGTAAGTCATAAAGTCGAAGATCGGGGAAGACTCAAGGATCGGTGGTATAATGAGCCTGTAGAGGAAGAATTTGGCCAAACCAAGCGCGAGAACGGACTCAAAACAATAAAAATGCCTTGGTCAACGATGGTCAAAATTGGCAGCAAAGGGCGCTCGAGCGCGCCATCAACATCGCTCAAGCGCCCTCACTGGAACCTTTCACGACTATTGATTGGTCCACGTGGACTACCAAAAGTATCTGATTGGTCCACATGGACTGCATATGGTCCGTTCTTATTGGCTGACCAGAAGCACGCTCGAGCGCACCCTAGATTTTTAGCCTATAAATACCCCCCTCCCCGGTGAAGAATAATAATTAATTTTAGTTTTTAATATTTATTTTATTAATTAGTTTAAGTTTATTTTAGAGTTAAATTTAGTTTTAAGTGTCAAATACGGGGGAAGTTCTGCCCGATTTCAACCGGTGTAATAGCCCGGTAGCTACAACCAGGGAATCTCTGCTCAAACCCAGTGTTCAAAAATACGCGTTCATCAAAATAGGGAAGCCTTTCTTGACTCTCTTTTATTTGTATAACTCGTATTTATTTATAATGTCTGAGTAGATTATTATCTAGGGGAGGATATTGTAAATAACGGTCTTTTAATTTACGGTCTCAGATTCAGATAATTTGATTTAAATGCAATATATGGTTTGTATTCTTCCAATTATTATTGTCTTTCATATGCATTATACTTGTAGTTAATGTTATGATTGTTTTACATTAGTGTCATATATACCCGAGCTTTAAATAGTGAATCTATAGGTTGTACCATAGATTTCAGGAGATTATAAGTTGTACCATAATTTCTACTTGTAGAATTGTTAATTACCTAGGCTCCGTTTGTTTGCCGTAAAATATTTTCCCAGAAAATATTTTTTGGATTTTCCAGTGTTTGGTAACATCGAAAAATTAGTCAACTGAAAAATATTTTCCAATCAACAATTGCGGCTGCTTTTGCTTAATTTTTCGGTGTTTAGTAACACCGAAAAATTGGTTAACTGTAAAATATTTTCTGGTCAACAATTGCGGCTAGTACAAAATTCTAGAAAATATTTGCATTTCCTTTGGGAGAAGAAAATATTTTACGGAACTCACTGTACATCCAAACACTAGAAAATATTTCCCAATATTCTATTTTTCAAGAAAATATTTTCCCCCAACAAGTTATTTTACAGCAAACAAACAGAGCCAAGGAAAATATTTTATTTTCCAAGAAAACATTTTTTACTGAAAATATTTTACACAAGCAACTTATTTTACGGCAAACAAACGGAGCCCTAGTTTAGTTAATTTGCCTGGTTACTCCAGGTTACAAGGACAGATCTATATTTCGGTTATATAACAGACTCGAAAAGAGAATGACACCTATAACCAACGTAGCAACTAGGACGTAATTAAACTTAGAAAATTAACTAGGTTAACGCTTGTAGCTTAACTCGAGCATTGAATCAGAGTATCCTATTACCAAGCCTAGATTAACTGCCTCATTACATATCCGACCCCTAGATCCTTTCCCTTATATTTGACAAAACCAAACCTTAATTTTAGTTTACATTATTAGCTTATACATTCAAATCCATACATAAACTATCACATTTTCACCTCAACAATTTCTCACACTACTTCACTTACTAACTTACAAGCTTCCCTGTGGATTCGACTCTACACTCAAAGCACACTACACTACATTGATCTGTGCACTTGAGGATATTAAAACTTGGTTATTTTGCACAATTTTATAAGCCGATCGAGTAACGATCAAGTTTTTGGCGCCGTTGCTGGGGAAGCACGGTGTAGTTTAGTTTTTGATTAAGTGTTCTTGAACGTGTTTAAAGTATTTTATTTATTGTCTGTAATATACTTGTTTATAAACTATTTAAAATTGTGCTTTGATAAATTGCTTGTAAATATATTTGAAGCACATTTCTTGTAGTTACTTTATGCATTTAAATTGTTAAAATTTTATATGCATGGGCGTCGTTTCTTGAATCCAGAACTCGCCCAATTTTGATCTCGAACCCCAGACAACTCCTCGTTGGAGAGTCCAAAATCCAATGGCAAATCAAGAAGGAATTGTTCAAAACCTTCCACATCTTCTTGTAGCTCAACCTGTTAATCGACCCGAGAACCCACCAGTGACTCTTGGTCAATACTTCTCTCCGGGCGATTATAATCCCGAGTTTGCCATAGCCCCACCGGCTCTTGGCAATGTTAATTTCGAGCTCAAAACGGGAACTATTTTGATGCTTCTTTCTTTTTACGGAAGAAGCAACGAAAACCCTCACGCTCACATTGTAGATTTCTTACAAATGTGTTCTACGCTTCACATTTCTAATAAGACCCGTGAAAATATTCAGCTGCGTCTCTTCCCATTTTCATTAAAAGATAAAGCCAAACAATGGCTAAATCATCTTTATGCAGGAGCTATCATATTTTGGGAAGAACTTATTCGGAGATTCTTACATAGATTCTTTCCTATGGCTAAGACTACCACTTTGCAAACAGATATTATGAGGTTTGTTCAATCAGATTTAGAGCCTTTTCATGAATCATGGGAGAAATTTAATGATCTTCGGAATCAGTGTCCTCATCATGGATTCGAACATCCCGAACTTTTGCATTACTTCTTTAAAGGTCTTACTCCTCAATAGAAAATGATGGTAAATGCAATAAGTAATGGAGATTTTCATAATCTCACGACGGACAACACTTGGAGTAAAATTGAGAATATAGCGGAAGACTCTTTCCAGAACACTGCCACTGACAGAGAGAGTAAGAGTGTGATACCACGAACTCGGCATGTATTTAATAGCATTTAATTGCATTTAAAGTTCATTTAAATTGCATCTTATTGACCTTTCACCTTCTTTGACCAAATGAGTTGACTTTTCATCTACATTGACCAATTAGGACAATGTAGAAAATTTTAAAATATTTAATGAAGGGCAAACTTAGGATTAAAAACAAAAATGCAAAGTTAAGTTAGTCAAATTTTGGGTCAACTTTGGAATTAAATCTGACCCAATTGGGAAAGATTTAGGTGGCAAATTATATATGGTTGGAAATCTCCACTAGTCTAGTTTCTAGGGCTTCAAACTATTCATGAATTGGAGTTTTCTAGAAAGAGTTATAACCGTTTTCGTAAGGTGTCGCAGAGCTATTTTGCCTATGCGGGTTTGACCGAACCTTTGACCTTCTATTTAAGTTATCTTCATCAAAACAAAGCCAAAAATTTTTTTTTTATCTTCTCCACCAGCCAAGAGCTTCAACCAACATGAATAGTAAACCATTTCACATTTTAGCTAATATTTGGAGTTAGGGGTGGAACTAAGATGCAAGACCAACGTTTTTGAGTTAGTGGCGACTTCTAGCATCATTCTATCGGTGATTTTAGCTTTATTTTGCAGAAAAATATGAGGGCATTTTCTAACCCATTCTTCAAAAGTCATTATTTATGTTAGATATTATGAAATCTATGCTTAATACTTGTTATTTAGATGCTAGAGAACATATTTCTTGTTTTATAGCTTGTGTAGAGTTGATTTTAGTTGTAGTTGATGCTTTGCTAGATGTGAATATAAATGTAGACAAGGTGTTTGTTTAATGTTCTAAGTGAAGTATAGGGATGTGTTACATGCTAGATTAATGTCATAGATAACTCAAATGCAAGAAAACATCAAGATAATTCAAGTATGCAAAATGTGAATTTCGGACAGCGCACTGCCCCTGTTGTTCGAAGGCTTTTTGACATAGTAAACGAGCTCAAAAATGTGTCCTGAAATCGTTGGTATAGGGTAGTTTAGAGTAGTTGCACGGAAAATGACATAACTCATGGAATTCAACTCGGAATTAGGCGCCGTTTGATTCTAAAATTATCTACACTTGAAGAGCTACATTTATACATAAAAACCAGAAAGTTTAGAGGTCAATAGAATAGGTATTAAATTTGATAAATTTAGGGTTCTGTTTGAAGATTTATAAGTGGGCATGTTTTCGTGAAGTTCTACTTTCTATATGTTGTAATGTTGTTAGCTAACGTTTTAGAGTTATTAATGGTAGAATAGCCTTCTTTTATAATGATTTGCAAGTTTAATGGTAGATTTAAAGAAGATATGATGTTAAACTAACTTTAAGTTCAAGTTATCAAGTGTTTGTGAAAAGCTTGTATGAAGTATAGAATGTGCAATTATGCTTTTAATATGCTTTATGTAACTTATGAACAAGAATGCAAGAGAAATTTCAAGTGTTGTATGTGTAAGTACATTTTCAGCCAAGTGGTCTTCTTTTGGTACTAGTCTTTTACTTCATGTTTGCTTGAGCTTTGTATGGTTTAGTATGATCTAATAGTTAAACTATATGATATCTTAGTTAAGCAGAGTTCTAAAAGAATTAATGCGATTACATGAAATGCAAAGTTAGTAAAATTTTAGTTAGTTAGTTAAGAAATGTGGTAGTTAAAGAGTATCATAATGCTTTGTGCATGAGATAGTTGGATGGTTAATGATTGACATAGTTGAATTAAATTGAAGTTAAGTTGTTATAAAGTTAGTGTTTGGAAGTCTTTTAATGGTTTTTGACCTTTAGTAAGCTTTGGGCATAATTGTGTAATTTAAAGTCAACTAGTTAATTGCTTAATTAAGATTTTAGTGGTTTATAAGTGATTTAAGGTTATTGTGTGTGTGTGAGCATTAAATGAGATCTCTTGTAAGTTATAAAGTTAAAGAATGCCTTAATATGTAGAATGTAACTTTTGTTGGTTGAATGCAATCAATGGTAAAAATTCTAAAGCATGTTTTAGTAGATGAGTTGTGGATTATTTTAAGTTTGTTGTTTAAATGTCTAACTTAGTTAGTAATATGAAGATTGTTAGCTATGGTTTGATTTTGCATATGTTCTATCACTTGCCTTGATTGAATATGGAGCCTTAGGTGCTAAATAAGTTGTGTTGCTTATTTGCTCGGAATATGGGTAGAAATAAAGTATGTTTTAATGACTATTTTGATTGCCAATGTTTAGGTGCAAGAAAGTGAATTAGTAGGGAATGTCTGAATATGTAAATGTTTGAGCTAATTCAAGGAAGTTTGGAGAGAATCCAAGCTATTCTCTTACTTATACTTAGCCTAAACCCAGGTGAGGGAGTTTTCATCCTTATATGCATCTTAGTTATTTTATGGTTTTTAAATTATGAGAATTAATATAATTACTTGAATTTATGTGCGCTTATTGACTGTGACATTTTGTGTGAGGGCAACTTACTTTGTTGTCCCTCCTATGTGTTATTGTTTTATACTATTGTTATATTGTCAATTGATTTAAGTGCATTGCTTAGTGGTTGCGCAACCATAGTGTTAGGGGCGAATGTATTGGATATCAGCTGGGCAGCAGCGGGCTTGCCAATGGATATTCGATCTCCGTGCTCGAGTCCCTCACTCGCCTAGTCTGGAGATTGTCAGGGGGTGTTGGGTCATAGGATTTTTGGGGTACATCCGGAGTACACCTACTGGAATATTTGGGGTTTATGCTGGGACATTGATCGAGGTTCGTGGATCGAGGTTCGTGGTTCGTGATTGAAGATCAAGTGAATTCTGGAGTGTTTGGGGTTAAAGTAAATCGTATCCTTTTCAATATGTGGTATCTTATTGCTTATTTGTCATGATAATTGTTTAATGGTTTTACTTGTACATAACTGTTGCATTGCACGAATCCCCTTATAAATGCTTCCCGTATATTGTTCCCCTCCCTCACTGGGTATACATGATTGTATACTCACTCCCTGTTACCCACATTTCAGGAAATGCTGTGCTAGCAGGAAAGTTCGTGTTTACATGATAGTTCATGCTTAAAGAGTTACCTTAAGTGTTATGTGGCATGAGTTGCAAAAGTTGTAAAGTTTTACTTCCATGAATTGTATATAGTCATTGTATAAAGAAATGTAATTTAAGTTTAACTAGGTCATTAGAGTGGCATGATAACCTAGTTTATGTGATAGGTTGGTAAGGTTTAAATTCATTACATGTTCGTGCTTGTCTAAAGGAAAAGAGATGGATAGCCGTTGAATTTGAAAATCTATAATTGTTTGAGTTTGTTTGTTGAGAATCAAGGCTCGGATGGCCTTGAGAAGATGTTGAATGTTTGGATACGGTACTGGTCCATTTATATTCTATGTGCAGGTGAACTGTTCGTCCTATATACAGGAGAGACTGTCTGTTTTCCCTAAATTTTATGCCCGAGAATTGGTATTGGGTTGAGTATAGCATGTTTAATAGAATTCCCGATCTCGTGAGGGGTCGAGGTATTACAAAGAGCATCCATAATCCCCAAAAGAAGGCATTGTTCGAAGTTAACTCAAACTCCAATTTGAGAGACAAAGTAGATACCCTTGCACACCAAGTTGAAAAATTCATCTCTCTAAGGTCTATTTCTTCACAAGCCCCTCAGAACTCGGATGTATGTGCAATATGTTCTACAGTAGATCATTCTACTCTCAATTGACCAATTGGTTTGCAATTCCCCAAGTTCATGCAAGAACAAGTCTTCACCACTCAAGGATTTACACGAAATTATAATCTTTATTCTAACAAATATAATCCTGGATGGCGAAAAAATCCCGATTTTTCCTAGTAATAGGGAAACTTTGAGCCTCGGTTCCCTCAGCAGCAATATCAAAAGCCATAAAATATGAACCTCCTGGTTTTTACCAAGTTCAAAAAGATAATCCGTTCAGAATGCAATGGAACAATTTTCCTGTTCTTCCGCCTACACAGTCATCATCTGATGACAAGTTTGATAAACTTTTACAAGTGGTCCAAGTTTAGCAACAATCAATTGCTAAACTTGAGGGCCAAATTGGGCAGTTGGCCCAAAATCTAAGCAGGAAAGACGAGGGTAAGCTCTCATCCCAGACCGTGGAAAATCCACGAGATCTGTGCAATAATGTTCAATTTGAGAACACCCAAGAATAGGCTAAGATTGTTACAATGCTTAGAAGCGGGAAAAGAATTGATAACCAGGTTATAGAAAAGAACAGGGATGTTCCTGAGGAAATAAAGGAACCTGAGATTGAGGATCTGAGTCACGATATCAATGACTCCCATAGGAATGAAAACCTAATGGTTGAGCCAATAGTTGAACCCTCATCCCAAGTACATTTTCCTGCAGCTCTGTCTTGACCTAAGCCGATTGAGGACCCTAAACATATCAAGGTCTTAGAATATTTGAAGGACATAAAGATCAATCTATCCTTAGTTGAGGTAATCCAACAAATCCCGGCCTATGCTAAATTTTTGAAGGATTTATGTGTCAAAAAGAGGCAGACCACTTACATACCGAAGAAGGTTCGACTCACTGAGAAGGTTAGCAATATTTGTACTAGAGGACTGCCCCAAAAGTGCAGTGACCCAGGAGCTTTCATCATATCATGTTTTATTAAGGATCAACACATAGAAAGTGCCTTGATTGACTTAGGGTCAAGTGTTAACCTCATCCCCCATACAGTTTATCAAAGATTAGGTCTTGAGGAGTTGACACCGACTCATATGACCCTCTAGTTAGCAGATAGATCTGAAAGAAGACACAGAGGGATAGTGGAAGATGTTCTTGTTAAGGTTGAGGAATTTCTATTCCCTGTTGATTTTATTGTGTTAGACATGGACTTAGGCCCTGATAACAAGAATACCACTCACGTCCTACAAGGCAGACCATTCCTAGCAACATCAGATATTGCTATCTATTATAAGACAAGCATGATTGAACTAACCTTTGGGAACATAAGAACAAAATTGAGGGTTGCTGATGCAGCCAATAAGATGAACCGGGATGAGGAGGAAGAATGCTTTCATTTAGATGTCATTGATTCATGTATAGATGAATATGCCTCTCACTCTTGACCCTTGATGAGGAAATAGAAGAGCTTGAACGGTTCTTGTATGACTGCGACATTTCACCAAAAATGGTCGCCTCTACTTCTCTTGTAACTGATCCAGATGAGACCAATCAAGTAACGATTTCTCTCTCTGAAGCTTCTAATAGTCCAACAATTAAGTCTCCACTAGTTTTGGAACTTAAAACATTGCCTGAGCACCTAAAGTATGCCTACTTAGGCCCTAAAGAGACCCTTCAAGTCATCATTGCTTCGAATTTGACCACCGAGCATTAAGGTAAACTCTTAGAAGTCTTAAGTACTCACAAGAAGGCAATAGGATGGACAATTGCTGATTTGAAGGGTATTGATCCATCTGTGTGCATGCATAGGATTCACCTCGAAGAAGGAGTTACTCATTCTTGAGAGTTTCAAATGAGACTGAACCCGAAAATAGGTGATTTTATCCATAAATAGGTAATCAAGTTACTTGATGAGGGTATTATCTACTCGATCTCTGACAACCCTTAGGTAAGTCTGGTACAGGTGGTACTGAAAAAATTTGGGATAACAGTGGTCCCAAATGATAAATGCGAGTTTATTCCTACATGCACCACCACTGGTTGGCGTGTTTGTATCGATTATAGAAAGTTTAACTCAAAGACTCAGAAAGACCACTTCCCTTTACTCTTCCTTGATCAAATCTTAGATAGAGTAACCGGACAAGGCTACTACTATTTTTTGGATGGGTATTCAGGATATAATCAAATCCCAATCTTCCCTGAGGACCAAGAAAAAACTACATTCATTTGTCCTTATGGGACCTTTGCATTTAGGCACATGCCCTTTGGTTTATGCAATGCACTTGCGACGTTTCAAAGATGTGTGATAGCCATTTTTTTGACATGATCGAGAAGTTTCTAGTAGTCTTCATGGATGACTTCTCGGTTTTTGGAACTACTTTCAATAAATGCCTCACACACCTTTCCCTAGTGCTAGATCGATGTGTTAAGACGAATTTGGTTTTGAGTTGGAAGAAAAGTCATTTCATGGTTAGGCAAGGGATAATGCTTTGTCATGTGGTTTCACAGGATGGTATCAATGTGGACCTAGTCAAGGTTGAGTAAATAGAAAAGCTCCCTGCACCCAAAACGGTCGAGAAATTCGATCATTCCTTGGTCATGCCGGTTTTTATTGACGTTTCATCAAGGATTTCAGTCATATCGCTCGACCGCTTTCAAGTCTTTTAACACATGATATTCCATTCCATTTTGATGACAAGTGTTGTAAAGCTTTTGAGAAGCTAAAATCTTTACTTTCTTCTGCCCCTATCATCCAGCCTCTCCTTTGAGATTATGTGTGATAAATCTGACTATGCAGTGGGAGCTATTTTGGGACAGTGTCGAGATAGACTGCCATATGTGATCTACTACGCTAGCAAGACCTTAGATGATGCTCAAAAGAATTACTCAACCACTGAGAAAGAATTGCTAGCTGTTTCTTTGGACAAATTCAGATCATATATCCTTGGGTCCAAAGTAATAGTATTTACGGATCATGCTGCTTTGATTACTTCAAGAGTTTGACCTTGAAATCAAAGATAAAAAAGGGAGTGACAATTCTGTCGCTGACCACTTATCACGTCTTGTTTATGATACTCCTATTGACTCTCTTCCTTTTAAAGATACGTTTCCTGATGAGTAGCTCTTTCCTGTCTCACACCAAACCCCATGGTATACCCACTTTGGCAATATTTGGCTTCCCAAGAGTTTCCAACTTACTGGGGTAAAAGAGAGAAGTAACATTTTATGGCACAGGTCAAATATTTCATCTGGGAAGACCCTTATCTTTTCAAGATCTGTACCGATCAGGCCATAAAGAGATGTGTACTTGAGGACTAGTTTGACAGCTAAGTTAGCTTATTAATGGTTGTTGCATTGCATGAAATCATTTTCAAAACTCCCTAGTTATCTGCTCCCCTCCCTCACTGAGCAACTGTGTTTGCTCATTCCCTCTTTCTAACCATTTCAGGTTCGGTGCCTTCAGAGTCTGAGGAAAAGAAAGCTTGAGAGTCTCCTTGATTGGATGTTCTAGTTTTAGTTGATTGTTCTATGTAAATTTGTGATAGTTATGCATTCTTTTAAGGCATGCATGCCTTGTTTATATTAGCTGGTTGTAATGAATATGACTAAGAAAGGCTCACCTAATGATAGTGGACTGTAATAACTTTAAAGTTTTACTTTATCGTCTAGTTTAGCTTGCATGCTTGTGTGAGTTTAAATGGAGGATGGTTGAATGGCTTAACATCTAAGAAAGTTAAATAAAGAATATTAGAGTGGTATGATAATCGGAATTATAACCATAGGATTTCAATAGCTAACGGAAATGCATGCTTGAATGTTTTATTTTGTCAAAACAGAAAGGCTCGGATGGCCTTAAAGATTTGGGAAGGTTATGTTTAATGAAGTTGTGGTTGTATATAAGTGTTGTGCATTATTGTTATGGTTATTTCTTCTGAGTACAGGTATGTAGATAGGCCTAGAAATAGGAAAAACTCCGTCTGTTTTCCCTCGTGACTTGGGGTATTAGGATCGGGGCTCCGGTCTCATGAGGAATCGGGATATTCCAGATGGTATCAGAGCATAGTTAGCTCACAGTCAGGACAAGGTCCTCGATCTGTTGAGTAGCAAACCCCGAGTGCGTGTATCTGAAATGTGCTTTGAATGTGGTGTGCTTGCATGCAAGACTTGTGTGTCTTAAATGAAAATGTGTTTCTATGTATTTGCTTATGTGAAATATGAAGAATGTGTGATATGTGTAACTATGTGATCAATGTGCACCTATGTGACTATGTGTGCCTCTGTGTAGTATATTTGTTAATATATGTACTTAATATGCTTTCCACTGCATGCATACATATATTACCATTTAAACTGGTAAGTAATCTCTTCCCCTATAGAAAGATGGCCAGTAGCGGATCTTCCAGAGATATGAACCAACAAGAAGAGGGGACAGTTAGTCAAACAGCGACATGAGAACAGTCATTGTTAAAGGTGGCAGATGCTTTGACTAGATTGGCACAAGTATTCGAGCAGCAAGTTCAGTGTGAGACTTTGTTAATGCCACCTAGGATTGAGAAGAGGAAAGCTGAGATTAAGGCGGGACCGAGTCAACGAAACAAGAAACTCTGTCAACCTCAGGAATGTACTTACTGTAACCGTAAAGGTCATGATGTTACTAATTGTTGAAGGAAGACTGGCAGATGTACGGGGTACGGTAGTGACCAACATAAGGTCAAGGATTGCCTCAGGTTTAAGAGTGCTCGGAGATGGGCTTCTGGATAGAGTAGTCAATCTAGAGCTGCAAATAATGTTTTAGCACAGCAGGTTGGTCAGTAGGGAAAGCTTCACAGAATGAGTAAGGACAAGAATGAATTCTTTTATGTCAATATAACCGATATTCCTATGTGTTTATATTTGTATTCCTGATATTGAGGCATCTAGAATCATTCATATGCATGACCTATGATCTATGGAGTGATGTTGTTGCGGTTAAGCTTCTTGATGAGTATTCACTTTGGCATTCTTGTTGGGGACTATTTGATGACAATGGTTTTTAGTGGCATTTTCATCAGTAAAATCATCTGGGAAGCTCGAATGGATCTTTTATTTGGTATATGGAATTCTTGTATACTACTCTTAATGGGAAGAGCTCACATTTATAGACGTTCCGTCGGTACTCTTAATATGGCTTATTATTTGGATTTCTTATTCGGGACAATACATGTGGCATTCTTTTGGTATTCATATATAGACTTCTTATTGGTATCATCTCAACACTGCTAGATAGGTTTCTTATATGATGCGCATATTCGGAGTTCTAATTGGTATTTTCATAGGAGTCTTTATTTGGCTACCTTACTCGGATTCTTTTGTAGGATTCGAATCTTTTGGTATTCTTATTGGATTTCTCAATGGTATTATCGTGGGTATTCTTGTCGATATTTTCAGGCAGTGCACTTCTTTGGCCACAGTTCCGATTAAAGCTGCCACAGTTAATGTGGGATCCTTTTGAGAATAAAGAATTGTGATGACGCAATTTTCTTAAGGGGGGAGAGTGTAACAACCCAGACCCAGCATATAGCATATCATACTTTATTGCATGTAAATTTGTGTCAGTTTAAGTGTTATATGTGTAAATGTGTTTATTCTGGTATTTAGACTTATATAGTAGTTTTATTTTTCTTCTACTTTTCTTATTTTCTTTAAAGGGACACTACAATTTATTAAATTTAAATAAAAATATTTTAACTATTATTTTGTCATTTTTATTTTATGTGATTGTTCCTAACACTTAATAGACTTATTTTCATCATTTTAAAACGAGCTCTAAGCCTGGGGTAAAAATTAAAGTATTTTATTTTGCAAATTTTGTATTTTTTCCTTAATATGTAAGTGATTTTGGGTATATGTTCATAATTTTTATTTGCATAGCACCTCGGGAAGGTGGGTAGAAAAATTGTTTTCCGTATGAATAGTAAAAACATTATTTTGGGCTAGTTAGATTTTAATTGACTTTTGGGCTTTAATATCCCTTTAATAGCTAAACATTGCTTGGCCCAATTATTCAATATACATAATATATACATAACATGACATATATACATACATTATACTATATAAAAAACAAAACAAAAGCTCAAAATAGGCTATAGAACCCGTCGGCCAAAGAAGAAAAAGAAAGAGGAAAAAATTGCTTAGGCTTTGCTCTTGTGGTGCAATCTAGGCTTGAATCAAGTGTGCTAGAGCCATCATAAGTCTTCTCCTTGCATGTACAACCTTTGTGGGTGAGGGATTGCATTTTATTTGACATTTTAAGATTTAGTTAGTTTATGTAAATTCTTATATTGTTGTTATTTGTTTATATAATGCTAGATAGTTGCTTAAATTACTGTTTCCTAGCTATGAAGACTTGTTTCATGGTGTGTAATGCTTTGATTGCTTCAATTATGTAAAAGGCTTTAGGTTGAAGATGATGAATAGTGAAATTCTAGGATTTTGTTAATTGTTGATTCTAAGCTTGATTAGTTGTTATCTAATGATGTCATAGGTACTAGTGAACTTAAGGAAATGTTTAGAATGAATTTAACTTGACAAAACTTGTAAAATCGGATTGAATTCAAAAGGGGTCATTTGTAGTTCGGGTGTTCGGGTGTGTTTGATTGCTATAGTTAGTGTTTATTATGTTAGGTAGTGCTTAAAATATAATTATGACATTGATTAGAGGGGTGGTTTGGGTAATTGTAGTTCAAAGTGACCACAGGGCTTTCGGGGCTTTTGTGTTAGACGTGGTTAAAAACGAGTTTTCTTGGCTTGAGTCATAAAGTGCCTTTAGAAGTGTAGGATAGTTAGCTTGAGGATTATGTGATTAGTGATACGTATGTGCGTTGAATTGAACTAAGGGGAAAAGTCACAAAGTTAGTCTAATGTTGGCAATAGCTTGGAGTTTTATCTTTCATATGGTTTTAATTGACTTTAATTGATTGGCTAAGTGCTTAAATGCATTGGTATAACTTATATTGATATCTTGCCTATATTGTCTTGTATATGTTACCTTGTATGGCTATCGAATCAGTTTTCCTTGAAAATTATAGATATCATCAAGTGAAACTCACATCTATTGTTATCGTTATCGTGGTTGCGCAACCATTCAGCACGGATGTGGTGGCCACCCACTGGACGGCATCGGGCTTGCCAGTGATTGTCCATCCTTCGTAGCTATTCATTCTCTCGCTAGGGATGCCGCCCTGGGAGAGCTGGGTCATAGGATTAACGGGGTGTTCATTCCAGAGCACCCCGTTTGGTGTATAGGGATGCCGACTTATGGATTTCTTGTTATAGATATTGTTATTATTATCTATTTGAGTTCATGGCTCGTGGTTCATGGTTCGTGCTCGTGATCAGCCTTGTATCCTTTCATTATGTAACTCTCGCTTGGGCCCTAAGTCCTTGGAGAGTTACCATTGCTTGTGTTCTTTTATTTGTGTTAATTAACTTGTATATTTGAATTGTGTGTTATATTGCTATTGTTTCCTCTAGGTTGCTTACTGTATTTGTTCTATCGTGGTTGTTTGACTTCTCTAATGGATAACAGTTAATTGCTTATTACATATTGTCTAGCATAGCTAAGTTAGCTAATTGATGGTTGTTGCATTGCATAAAATCATTTTCAAAACTCCCCATTTATCTGTTCCCCTCCCTCACTAAGCAATTGTGTTTGTTCACTCCCTCTTTCTAACCATTTCAAGTTCGATGCTTTCAGAGTCTGAGGAAAAGAAATCTCAAGAGTCTCCTTGATTGGATGTTCTAGTTTTAGTTGATTGTTCTATGTAAATTTGTGATAGTTATGCATTCTTTTGAGGCATGCGTGCCTTGTTTATATTAGTTGGTTGTAATGAATGTAACTAAGAAAGGATCACCTAATGATAGTGGACTGTAATAACTTTAAAGTTTTACTTTATCATCTAGTTTAGCTTGCATGCTTGTTTGGGTTTAAATAGAGGATGGTTGAATGGCTTAACATCTAAGAAAGTTAAATAGAGAATATTAGAGAGATATGATAATCGGAATTATAACCATAGGATTTCAATAGCTAACGGAAATGCATGCTTGAATGTTTTATTTTGTCAAAATAGAAAGGCTCGGATGGCCTTAGAGATTGGGGAAGTTATGTTTAATGAAGTTGTGGTTGTATATAAGTGTTGTGCATTGTTGTTATTGTTATTTCTTTTGAGTATAGGTATGTGGATAGACCTAGAAACAAGGAAAACTTCATCCGTTTTCCCTCATTTTTTGTGACTTGGGGTATTGGGATCGGGGCTCCGGTCTCGTGAGGGATCGAGGTGTTCCACGCCTTACCACCCACAAACAAGTGGTCAAGTAGAAATGTCGAATAGGGAGATAAAATCAATTCTGCAGAAAACGGTTAAGCCCGATTGCAAAGATTGGTCTAGTTGTATACACTGTGCATTGTGGGCCTACCATATAGATTTTAAGACTCCCATCGGCATGTCCCCGTATAGGTTGGTGTACGATAAAGCTTGCCACATTCCTATTGAACTTGAGCATAAAGCTTATTGGGCTATTAAAGCTCTGAATTTTGACATGCAGCAATCAGGAGAGGGTATAAAATTGGAATTGAGTGAATTGGAAGAACTTCGTTTCAAAGCCTATGAAATGTGAAACTCTACATGGAGAGAATGAAAAAACTTCATGATAAATTCATTCTTAGAAAAACCTTCTCCCCTTCTGATAAAGTTTGGTTGTTTTACTCCAAATTGAAGTTCTTCCCAGGCAAGTTACGGACTAGGTGGGACGGACTCTATGAGGTGCCTGAAGCATATCCTTCTGGAGCTATCAAGATTAAGCACCCCACTGATAGGCCAGTCCTCACAGTCAATGGTCAGCGACTGAAGCATGCATTCAATCCAAAAGCAGTCTCTGATGAAGTTGAATCTGTAGAACTTCGAGATCCTGACTACTTTCCATAAAAAAGGATTTTGCCAAGCTGATGACATTAAACTCAGAGCTCCTAGGAGGCAACCTAGATTGTTCATATTTGTTCAGTTTGTTAGATACTTTTCGTGACCATATTTCTTTTTGATTTATTCCCTATACTTTTTGTTTATATTTACTCAGATTAGTTAACTATTTTTGCTATGTTGATGATAATCTTGATATTGTTTTGTCTATTGATATCCAATGAGTTGCAGATAGATCCATCTTTTCACAAAGATAATAGACATATTCTTTTATATCAACATTGAATTGCTACACATCGGTGATCTTTTTCCTTACTACTACATTTCTCTTTAGACCTGATTAACATATGCTGGAAAGTAAGCAAACGATAGGTTTGGGGATATAGCATTTGTCATTTTGTTGTTACTTGCATATTGCACTCTCATTGTTTTACATTGCTATTTGATTGAGGACAAACAAAGTTTCGGTGTGGGGATGCATAATGAATTTCATGATACAAAATTTTCAAAAATTTGTAAGAAACACACCATTTTGATAAACATTTTTTATGAAAAAGATTATTTTGCTACCTTACTTATTATAAGAAGATGATTTAGATAATTTGAGAACCTGTGTTTTTAGTATGTAATGTGAAAATAAATTCTTAGGAATGTCTGAAGAAAAACTTTGGGTTATTATATTCATAAGTGAATTCAGTTGTTCTTCTTTTTTTCAATTGATGGGTTTGTGAATTTGAAAAGATTGAGATAGGATTACCCTTTGTTATGAAAGTTCTTATGATTGAAACCTGAACCCAACTGCCATGTCTGTATATTAAGTTTTGTTACTCTGTCTTGTCCATATGTAATGTTCTGTTACTCTATTGTATTATTCAAACAAAAAAAAAAAAGATGCACATACCTTTACTTTTGATAGAGTTATGTTGTAAATCTCTAAGCACCACTATTCTAACATTTCTTCATCATTCGGGATATGCGCTATAGTGTAAAGTTTCGAGCCTGAATATCTTGGGTGATTAATGCACGTTGGGATCTCTTTAAAACCTGGCAACCTCGGCCAATTGGTTGAGGATTGTTGGTCTTAAAGCCTACTACATGGGATATTCATAAAGCAAAAAGAAGCTAAACACTAAAAAGAAATAGTCTGAGTTGTACTCTCATTTCTATGGCAAATGTAATGATTACAAATAGGCAAGAATATCAAAGTCTAATCTGTTTGCAGGTCCTGAAAGTTGGAAATTTATTTGAACTTAATTTGCTTAGTTTCCTTCTAAATATTACTCCGAAGTAATCAAAAGTTCATTTCCAAAAGAGTTAACTATTTTTGAAAAACTATGTAAAGATTTTCTTATTTTTCTTGTCATTAATTGATGAACTTGTTAAAAAATAGTGGATTATACTTCTCATAATTCATGTTTGAAAAATTTTGACAAAAGGATGGGATAGATAACATTCATCTGCTTTGAATTTAAATTGCAAAATTTTTGAAGTTTCACTTTAAAAATCAATGTGTTTTGAAAACAGACTTGTTTGAGGACAAACAAGGTTTAGGTTTGGATATGTTGATATAGCTATAAATGCAATACTCAAACCATTGTATTTTGACTACATTTGCATATTAACTTGTGGAATAAATGCAACACATATATACTTTTGATGCAATGTAGGATGATCTCGAAAAGTGAACAAACCAGACTCGAAACTAGTCGAATTGCAAGTCATGAAGTCGAAGATCGAAGAAGACTCAAGGATTGGAGGTATAATGAAGCCTATAGAGGAAGAATTTGGCCAAACCAAGCACGAGAACAGACTCAGATCGATGAAAATGCTTGAAATACCTTGGTCAACGATGGTCAAAATTGGCAGCAAAGGGCGCTCGTGCGTCATTCCGGAACTTTCCATGACTGCTAATTAGTCCACGTGTACTGCTAAAAGCATCTGATTGGTCCACGTGGACTGCATATGGTGCGTTCCTATCGGCTAACCAGAAACACACTCGAGCGTGCTCGAGCGTGCCACACTGGGCACTCGAGCGCACCCTAGATTTTCAGCCTATAAATAGCCCCTCCCCAGTGAAGAATAATAATTAATTTTAGTTTTTAATATTTATTTTATTAATTTGTTTAAGTTTATTTTAGAGTTAAATTTAGTTTTAAGTGTCAAATACATGAGAAGTTCTGTCTATTTCAATTGGAGGAATAGCCCGATAGTTACAACGAAGGAACCTTTGCTCAAATCCGGTGTTCAGAAATACACGTTCATCAAAATAGGAGAGCATTTCTTGACTCTCTTTTATTTGTATAACTCGTATTTATTTATAATGTCTGAATAGATTATTATCTTGGGGATGATATTGTAAATAACGGTGTTTTAATTACAGTCTTGGATTCAGATAATTTGATTTAAATGCAATAAATGGCTTGTATTATTCCAATTATTATTGTCTTTCATATACATTATACTTGTAATTAATGTTATGATTGCTTTACATTAGTGTCATATATACCCGAGCTTTAAATAGTGAATCTATAGGTTGTACCATAGATTCCAGGAAATTATAAGTTGTACCATAATTTCTACTTGTAGAGTTGTTAATTATTTAGTTTAGTTAATTTGCCCGATTACTCTAGGTTACAAGGGCAGATTTATACTTCGGCTATATAACGGACTCGAAGATAAAACGACACCTATAACCAACGTAGTAACTAGGACGTAATTAATCTTAGGAAATTAACTAGGTTAACGCTTGTAGCTTAACCCGAGCATTGAATCAGAGTATCCTAATACTGAGTCTAGATTAACTGCCTCATTACATATCCGACCCCTAGATCT
This sequence comes from Ehretia macrophylla, assembly GCA_037974665.1. NCBI lineage: Eukaryota > Viridiplantae > Streptophyta > Magnoliopsida > Boraginales > Ehretiaceae > Ehretia > Ehretia macrophylla. Next base: position 29,746,753 of record CM075769.1, read on the forward strand.
TTTCCCTTATATTTGACAAAACCAAACCTTAGCTTTAGTTTACATTATTACGGTAAACATTCAAATCCATACATAAATTGTCATGTTTTCACCTCAACATTTTCTCACGCTACTTCACTTACTAACTTACGAGCTTCCTTGTGGATTCGACTCCGCACTCAAAGCACACTACACTACATTGATCCGTATACTTGCAGATTTTAAAACTTGGTTATTTTGTACACATTTTATAAGCCGACCGAGTAGCGATCACACACCCCAATAGAATGGGATGGCTAAATGAAAAAGTCGGCATTTGTTGCCGGTTGTCCGATCTTTGTTAATCGAAGCCTATATGCCAATGTCTTATTGGGGAGAAGTAGTCATCTTTGCAGCATATTTAATCAATTGGGTACCCTCCAGTACCATCAATTTCAAAATGCCATTTCAAACAATTACTGATGTGGTTGTTGCCCCAGCTGTTACACATTTAACTCCTCATATCTTTGGGTGTATGGTATTTGTACACCTTCACAAGCATCAACGAACCAAATTAATGCCTCAAGCCTTGAAATGTGTTTTTGTTGGTAATGCCATTCATCAAAAAAGGTTATCGGTTTTACCATCCTCCAACATGTCAATTATTTATCACAATCTCTGCGTCTGAATTTCAGAGGGAGTACCAGAAGGAAATTCAAACTCTAGATTGTGATAATCAAGGTAAATCCAACTTGGATATAAGTGGCATAAAGTTGGATTTCAGTGGTGATGACTCATAAATTGAAAAAAATCAGAATATGGATAAATTGGATTTAAGTGGTATGATATTAGATCAAAGTGGTGATGAGCACCCAATAACTGAAGAAGTAGGTCTATCTTCAACCCAACCTAAAACTGAGTCTCTAGAAAATATGGCTTCTTCTCCGATCGACATATCATACCAATCATTTATTGAAAATGTTCATGAGCCACACATAAGAAAATTACCACATCGTCACACTAGAGGTATTCCTAAACCCACATATGAGCCAGATCTTTCTAGTAAAGTAAAATATCCGATGAGCCGTTATGTGTCTAACCATCATTTGTCGGAATCAAATATGTCTTTTGTGAATCAATTATATGTTGTATATATTCCTAACAATGTGCAAGAAGCCTTAGTTGATCCTAGGTGGAAAACAGCAATGAAATAGGAGAGGAGATCCTTGTAAAAAAATCAAACATGGGAGTTGGTTGATCCTCCACAAGGAAAGAAGCTAGTTGGATGCCGGTGGATTTATACTATAAAGTACAAGACTAATGGTACAATTGAACATTTTAAGGCAGGACTGGTAGAAAAATGATACATTCAAACCTATGGGATTGTTTACACATAAATATTTTCACTTGTAGCCAAAATCAACATAGTTCGTGTCCTGCTATCTCTAGCGGCTACCTAGATTAGCCTTTAAAACAGTTCGATGTGAAGAATGTTTTTCTCTATGGTGAATTATTTGAAGAAGTCTACATGGATCTCCCACCTAGGTACATGATACCAAAAAGGCACAGCCAAAAGGTATGCAGGCTAAAAAAATAATTTTATGGGCTGAAACAATCTCCTAGAGCATGGTTTGGAAGGTTCATAAAATCTATGATTATATTTGGTTACCATCAAACCAACTCATACCATAATCTTTTCGTAAAAAGGGATAAAGAAAAAGTCACTGCGCTTATTTATATGTGGATGATATAGTGGTTATAGGTAATGATCCTAATGAAATGAAGGTCTTACAGAATTATCTATCCAAAGAGTTTGAGATGAAAAATCTAGGCCCCTTGAAATATTTTCTTGGAACTGAAGTCTCCTGTTTTAATAAGGGAATATTTATGTCTCAAAGAAAATATTCCTTAGATCTATTACAAGAAACTAGTATGTCAGTATGTCAACCAATCGATACTCTAGTAGAAGAAAATCTGAAGCTCTGTATTGAGTCCAACCAAGTACTAGTTGACAAAGGAAGATACCAGAGACTTGTAGGGAGATTGATGTATTTATCTTACACTAGACCAGATCTTGCTTATGCTTTGATTATTGTCAATTAGTTTATGCATAATCCTGGTGAACGACATATGGATGTTGTTATTCGAATTTTGAGGTATTTGAAGTCTGCTTCAGGAAAAAGGAATATTGTTCACTAAAAATGCAAACTATCAAAACATAGAAGCATATACTGATTCTGACTGGGCTGGTGATGTGGGTAACTGATGATCTACTTCTGGTTATTTTACATTTGTAGGAGGTAATCTTGTGACATGAAAAAGCAAGAAACAAAGTGTTGTAGCTCGCTCAAGTGCAGAAGATGAATTCAAAGGTTTGACAAATGTTCTTTGTGAGGCATTATGGCTAAGACTTCTCTTGCAGGATTTAGGCATTTTATGTGAACAACCTATCCGATTGTTTTGTGACAATAAAGCAGTGCGTGACATTGCATATAATCTAGTTCAGCATGATCGAACAAAACACGTCGAGGTAGATAGATTTTTCATTAAGGAAAAGTTGGATGAAAAAATTGTGGAATTACCTAAGATTTGTTCCAAAGATCAGTTGGCTGACATCCTCACCAAAGCTATCTCAAACAGATTGTTCTTAAAGTTTATAGTCAAGTTAGGCATGTGGGACATCCATGCACCAACTTCAGAGGGAGTGTTGAATTGTAGAGATTTCATAATTGTACAAATCTCTAATAGTCAAGCTTGTTGAATTATAGAGATTAAATAGTTGTACAAATCTCTGATAGTCAAGCTTGTTGAATTATAGAGATTACATAGTTGTACAAATCTTTGATAGTCAAGTTTGTTGACTATTAGAGATTACAGAGGATTGTGAGGGATTGATAGGATTAGATTGAGGGATTTAAATTCTCTATAAATATCTTGTATATTTTTAATTAGTCATATAATGGAAAAAAAAACAATTTCATTAGTTTTGAAGATCTTGTCTATGTTATTAGTTAAATTATCTCTCTTTTTGTTATTGAATCTTAGAGTTGAGCAATGGTATTCTTGTCATCTAGAATTAAATTGCTATTGTCTCATTATTTGTACATGTGATCCTCGGTTTCTCGTGAAATCCCCATAACCCTCATGTTGATTCTTGAGTTCTTGGGCTAGACAAGTGTTTTCCAATAGAGTTCCTTGATCGCATGTTTACTCTGCCATTGTCTAACATCGATGGCGTGCTTTGCTTAATTAAACGTTGAGCCAATTAGCTTGATTGGCAATTGATTAATTGATTGGAGATTATTAAAGCCATTATTGATTGGCTATGTTTTGCAAAACTTATGATATTACCATAACTTGTACTTTTATCTTTTATAGTGTGCAGAAAAATCTTATGGTAACTTACCATATGAGAAGAAGATTTGTGCTAATTAAGGAATGACATTTATTGCATATTCACAAGGAAAAAAAGAATAGGGTTTTATGAGTAAAGGTTTTTCTTGCAGCCCAAGATAATCTGCAGCATGAACGTGAGTATTTATATGAGGCAAAAGGTCGCAGCAAAGATGGAGCAGATGTAGGCAAAAACAGAGAGCAACAAGAGAAAATACAAGAGAGTTTTCTTCCCAGTGTTCCAAGTGATGTTGCAACACAATATGTGTTTCAGTCTTTTATTGTATTAAGTATTGCATATTTGTTTTGTTTGACAGTAAGACAAGAGTGATTTGTATGAGTCTTTGAGTGATTATATTACTGTCTCTTTTATTCATTCTTCAGGAGAAGAAGGTGCAATTATCGGGAAAGAATGTTGCAAATCGAGGAGAGCTCGCCAAACCGAAGTTCGTTAAGGAGTTCTTTATCTAGGCGTCAAAGGTCAAGAGGGAGTCTTTACTTGTATAAGTCCATTGATGTTGTAATTTGTTGTTTCTTAATGAACAGGTTTGTTGGACCAAGGGAGGTCCCGTGGACGTAGACCGCACGGTTGAATCACGTTAAATCTTGGTATTCTTTATTTCTGTTATAGTTTTATTATTTCCGCTGCTATTTACTGTTACTATTCATGTTGGAACATTAAGTGGAATAAACTGACTAAGCAATTAGAGAAACAGGTTGTTAACAGTCTGTGATAGAATTAATATTCCAATTAATGTTGCAACATCACTTGTAACAGAGTTGTAACTGAATTACTTTACACCAGGTTATTGCATCCTGTTTTTAGTCTTGATCACAGAGCTTCATTGATTAAGCATATTATTCATCTTGCTAAGAAATTAATCCATACTTATACTACACAACTTCTAACAAGTGGCATCAAGAGCAGGTTACGAACTAATTTGGTTAGATTCTTGGGAGTTTTGAGTTGTTGTCTTGCAGGAATAGGTATGGACACTTTGCATGAAAGAGGTTCAATCTCTAAACCACCACTGTTGGATGGAGTGAATTACTCGTACTGGAAGGCTCGAATGAGGGCATTCATCAAGTCTATTGATGAGAAGGTATGGAAAGTAATCTTGATTGGCTGGACAACTCCCACCACAACAGATGATCAGGGCAATGTTGCAACTAAATCTGAAATCGAATGGACCAAGGCTGAAGACCTTTTGACAAGTTGGAATTCGAAGGCACTAAATGCGATATTCAATGCTATTGACTTGAATCAATTCAAGTTAATTTCTACATGTGAATCTGCTAAGGAAGCTTGGGAGATTTTGCAAACAGCATATAAGGGTACAATATCAGTCAGAAGATCAAAGTTGCAGATGCTTACCACTAGATTCGAAGAACTGAGGATACAGGAGGATGAAACAATTGCTGATTTTAATGCCAAATTGTGTGACATTGCTAATGAATCTTTTTCTTTGGGAGAAAAATATTCTGATGCTAAGCTTGTAAGAAAAACTCTACGATCTCTCCCAGACAGGTTTGGAATCAAGGTGGCTGCCATAGAAGAATCAAAAAACGTTGATGAAATCAAGATTGATGAACTCATGGAGTAACGCCCTGTAATCAACACCCCCACGCTTGCAGGACACTCCCTGGACCTAGGGCCCAAGCGAGTACCGAGGCCATGGCGAGTGGGCCCGGAAGCGTACTATGTAAGTATTGTCCGCTCTGGAGCCCATACTCCTCACGGTTTTGTCCCTTCCCAAGTGGAACCCCACACTAGAAAAGGCACCTGCACAAATATACGAGACTTCTCTATATATTCAGTTGGCCCAGCTCCAAGCCTTCCGATGTGGGATGGGGTCACCACATCCGCCCCCCTTAAGGAGGCCCAGCGCCCTCGCGGGCCACTGGTGCAAAGGAAGGTCAGCTCTGATACCAATTTTGTAACGCCCTGAAACCAACCCCCCCATGCCTACAAGATATTCCCTGGACTTAGGGCCCAAGTGAGCACTGAGGCCATGGCGAGTGGGCCCGAAAGCGTACTATGCAAGTATTGTCCTCTCTGGAGCCCATACTCCTCATGGTTTTGTCCCTTCCCAGGTGGAACCCCACACTAGAAAAGGCACCTGTACGAATATACGAGACTTCTCTATATATTCAGTTGGCCCAGCTCCAAGCCTTCCGATATGGGATGGGGTCACCACACATGAGGTCACTTCAAACCTTTGAGATGAAGTTTAAGCATAAGAAGAAAGAAAAAGGCATTGCTCTTCATGTTGATGTGGAAAGAAAAGAAGCAATAACCTCTTTCGATGATGAGGACACGGAGATGTTTGAATCCTTAGCCGTGCTTACCAAAAATTTTGACAATATTCTAAAAAAATGGGACAAACGAAGAAAAGGGTTTAGGCAGTCAAATTTTGACAAAAAACCTTAGGTTGTGACAGTGGTTGACACATTCAAGAAGCAAAAGTTCAAACCAACTGATGAAAGAAAAAAAGGTAAAGGAATTCAATGTCATGAATGTGGGGATTTTGGTCACATTCAATCTGAATGTGCAAACACCTTGAAGAAAAAGAAGAGGGCAATGAAGGTTACCTGGAGTGATGATGAATCAGAGGAATTCTCATAGAGTGATGAGGAGCATACCAGTAACTTTGTTGCATTCAATGTTGTTACAACATCTCTTGAAAACAGTCTGAATGAGGAAGCTGTTACAATTGTTGCAGCACTGGATGAAACAGGCGATGAAATAGTGAATCTGATTGCCTTAAGTCAGACAGTGATGATGAAATGGATAATGAAGAAGTCATGAAAATGTACAAGAACATGTACGAAAAATGGGTGATCGTGTGCAAGAAAAACCAGGGACTGGAGTTGAGGATCCTAGAATTGAAGAAACAAAAATCAGAACTAGAGAAATTGGATGCTGAAAGACTGCAGGAAGTGCAGATGCTGCAACATGACTTAAAACAGATGCAGCAAAATATAAATATGCTAAATTCTGGAACTGAAAAATTGGATCGCATGTTATCCATTCAAAAATCTAACAGTGATCATACTGGACTTGGTTTTTATGAAGGAGAATCTTTTGGAAAAACTATTTTTGTCAAAAGTTCAAAGAATCCAGAATTTGAGCATAAGGTTGCAACTGCACAGAATAACAGTCAAAATGCCCTGGTTACAAATGTTATGACAGCGACTGCAACATCACAAAGACAACATAGGAAAAAGAAGAACAAGTTCATTTCCATTTGTCACTACTGCCTTGCACCTGGACACATCAAACCTCACTACTTCAGGCTCCAAAGAATGCAAGAAAAAGGTAAGTCTTTCAATCAGCAAAAGAGATCATCACATATGTTTTTGCAACACAAGGTAAGAACATTTTGGGTTAAAAAATCTAATTTAAATTGTTTTGCTGCTTATACGTCTACACAAGTCTGTGCTGCTAACTCTTGGTACGTTGATAGTGAATGTTCTAGCCACATGACAGGTATGCGTAAAGATCTCAGCAACTACAGGAAATGTGATGAAGGGCAAGTTACATTTGGAGATGGTGTTAAAGGAAAAGTTCTAGGAAGAGGAACACTTGAAATTGAAGGGTTTCCAAGGCTCAAGAGAGTACTGCATATTGAAGGGCTGAAGGCTAATCTTATGAGTATCAAACAATTGTGTGATCAGGGTTTGTTTGTGAAATTCACTAAAGATGGTTGTCATATGTTAGATGTATCTAATAATTGTGTGCTTACAGGGAAAAGATCATCTGACAACTGTTACATGCTTATACCATCTCATGAACAATCATTGTCGTGTTACAAAAATACCTGTGCAGTTCAAGGTATGCCAAAGCTAAGGAGCAAGCAGACAGGAAAATCGATAGAAGAAGGAAGCATCAGTAAGATGAATACTAATGTTGCAGACGGTGTTGCAACACAGACCAAGAAATCTGCTGTGACAGATACTATTGCAATGCTAGAAACAGAAACTGAGCAGGAAGACATTGGTTCGTGCGATGTTACAACAAGAAGTGTAACAACAGAAGTGAGCACTAAATAAATTCAAGCTGAAATGCCTCAAGTTTACAAAATTCATGTTGCAGAGGATGTGATTGGATCAATACATGATAGAATCCGAACTAGAGGTAAATTCAAGCTGAACTATTGGGACATGGTAAGGTATAGGTGCTATACTTCTCTATTAGAACCCAAAAATGTGAAAGATGCTTTAGAAGATGAATTTTGGGTAAATGTTATGCATAAGGAATTGAATCAGTTTATATGTGAACTTGTTGAGATTGGAACCATTGTTTTAGAACATGTTGCAACAGAAAATCAATTGATAGATATCTCCACTAAAGCTTTAGATCCTTTGAGAATTGAAATCCTAAGAAAAGCTTTAGGGATTTGTAGTCTATAATATTGTATCATGGATTGCCACAGAAGCATAAAAGAAGCTTGAGAAATCTAAAAGTCTAATATTCAATTCAATTTGTGATTTAGTTAGTGAACCATACTTCCTTGTACACACTAAATATTGATTGAGAAAGCTAATCTTGATAGTCTGCAAGTGCAGGAGCTTGAACGTTCTGATGACTAGGGATAAAAAGAGAAGTCTCTCTAAATCCATTCCTGTATTCTATTCATCCTTGAGATCAAAAAGAAAAAAAAGGCAGGAAATAATTGAAAGGACCATTGCAATAGGTGAATCACAACATACATAATGAAGTCGGTGGAACAAAAACCATGATTTCAAAACACTTTCAGCATCATAACATTTGTATTCACCATAATAGCTTATGTCTAGTCCATGTAATCAACAAATCTACTACATATATAACTATATATATGAATTAACAAGAGTTATCAAGGTATACCTCTTGAAGATTCAGCCAAGAAGATGAAGAAGCATTACAAGAATGATGACAAGCCTTTCACACCTTGCAAAAGCACTAGTTTGTCCACACAAACATCCAAGAGCTTCTCCTCCACAAACCAAATGTATGTACTAGCTATTTGGATGGAAATATGAGCTTACACAAGGGTTGAAAGCAAGAGAAAAATCTGCCCAAGCTTTGCAAGCAATGGACGAAAATGGAGAGAAAAAGAGAGAGAGAAAAATTCAGATTTTTGCTCTTGTGTGTTCACTTCTTAAAATTTGATTTTTCTTGCTCCTTTTTGTTGTGTTAAAATTCTGATTTTTCATTCTTGCTTTCTATGCATATATGTTATCTATGCATACTTGTGTCTTGTGCATTTGAAGTCTTCCATGCATTCAAGCTTTCAAGACAACCTTGTGTCATGAAATTGTAGCCTTCTATGCATTTATGTCTCCTATGCAACTTTGTGTCTTGTGTAACTATTAATATATACATTTATTGGGCTGAAAATTATAGTGGAAAAATATGTATTTTTCCACTAACTTGCCAAGTATTAATCCTAGCCATAGATTCTAATCAAGATCAAATCTTGGCCTTTGGATGTCATCATCTTTTGTTAATTATATATATATATATATATATATATATATATATATATATATAAACATATATACATATGATTAAATTAATCCTAATCTATATTAGATTAATTTATTGGAAACTAACTTTCCATATTTATACTTTGGCCCCAATACTTTCAATAATTACATTTTTGGCCCATTACAACTTAATGACCAAATACAACAATGTTAACTCCTTAACGTTTCCAAACCTTTTGTAAGCTCATTATAGAAACTCTATTCATGATACTCAAATGTGTGTGACTCTCTAGATTTACCACCATATAGCGATGAGGGACCATTAAACCCTTTTAATCTATTCCAAAAATGTCCCCGTCATTCTCAGAATACCCTCACGTTCTAGAGTGACGTCTAGTAACATATCAAGACAATATATACGGTAATGAAGTCAATCTCTTGTGAATCTATTTACAGTCGCAAATTAACGTACAGTCTGATCCTTCCGTTAATATGTCATGATCGAATAAGGACCATGATATGATTAAGTCCATTGGTTCGATTCTACGCTTAGATCTAAACGGTAGAATGAGAGATGACATTCATGGAAATACTCATTTCCATCATCACGCCTTGGCCAAGGACTTCCTCATTCAACTACCGAAATTAGATCACACAGGACATCGCTTCCTATCGGAAGTTAACAGATCCTGTGTTGACAATTACCTGTCAATCTCTATACCGAAGGAGTAAACTGCAAAAAGGCCGTAACCCATCTTTATAAACAAAGACAAGCATTGTCCTAATGCTAAAATCTAAACCCCGATATATCAGACAACCATAATTTCTCAAGTCAGAGGATTACTTGCACAATCGCAACGAGTAATAAAACTATTAATCCAAAGTCATGTAGTTTATTACTCATGCCACATTCAATGATCTATTCCACTAATAATCATTCATATGTAAGTTAATCGCATCCCATACTATTATGGCTCGAGGCTCGCCATCCTTTATCATTAATATCATATATTAATCAAAAGTAACTACATATGACAGACCATAATTGATTATTCTAGTCCTGGTTGAATAATCTAAGGACTATGAATAACTTTTAATGCTAATCATATTAAAGAAATACGCCAAGATATTCTAAACAACTTTTAGAATATATTTCTTCTAAGAAAAAACATAAGGACACATTCATACAATATAAGACGGAGAATATGAATGTCAACTCAAAATGCCATTAATAAAACATATATTTACATCAAAATTCCCTACATAGGTCATCTAACTATACTGCATTAGGGCATATCTCTAACAATCTCCCACTTGCACTAATGCTACATTACATAGAACTAGCGCATCATACTATGGTATCGCATACCCATCTTCTCAAGATGATGATCCAGCTGTGACTGACTCATAGGCTTGGTAAGTGGGTCGGCTACATTATCCAATGTAGGAACTTTCTGCATACTAATATCCTTTCGAGCTACAATCTCTCGAATAATATGAAACCTCCTTTCAATATGTTTGGATTTTTGGTGAGATCTCGGTTCCTTGGCTTGTGCAATAGCCCCATTGTTATCGCAATACAACGGTATCGGTAACTTAATGGATGGAACCACTTCGAGCTCTATCAAGAACTTCTTTATCCAAACTGTTTCCTTTGCAGCATCACATGCAGCGATGTATTCAGCTTCAGTTGTGGAATCAGCAGTTACCGGCTGTTTTGAACTCTTCCAACAGACTGCCCCTCCATTGCATACAAAGACACACCCAGATGTAGACTTTCTATCATCTTTATCAGATTAAAAATCTGAATCAGTGTATCCGTCCACACGGAGTTCACCGCCTCCATAAATTAAGACAAGATCCTTAGTTATTCGCAAGTACTTCAGGATATGTTTTACAGCAATCCAGTGTCCTTCACCTGGATCGGACTGATATATGCTCGTAATGCTTACTGCATAAGCAAGATCAGGCCGTGTACATAGCATAGTATACATGAGACTGCCTATGGCGGAAGCATAAGGCACTTTATCCATGCGTTGCATTTCCTCGTCGATTTTAGGAGACATTTCCTTAGAAAGGTGCACACCGTGCCTCATAGGCAAGAGACCTTTCTTTGAACTTTCCATCTTGAATTTCTTCAAGATCCGCTCTATGTACATGCTCTGAGATAAGCCAATTAATCTTTTCGTTCTATCTCTATAGACACGAATCCCCAAAATATAAGTGGATTCTCCCAAATCTTTCATGGAGAATTTATTACTTAATCAAATTTTCGTGGACATCATATGACCCGTGTCATTTCCCATAATGAGAATGTCATCAACATACAAGATCAGAAAAGTGGTCGCACTCCCACTAACCTTCTTGTAAACACATTGTTCATCTTCATTCCTCATGAAACCGAACTCTTTGATCTCATTATTGAATCGGATGTTCCAAGACCGAGAAGCTTGTTTAAGACCATAAATTGATCTTTTAAGCTTACATACTTTATGATCCGTGGATTCAAAACCCAAAGGCTGCTCCATATAGATATCTTCATCTAGATATCCATTCAAGAACGCAGTTTTGACATCCATCTGCCAAATATCATAATCATAGTATGTTGCAATAGCAAGCATAATGCGAATGGACTTAAGCATGGCTACAGGTGAAAACATTTCATCGTAGTCAACACCTTGTTTCTGACGAAAACCTTTTGCAACTAGCCTTGCTTTAAAAGTCTTAACTTTTCCATCGACTCCAAGTTTTCTCTTGAAGACCCATTTGCAACCTATAGGTACAATTCCTTCAGGCGGGTCTACCAAGGTCCAAACATCATTGGAGTACATGGAGTCTATTTCAATTTGCATTGCCTGCTTCCATTTCTCATAATCGATATCACGTATCGCTTCCTCATAAGTAGTTGGATCATCAATATGATCATTATCCCCTACCATAAACAGTTTTTGTGCTTCCTCAAGAAGATACCCATATCGTTCAGGAGAATGGGATATTCTACTAGATCTACGAGGAACCTGTGTGACGACTTATTCTGGAATCTACTGAATAGGTTCAGGATCTTGATTCAGGTATGTTTGTGGTTGAGAGGACCCTTCCTCTATTTCTATTTTTCTCCCGCTACCACCTTCTTGAACAAACTCTTTTTCAAGAAAGATAGCATCACGACTGATCACAACCCTTTGATCACTAGGAAAGTAGAAATAATATCCTTTAGTTTCCTTAGGATATCCCACAAACCTACCCTTATCAGATCTGGCTTCCAACTTATCTGTCTTAAGTTTCTTAACAAAAGCAGGACAACCCTAAATCTTAATGTGATTAAGACTTGGTTTCCTACCAACCCATATCTCATACAGAATAGTAGGAACAGCTTTAGTGGGAACGCTATTCAACAAGTAGATTGCTGTCAAAAGTGCATGACCCCACAATGAAATGGGAAGATCGGTGTAACTGATCATAGATCGTACCATATCCATTAATGTACGATTTCTACGTTCAGATACCCCATTCAATTGTGGTGTAACAGGTGGTGTTGTTTGTGATGTTATACCAACTTCTTTGAGATAGTCAAGAAACTCAGTACTCAAGTATTCACCTCCACGATCAGATCGCAAAGTTTTAATACTTTTTCCTAATTGGTTTTCTACTTCAGCTTTAAACTCTTTGAATTTTTCAAAAGCTTCAGACTTATACTTCATTAAGTATACATAACCATATCGTGAATAATCATTGGTAAAAGTTATGAAGTAGTAATAACCACCGCGAGCCATTTCTCTAAATGGTCCACAAACATCACTATGTATCAATGCTAACAATTCGGTAGCTCTTACGCCTTGTCCAATAAAAGGTGACTTAGTCATTTTACCAAGGACACATGATTCGCATGTAGGGCTGGGCTCAAATCCCAATGAACCAATAAGTTCATTTTGAGCCATACTTGCAATTCTTTTATCATTGATATGACCAAGTCTTAAGTGCCATAATTGTTTAGGATTGATTTGATTATCTCTAGGTTGTTTTTGTTTTGAAGTGGAAGTGGAAGTAGAATATATATGCATACATTCATTCATGTCAAGATGATAAAGTCCGTTCACCAAAATGGCCTTGCCGATATATTCATTACAATAGAGAATATTACACAAGTCACTAATAAAGGAAAATTCATAACCTTCCTTAGTAAGCCTAGGAATATATACTATATTCCTAATAGCTTGAGGTACAAACAAAACATCTTTCAAAATCAAGACATGCCTTGTAGGCATATCTACATGCACTTCTCCTTTAGCTAAAGCCGCAACACTTGCACCATTGCCAACTTTCAAAACAACCTACCGCTTCCCAAGCGCACTCGAATCATTTAGAATATGTTTACAAACACAAATGTGAGATATAGCACCAGAATCCAAAATCCAAGAAGTATAACGATGACTAATAGACAAACTAGTCTCAATCACAAAAGCAAAAGAATCATTACCTTTCTCAGCAGCTACCTTAGCTCGCTGCTCCTTCAGCTCTTGAAGGTACAAAGGACAGTTCCTTTTCTAGTGACCATCCTTCTTGCAGTGATAACATGTCCCCTTAGGGGTGACAACTTTCCCTTTTGGCTTAACCACCCCACCAGAAGTCTTTAGAGTAGAGACTTTCTTTTTGTTCTTCTTCTTCTTGTTGTTTTTCGACTTAGAGCCAGAAGAAGAAGCAACAGCAAGAACGGTCTCCTTTCCTTTACCCTTCATTTGACCTTGTGCAGTGGTCAACATGTTCAACAACTCGGGTAAAGAAGCCTCCAACTTGTTCATTTGAAAATTTATGATGAATTGGCTGAACGACGGTGGCAGAGATTGCAGAATTAGATTAGTCTGGAGCTGATAGTCCATTGTGAAATCAAACTCCTCAAGCTGAGTGATCAGATCAATCATCCTAAGGGTATGTTTGCTTACATCGGAACCCTCATCCATCCGAGCCCTGAACAATTCTTTAGATATCTCGTATCTAACAACGCGACTTTGCTCACCATACAATTCTCGCAAATTCCGAATCATTTTAACGGCATCAGACATATTCTCATGCTGACGTTGCAGATCATTATTCATAGAAGCGAGAATGTAGCTCTTAGCCCTTAAGTCATGTTCAACCCATTTTTCATAAGTTTCACGTTCTGCCTCGGTGGCAGTGGTGGGCAGTGTAGCCGAGGGGGCTTTTTGCATAACATAATAATTTTTTTCCATTCTCAAAATGATTTGAAGATTGCGAAATCAGTCTTTGAAATTTGGTCCAGTTAACATATTCTTATCAAGAATGCGAGATAACGGGTTTGAAAAAGAAGCCATGATAAACTGCAGAAAATATAATGCAGAAAATAAGATTGCAAGTTAATATAAACATGAAAGACTATTTAATAAGGACTTAAAATTAAATAGTGCTCCCACTAATTTTATTGAATCTCACACTCCCTAAGTGAGAATCGTGAATCTAAAAGACTCCTTAGTAGGTGACCAATTTCTCTTAACACAGATATCTCTCAACTTTAGTGTATTATTGAAATATGCGTTCAAGAGTTAACAACAATTTGTTATCTATTTCACTAAATAGGATATGGTCAATCTTAGCCCCCAAATCACTTTAATCTCAGCTTTAGTGCCTTATTGACTAAGTGATTTAGTTAGATCAAATCCGCCATATAAACATTATGTGACAATTTGAATCCTATGACCTCAACTTTAGTGTGTTCTTGGCCACATGATATTGGTACACAACTACATCACTATGTATGCTAGAATCTCATTGAAACTTATTGTGAGCTATATCTTTCTACCTTTGGGTTAGACAAGAAATAACCATTTTAAGTTGATAAGTTCTAGTATGGCGGTGGGCTACGATAAACTCTTTTACCATTTAAATCTAATGTGAGTTTGCACGTAGGGAGGTTTGAAACATCCTAAGATCTCACATATGCACATAAGACTATTAAATAAGCTAACATCACATATAGCAAATAAAATAGCAAATATGCAAAATATATGATGGTGGATCATGGACTTGGACTAAATTAAATCAAGAAAAACCCTAAACCTAGTAAGCACATCAAATGTCTTCCACGATCTTGACTTCTTGATTTCACCAAACATCCAATGGCCTCCCAACTCCTTAAACGCCTTGAATGATCTTCTTGCAAACTCCTTGAAGATTTACATACATTATGCCTCAATACAAGGTTCTCTCAAGTGCAAGAAAATAAATTGAGACTTATGTCTCTATTACAACCCAAATGAATGATTAAATTAGTTACGAAGCCATCTAATGAAATTACAACCAATCATTCATCCACTAACCAAGTCCATGATCAAATTCACCATCCATTCATCCACACAAACTCATAAAGCAAAGTAAATGCATCACATACATCATCAACTAAGCAATGCAAGTTAGATAGTAAACAAGCAATGCAACAAGTTTCATATTTTGACCTTTTAACATCTCATGTTAAACAACACATAAAAGAACTCAATAAAACCATTTTAAACACATATTTGTTGAATAAGGCCCAACAAAAATCCTTTATCATTTCATGGCCCGATTTGAGTTCTTAGTTTGTCATAGCTTTCAATTTTATGACATATCATAAATCTGCTGCACATGCACCAACTAATTTGACTCATTTAACATATCTAAAGTTCTCCAAAAATTCTGAAATTTTACAGGGAGATAGATCTTCGAGTGTAGATAGTTTTAGAATCAAACAGATCTTAATTCGGAGTTAAACTCACTGAGTTATGCCTCTCTGAGCAGACACTATGTAGTCTGTCCAGAATAGCGCGAGAATCAGTGAGGTTATTGATTTTGCTAAAAATGAAACTCTTAACCACGAAATTAGGAGATGCATATTAGAGGATGAAATATTCTACTATCTCTATAGCATAACATATCCAAAAATCAGCCCCAAACAACAACATTTACTATTTCAAAACAGTAACGCAAAAACAGTGCGCAGAAATATTTTTCAGAAAACTTCTAAGCATCAAATATGCAAGTATTGCGTTCTAAGTCTTTTGTGCTCAAAACTCTTGAAACTTTAAGCATAGATATGTGACTACATGGACTACACAAACAAGGCACTGATACCACTTGAAAGGACCATTGCAATAGGTGAATCACAACATACATAATGAGCTAGGTGGAAGCAAAACCATGATTTCAAAAAAATTTCAGCATCATAACATTTGTATTCACCATAATAGCTTATGTCTAGTCCATGTAATCAACAAATCTACTACATATATAACTATATATATGAATTAACAAGAGTTATCAAGGTATAACTCTTGAAGATTCAGCCAAGAAGATGAAGAAGCATTACAAGAATGATGACAAGCCTTTCACACCTTGCAAAAGCACTAGTTTGTCCACACAAGCATCCAAGAGCTTCTCCTCCACAAACCAAATGTATGTACTAGCTATTTGGATGGAAATATGAGCTTGCACAAGGGTTGAAAGCAAGAGAAAAATCTGCCCAAGCTTTGCAAGCAATGGACGAAAATGGAGAGAAAAAGAGAGAGAGAAAATTTCAGATTTTTGCTTTTGTGTGTTCACTTCTTAAAATCTGATTTTTCTTGCTCCTTTTTGTTGTGTTAAAATTCTGATTTTTCATTCTTGCTTTCTATGCATATATGTTATCTATGCATACTTGTGTCTTGTGCATTTGAAGTCTTCCATGCATTCAAGCTTTCAAGATAACCTTGTGTCATGAAATTGTAGCCTTCTATGCATTTATGTCTCCTATGCAACTTTGTGTCTTGTGTAACTATTAATATATACATTTATTGGGCTGAAAATTATAGTGGAAAAATATGTATTTTTCCACTAACTTGCCAAGTATTAATCCTAGCCATAGATTCTAATCAAGATCAAATCTTGGCCTTTGAATGTCATCATCTTTTGTTAATTATATATATATATATATATATATATATATATATATATATATATATATATATAAAAATATATATATAAACATATATACATATGATTAAATTAATCCTAATCGATATTAGATTAATTTATTGAAAACTAACTTTTCATATTTATACTTTGGCCCTAATACTTTCAATAATTACATTTTTGGCCCATTACAACTTAATGACCAAATACAACAACGTTAACTCCTTAACGTTTCCAAACCTTTTGTAAGCTCATTATAGAAACTCTATTCATGATACTCAAATGTGTGTGACTCTCTAGATTCACCACCATATAGCGATGAGGGACATTAAACCCTTTTAATTTATTCCAAAAATGTCCCCATCATTCTCGGAATACCCTCACGTTCTAGAGTGACGTCTAGTAACATATCAAGACAATATATACGGTAATGAAGTCAATCTCTTGTGAATCTATTTACAGTCATAAATTAACGTGCAGTCCGATCCTTCCGTTAATATGTCCCGATCGAATAAGGACCATGATATGATTAAGTCCATTGGTTTGATTCTACGCTTAGATCTAAACGGTAGAATGAGAGATGACATTCATGGAAATACTCCTTTCCATCATCACGCCTTGGCCAAGGACTTCCTCATTCAACTACCGAAATTAGATCGCATAAGACATCGCTTCCTATCGGAAGTTAACAGATCCTGTGTTGACAATTACCTGTCAATCTCTATACCGAAGGAGTAAACTGCAAAAAGGCCGTAACCCATCTTTATAAACAAAGACAAGCATTGTCCTAATGCTAAAATCTAAACCCCGATATATCAGACAACCGTAATTTCTCAAGTCAGAGGATTACTTGCACAATCGCAACGAGTAATAAAACTATTAATCCAAAGTCATGTAGTTTATTACTCATGCCACATTCAATGACCTATTCTACTAATAATCATTCATATGTAAGTTAATCGCATCCCATACTATTATGGCTCGAGGCTCGCCATCCTTTATCATTAATATCATATATTAATTAAAAGTAACTACATATGATAGTCCATAATTGATTATTCTAGTCCTGGTTGAATAATCTAAGGACTATGAATAACTTTTAATGCTAATCATATTAAAGAAATACACCAAGATATTCTAAACAACTTTTAGAACATATTTCTTCTAAGAAAAAACATAAGGACACATTCATACAATATAAGACGGAGAATATGAATGTCAACTCAAAATGCCATTAATAAAACATATATTTACATCAAAATGCCCTACATAGGTCATCTAACTATACTGCATTAGGGCATATCTCTAACAATAATGTGGTTATCAAGCACTGGAAAGAGCTACCTAATCCAAAATAAAAGAAATTAGTGTGAAAGCTACCAGTTGCAACATGAGCTAAAATAGTGATAAGAATACATGTGAAAAGAAATACAATGTGCAAGCTACCAGTTACAACATGAGCTACCATAAGAAAAATATTGTGTTTTCCTACGAGATGAATAGACGATCAGGTATGTTTGAGCTGATTGGGAGAGTTTCTACACCTTGCAGGTTTGATGGTGAAAGCTATCTATTTCAGAATTCAACCTCACACACATACATGGTTCATTAATTAAATCCTGGACTGAAATGAGTATTGGTAAGTAAAGTTGCTTGAGTGACTTCATGCTTCCTAAACATATCATGCATTTTAATTCTGTTTTAATTTTTTTTTTAAGAAAAAACAAAAACAAAAAACAAAAAAAGGGTGAAATCTCAGGGGATTTTGAACAAATTGGAGATACTATGGAAAATATTATTGCAACATCGGTTCTAAATTGCTTTTGGATAATTTGATGCAGCTTATGTCAATAATGTTTTTTTTGTTTGGATTGCTGAACAATTTGGTTTATAATTTCTACTATTTTGCTTACAATTTGCCTCTCTACCTTTGCTTCATGAGACTTTAGTTTACATGCTTAATTATTTTATTCTACTATTGTGTTGCTTAGTGGCTACAATTGTGCTACTTAACTGCTCAAAAGGCTGTTCACGAATGGGTTAAATCCCTTGTGAAGTTGTCTCCTCCATTCCATCTTTCTCACAAGTTTTTGCAGGACGTTGATATTCAGGGGGAGCCTTGAGCTGAAGGTAATATTGGACCAGCTTCTGAAACAACTACTGGTGTGTTGTTGCAACAAGTGCAGCAACTTCAAAATAAAGTCCATGAGTTGAGCAACGATCAAGCCACTGTTAAAGTCAATCAAGAGAAGATAATGGCAGACCTTGGGATGATGATGCAAGGACAACGAACCTTACTCGATTTCGTCTCCAAAAACACTGCTTGAATATTGGTTGTTTAATGATTATCACTCTGATACTTTACTGATTTTGTTCTGCTCTGGTACTTTACTATGTTTGAATTCTGCTGTTTTACTTTGGGTTCATGTTTGTGTTTGCTGATTTCTGCTAAGTCCTTTGGTCTGGTACTTTGCGTATCTACTTTGGTGTCTTTTGGCAAAAGGGTAGACTATGTTATTGCTATTACTACGTGCTGATTTTTTTGAGAGGGAGAATATGCTATTAATTTTGCTATGACTTGTTGCATCTTATTTTTTGTTCTATTGCCTGTGTTACTGCGCTGGCTTACTGATTGTTACAACAGGGTTATCATATTTGGGTTACTATCTTTTGTAGGGTCATCATCTTTGCTGCTTTGATACTTTCTTATCTATGTTTCCATTATGCTATAACTGACTGTTGAAACATGACCATCTTTGCTCTGATACATCCTTATCTATGTTGCTGATCATTTATTTTGCTAGCTTTATTGCTCTGATACTCTGCTTCTACTTCTTTGCCTTTGGTTTGGCAAAAAGAGGGAGAGAGATATGTTGTGTTGCTACTAACTGCTATTGCTTAGCTGTTGTGCTGCTACTGGCTGATCATTGCTCTAATACTGATGTTCTACTGAATGTTGCACCAAAGATGTTCATATGTTGCGTCTGTCTTTTTGCACTTGGGCAATAGGAGGTTTCATTGACTGTGATATCAGGGTTTTGCCAAAATAAAGCCAAAAGGGGATATTGTTGAGCCAATTAGCTTGATTGACGATTGATTAATTGATTGGAGATTATTAAGGCCATTATTGATTGGCTATGTTTTGCAAAACTTATGATATTACCATAACTTGTTCTTTTACCTTTTATAGTGTACAGGAAAAATCTTATGGTAACTTACCATATGAGAAGAAGATTTGTGCTAATTAAGGAATGACATTTATTGCATATTCACAAGGAAAAAAAGAATAGGGTTTTATGAGTAAAGGTTTTTCTTGCAGCCCAAGATAATCTGCAGCATGAACGTGAGTATTTATATGAGGCAAAAGGTCGCAGCAAAGATAGAACAAATGTAGGCAAAAACAGAGAGCAACAAGAGAAAATACAAGAGAGTTTTATGTCCAGTGTTTCAAGTGATGTTGCAACACGATCTGTGTTTCAGTCTTTTATTGTATTAAGTGTTGGATATTTGTTTTGTTTGACAGTAAGACATGAGTGATTTGTATGAGTCTTTGAGTGATTGGATTACTGTCTCTTTTATTCATTCTTCGGGAGAAGAATGTGTAGTTCTCGGGAGAGAACGTTGCAAGTCGAGGGGAGCTTGCCAAACCGACGTTCATTAAGGAGTTATTCATCTAGGCGTCAAATGTCAAAAGGGAGTCTTTACTTGTGTAAGTCCATTGATGTTGTAACTTGTTGTTTCTTAATGAATAGGTTTGTTGGACCAGGGGAGGTCCCGTGGACGTAGACCGCACGGTTGAACCACGTTAAATCTTGGTGTTCTTTATTTCTGTTATAGTTTTATTATTTCCGCTGCTATTTACTGTTACTACTCATGTTGGAACATTAAGTGGAATAAACTGACTAAGCAATTAGAGAAACAAATTGTTAACAGTCTGTGATAGAACTAATATTCCAATTAATGTTGCAACATCACCTGTAACAGAGTTGTAACTGAATTACTTTACACCAGGTTATTGCATCCTGTTTTTAGTCTTGATCACAGAGCTTCATTGATTAAACATATTATTCATCTTGCTGAGAAATTAATCTATACTTATTCTGCACAACTTCTAACATAAACTGTTGTTGGAAATTTTACTAATTGAAGTGAAAACGAGCCCAAGAGCTAGCATCCCTTTGGCTACATATATCAGTCTCTCAATCTTCTTTTTAGTTCAACACACTTAAATGCCAGCCAAGTGATTGTGGTAATATTTACACATATGCGACCAGCTCTTATCTCAAGGTATTTAGTGCATTCTCTCTAGACATTCTTCTCTATTTCAACTCCCTGAATATGGTTATCTTCGTACACCTTGTTGACTAATAAATTCTGAGAATTTTAATTGAAGCTTCAACATTCAGACTATTTTTTTATGATCTCGGCTTATGATTCAATTGTCAGAAAGAAGCAACGAGGAATCGAAGATTTACATGTTTATAACACGCATCGTGAATAAGCTAGTCTCCTTTATCGTGGTATCTCCTGTTCTTTCATAATGAGCTGAAAAGTGGGTATATAATGAGTGATACTCCTTTAAAATCTATTGGTGGGTCATGAAGTGTTTGGGAGGCGACGAGGGGTTCCCGAGCTGAGGTACGAATCCATCCCGAGCCGAGGCGGGCTAATCAGCGCCAAGGCCACTGCGTTCAACCGAATGTCTAACCAGGTTGACTGGCCCGACCCCGAAAACCCCGACCTCAGCTCCAGTTGTTCCGATGGGACATAAAGCACTGATGGGACATAAAGCTGCGCTGCATTAAATGCTGTCAGACCAGAACTTAGTATAAATAGAGCTCCACCCTCTTCATTTAAGGGGGTAACTCGTTATTAAATGCTCTCAGCTACCTTGCCAGCTCGGACATACTAATCATTCGCACGCTCGAGCGAAAAATCCGGGTCATCACCCCGCCTTTTCCTTCTTTTCCTTGTGCAGGTCTGGTAGCCGACCCGGATAGTACAGCTCGGAGGCCGACCTGAAAAGTCCAGCTCGGCGCAAGTAGCTCTCAACTTCAACTGTGAGGTTTTCGACCTCGACAGTTTGGTGCCGTCTGTGGGAAAATGACGAGTTCTTTTATAGCTCTCATCACCACCCATTGAGAAACCATTATGGTGCAAACTAGAAGCCACACCACGCCGGTAGAGGATTCGCCTAACCCGGAAGGGGACCTCGAAACCACGCAGGGGCCTAGCCAAGACCTAACCCAAGCCGACGTTGGAACGAGCCAACGTATACATTTAGCCACTCAAACCAACCCAGCAGCCGAATGAGACCCCAACTCCAGCTTGTCGCCAGAAATAAGGATGATGCTGAGGATGTTTGAAGAACTTAAGGAGCAGGTAGCCCGGCTAGCTGAGGGCCCCCTGGCTCCGCAAGAGGCTATGCCGCGGTCGTCGCGTCCGCAATTTCACATCCCGGAGTCAAGGCGAAAACGAGCGCAGGACGAGGAGGGCTTTCTAGCGCCGATGGCCAGACCCGACGTGGCGGGAGGTAAAAGGGCCGCTCAAGTCGACCCCGAGCAGGCCAAGACCGCAGCTGCCATAGCCAAGGTCATCAACCAGCTCGGCGTTAGCCCACTCTCCCCTAAGGTACTGGCCACGCCACTGCCCACTGGCAACCGTATGCCCAACCTGGCCGTCGACAACGGAGATGGAGACCCAGCCAGCCACCTGCTTAATTTTGATCACCACATGACTCTGCATGACATGCCAGATCTCATGAAGGCGAAGACATTCCTGACCACCCTGGTTGGCAATACCTTGGATTGGTTCCAGAAACTTCGTCTCAGTTCAATTACAAGCTTTCACCAGCTGGCTGAGGCTTTCTTGTCCCGCTTCGCGGGAAGCCGGCACGCCACCCGCCATACTTCTACATTGTTGCTGGTGAAGTAACATAGAGGGGATAGTTTGAGGGCCTACACGGCCAGGTTCAATGAAGAATCCCTCCGAATTCCCAACCTTGAGGACTCCATGGCGTTGATGGCTTACCAGAGTGGGCTCAGGTCGGGCCCACTTACTTCCTCCCTGGAAATCGACCCCGTGGACACTGTATCCAAGCTGATGGTACGAGCAGAAGGGTACATACACTCGGAAGAAATCCATTAGGCGAAAAGGGATAATGACAAGGAGAAGGAGGCCAGCAAGAAGGGAGAGACCTCCCGAGCCCAACCTGGGGCTAAAGTCCAGAACGATCGAGGCAAGCAGCCTCAACAGCCAAAGCAGAACCCCCGGTTCACTATGTTCACTCCCCTTAACACCTCGAGGGAGCAGATCCTGATGGAGATCCAACACCAGAACCACCTACCTCCAGCTCCGAGGATGAAAGGCCGACTCGAGAAGCGCAATAGGACCAAGTATTGCCATTACCACATGGACTACGGCCATACCACCGAAGAGTGCAAAGACTTAAAACAGGAGATTGAGGCACTGATAGCCCGAGGCCATCTCCGGAGATATGTAGATTCGCAGCCGACCCGAAATCCCGACCAAAGGAATAGGGAGAGGAGTCCGCCCAGGCGCCAGGCTGGGGGCGGACGCTTGGCCGTGATTGAGACCATTGCGGGAGGATTGGCATCAGGAGGAGAGACCTCAGCAGGCAGGAAGGGTTATGTTCGTGCTGGGAGGGAGTATGGACCGATGCGGGGACCAGCCCCGGGGATGCAGGAGCTCACCTTCTCCTCAGAAGACCTGGAGGGGGTGATATTGCCTCATGACGACCCACTGGTGATCAGTGCTGAAATAGCCAACTTCACCGTCAAGAGGTTGATGGTAGACACTGGGAGTTCGGCAGAAGTCTTATTCCTCAGCGCTTTTGAGCAAATGGGGTTGGACAGGAGCCGACTCAGGCCATTGAGGGGTACTTTAGCTGGTTTCACAGGGCAGTCCCACCGAGCCGAAGGGGTCATCAACCTCCCGCTGAAGCTGGAAGATGGAGATAAGTGGGCGTCGATGCAAGCCAACTTCATTGTGATGGATTGTAACTCCACTTACAATGGGATCTTAGGTCGGGTGGAACTCAATCACTTCAGGGCCGTCCCCTCAACTTACCACCAGGCCCTGAAATTCCCGACCCCGGCCGGCGTGGCCACCATTCGCGGAGCCCAGCTCTCAGCTCGGGAATGTTATGAAAACTCACTCCGGCCCAAGTATCAAATCGGCTGGGGACCAGATCTGCCCGAAGAAAAGAGAGATGCTAAGAGAGAAAGCCCGGCTGAAGACTTCCAGGAGGTGGAGCTTTCTGATGAAACCAAGAGAGCAAGGATTGGGAGTGAACTTTCTGCCGACCTCAAGAAAGGTATAAGCCAATTCCTCTTAAAGAATGAACATATATTTGCCTGGTCTGCCTCTGACATGACAGGAATTGACCCGGATGTGATTGAGCATCACCTGAATGCCGACCCAAGTCACTATCCGGTAAAGCAAAGGCGTAGGCACTTCCATTATGATAAACAACAAATCATAGCTGAAGATATGGATAAGTTGGTGAACGCCGGCCACATAAAGGAAATACAGTATCCAACCTGGTTGTCCAATGTGGTGCTGGTGACTAAGTCCTCGGGTGGTTCAAGACTATGTATTGACTTCACCGACCTCAACAAAGCCTGCCCTAAGGACTGTTTTCCCTTACCATGGATCGATCAGATGGTGGACGCCACCTTCGGGTTCAAGCTACTCTCTTTCATGGATGCCTTCAAAGGCTATAATCAAATCAAGATGGCTCTCGGAGACAAAAAGAAGACCGCCTTCACTACCGATAAAGGGCTCTACTATTATGAGGTCATGCCTTTTGGCCTCAAGAATGCTGGAGCTACCTACACTCGGATGGTGAACAAGGTCTTCAAAAATCAGATTGGCCGGAATATGGAAATCTATGTAGATGACATGTTGGTCAAGAGCAGAAGGGCGGAAGACCATGTAGACGACCTGGCTAAAGCCTTCGCCGTAATGGAGCACTTTGGGATAAAGCTGAACCCGGAAAAGTACGCATTCGGCGTCAAGGCAGGCAAATTCCTGGGCTTCATGGTCACAGCCCGCGGAATAGAAGCCAACCCGGAGAAGGTCCAGGCGATACTCGACCTGGCTCCGCCGACCTGCGTGAAGGACGTCCAGGTGTTAGCAGGCAAAGTCGCAGTGTTGAGCAGATTCATGTCCAGGTCGGCTGACAAGTGTGCTCATTTGTTCAAGATATTGAGGAATCCTAAGAACTTTGAAAGGATTGAGGAATGCCAGAACGCCTTCTAAGAGCTGAAAAGGTACCTAGCTTCGCCACCCCTGTTATCCCGACTTGAGGTGGGGGAGGAGCTGGTACTATATTTAGCATGCTCGGGAACAGCAGTGGCTGCGGCACTAGACCGAGAAGAAGGAAAGGAGCAGAAGTCGGTCTATTATGTTAGCAAAACCTTGCAAGGGGCCGAGGCGAGATACTCATCCTTGGAAAAACTCTCCCTCGCGCTCATCACAACGGCAAGAAAGTTGAAGCCATACTTTGACGCTTATCCAGTTAAGGTCATGACGGATGCCCCGCTCAAGTCCATCATGCACAAGCCGGAGGCGTCGGGCAGGCTACTGAAATGGGCAGTTGAGCTGAGTCAATTTGACATCACCTACCAGCCCAGAACAGCCATCAAAGCCCAAGCCATCGCTGACTTTGTGGTAGAATGCACTGGTCGAGCAGAGCATGACCCGGAGGACTTGTGGAAGGTCCATGTGGATGGGGCCTCAGGGAAGTCCAGAAGCGGAGCTAGGGTGGTCATCCTCAACCCAACCAGGCATGAGCACCAATACTCCCTGAAGTTCACCTTTCCGGCGTCCAACAACGAAACAGAATACGAAGCAGTGATTGCGGGACTGAAAATTGCAGCTCAGCTCGGGGCACAAACAGTCAACCTGAGCACCGACTCTCAATTGGTTTCTAGTCAGATTTTGGGAGAGTTTGAAGCCAAGGACAGTACTATGCTGGCCTACCTCAACAGAGTCAAGGATTTGACCTCGGGGCTCAGAAGGTTCACGATATAGCAGATTCCCAAGGAAGAGAATATGAAGGCTGATGCCCTGTCCAGGTTGGCCTTGGGTGAGAGCCGACTTGCCCTGGTCCATGTTGAAGAAGTATCCGAACCCAGTATTCAGTTAGGAGTGCAAGCCGTAGCCGAGCTCAATCTAAGCCCATATTGGACCAAACCAATCATGCACTACTTGGAGGGGGGTATGACCCCAGAAGATGAAAAAGCAGCTCGGAAGCTCATGAAACAGGCCTCAAGGTTTGTCATAATTGCCGGGCAACTCTATAAGAGAGCTTACGCTTGGCCTCTCTTGAAATATGTTGGACCCGAAGAATGAAACTATGTACTCCGGGAGATTCATGAAGGGGTATGTGGAAATCACTTGGGAAGCAAAGCTCTGGCTCGGAAGGCATTAAGGCAAGGCTATTTCTGGCCAACCTTAGAGCAGGATGCCAAAGAGTATGTAAAAAAGTGCGACACTTGCCAGAGGTTCTCCAATGTACAGAGGAAGCCTGCTCTGGACCTCACAGTGATGGTAAGCCCATGGCCATTCTATCAGTGGGGTCTAGACATCATCGGCCCATTGCCGACAAGTGTCGGCCAAAAGAAGCACGCCTTCGTAGCTGTAGACTACTTCACTAAATGGCCCGAGGCTGAAGGTGTTGCTAGAATAACAGAAAAGGCAGCTTGGGATTTCGTATGGAAAAACATCATTTACCGATTTGGGGTGCCAAAGGTCATCATCACTGACCACGGCAAACAATTCGACAGTGCATACTTTCGAGGCAAATGTGCTGAGATTGGGATCGACCTCAGATTCTCATCTATTGCTCACCTTCAAAGTAATGGCCAAGTTGAAAGGACTAACCAAATCATTTTGCAGGGCCTGAAAACCAAGCTAGAGGAAGCGGAGGGCCAATGGGCATCAATTCTTCCCGAGGTGTTGTGGGCTCAGCGGACCAACACCAGCTCGACAACGGGAGAATTGCCCTTCGAACTAACCTTCGGCACTCAAGCGGTGCTGCCAGTGGAGATCGGGTCTCCGACCAGTAGAACCCTCCACCATGATCTAGAAACAAACAGAGCACGGATCCGTGAAGAGCTCGACCTCGCTGAAAAGCTTCGAGCTAAAGCTCAAATCAGAATGCTGGCCAGCAAAGCTGCCATGCAAAGGGTCTTTGCCAAACAGGTTAAGCCTAAGCCTATTAAGGTTGGCAACCTCGTGCTCAGGAAGGCCATCTTTTCGTCGCGTTCCAGTAACAAGCTTTTCCCAACTTGGGAGGGACCCTATGAAGTCGTGAAGGAAGTTCGACCCGGGACCTTCTACCTTCGCGACAAGAACGGGAAACTATTGAAGAACGCATGACACTCGGAACACCTGAAGCGGTATTTTTTCTTGCGACCCCGAGCCGAAATACTTTGTAACGGCCCCGAGCCGAAATACTTTGTAATGGCCCCGAGCCGAAATATTTTGTAACGGCCCCGAGCCGAGAAATCTTGTAAAGGCCCCGGGCCAAGACATTGCTTGAACAAACTCAATACAATGCATCTTTACATACAAGTACAATTCCCGACCTGGGAACAAAACAAAACCAGCGCAATTCCCAACACGGGCACAAATTGCCTCAGCTACAAAGCTACTACCCCCTCGGATTAACGCGATGGCCACGCTTGATCACGAGCTAATGATCAATAAAACTGGCTCGGACGAATTTCCAACTAGGGTATAATCGATAATAATTTGTTAAGTTTTGCCAGTTCGGATTGAGTTCCAACTCGGTTTAATCCGGCTTCAGGTCGGTGTGTTAGTTTGGGGTCCGAACTCGAGCTCAACATTTGTCAATATTAGTTTGACCATTTTTAAATCGGACTGACGAGTCTAGGTCGGCGACAATTAAACAGTTGCCCAATTAACCAGCTCGAATTAGGGTGTTAATTCACTAGTCGCGTCCAGCTCGGTTCATTACGCTTAAGTTTGTATGGTCCACTAAGTTGGTCCGACCCACTTACTTAAGAAAATTTGCGAAGAGAAAGATACACGCGTACAAACTCGACCAAAACGCAAACAAAAATAAAATAGATATTTCATTAATACAAAAATCAATTACACAAGCCCGACCTGGGCAGAATTACAAAAGCCCGACCCGGGCGACTTTACAAAAGAAATTATTATTTGGGAGCAGCGGTGAAGGTGGTGGCCTCGGCTACGTCGCCGACCTGGTCCATACCCTTCTCGATGAACGCCAGCACATCTTTGGCCTGGGACGTCAGGTCAGCCGGTAGCTCGAGAATCTCCCAGAATTCCGGGGGCGGGGCCTCCAAGATCTCGATATAATCATTCTTGACGGCAGGGAAAAAGGTCTTTGCCCTCTCGCGAGCTGCAACCTGGCCTCGGAAGTAGTACTCCAGCTCGGCGTACCAGGCCATCACCCCACTCTCAGTGGCTAGCCAGTCCACAGCCTCTTGGCTGGACTTAAAGGCCTCTACTGCCTTCTCCCCTCGCGGGCCGACCTGATCCAAGAGGTCCTTATGCTTCGCCTCGGCCTCGCGCTTCTCCCGCTTGTAGCGCTCAACGTCCTTGGCCGCGGCCTCGCGCCGGGACTTCTCAGCCTCGAGCTTCTTCTTTAGCCCGGCGATCTCCGCCTCATCTGCTTTATGCCTCTGGGCCGCGTCCGTTCTAAAGGACTCCAGCTCGGCTCGGGAATCTGTGTAGCACTGCTCGAGCTCCACACAGTAAGTCTGGGCCCGGGCAAGTAGGCCAGGCGCCGTAAGGATATGGGACTCAGCCTACGCGAAATAAAGCAAGGTGGTCAGTCAAAGTAATCAACAAAAGAAACCACGACAGCACGTCTGGGTATGTTTTACCGTAACTATAGTCGTCCTCAGGTCAAGTGAAAGTTGCTCCGCCGGGACTGACCCCAACTTGGGATCACGAGCAACCTTTGCAGCCTCCACAAAATCCTTATTTGGAGGGCTCACCTCCGCGGCCTTGCCCCTCCCAGAGTACTCGGGCCAGGGCCGCTTCCTGTTGTCAGGACGGGATGCCGAGCGCTCGAGGATCGCCATACCCGAGCTCGTCTTCTTTGTCAAAGGAGATCCCGACGAGACCTCTGCGCCAACCTCCCTCGCATGGCCCCCGGGCCGCTGCCTCTGCTCCTGAGGGACGGAGCCAAAACCGGACCGAGCTGACGCCTCACCACTGGCGTCGGGCTTTCTCCTTCTCTGGAGATACGCGAGCTTCACCGTATCTGCCATGCCTGCAAAAACAAAGGAAAAGAAGGTGAAAAATGACCAATTACCAATCGAGAAGAGCAACGACAAACAAGGAGACGGGGAGGTCGGGCATTAATCCTGCGCACTGACCCTCTTCTGAGTCGGAATGAGCGTTCTCTTCAGGCTCAGGAAGTAAGTGTGGGTGCTCTTCGCTCAGGCCGGGTTCTCTCCCGAATAACTTGGACTTCCATATCCTATCCCACCTGAGGACACTATCGATGTCGATCAGCATACCCGGCTCGGGCCTCAGCACGTTGACCTCGGCGAGTTCCTCTTTGGAAAGCTTGGGGTCGTCGTTCAAAGTCTTTTTCAGTGAAAGATTCCAGTCCATACTGCACCCCGGCTTCACTGCCGGCTCGACCCAATAATAGTCGTTGTGCCAACCCTTGTTAGAGGAGTGCCACTTGGTAAAAATGGCATTGTTGACCTGAGCCGCGAAGTGGAACTAGCCTAGCTGCTTCGGGTTGGGCTTGCAAACGAAAAAATGCCTGAAATGGCACAAAGTCTGCTCTATCTTCCTCTCGAGGCAGAACACGAAGAATGCCACCATTATGGCCCAACCGTTTGGTGATATCTGACCCAGGCTGAGCTCAAAGTAGTTCAGAATGCCTGTAATGAAGTTAGGGAGTGGAAGGCGGACGACATCGAAGGTGAGGTCGTAAATCGTGAAGTGATCGGGCGGAGGATAGCAGGCAGGGTCATTCTGACCAGGGACCTTTAGTTTGTGGTGTCGGTCCACCGACCAGTCTCTCAGCCGAGCGTTGGCCATCTCGATGGTTGAATGACACTCGCACTGGCAACAAGCAAATAACTGTTCTATCCTCTTCCCCCGACCTGACGAACCACTAGCTGTAGCTGAGCTCCGAGGTCGGACTGCCCTAATCGGGACCGCTGCAGTCGGCTCCGAGGCGAAAACTCCAGCTAAGTACTCATGTGGTATCTCGACCCCCTCCAACTTGTTTAATGGCTCGTCGTCCTCTCCATCTCTCAAGTCTCCCAGGTCGGCCAAAGGATCTGCTTCGGCCTCTTCTTGCGCCATCCTGACCCCAATAACCTGGCAGTCATCATCGCTCTCCCGGGGCCCGGATTTTCGAGCCGACCCTGAAGACGAACTGGTTCTCTCTCCACCATGGTCCTTCTTCGAGGTAGATTCCGAGCTCGACGCACTCTCATCTCCACCGTAGGACCTTACTTCCATAGCCTGAGAATCTTCCGACTCCGACCTCCCCATCCTGTCTACAGACTAAATATAAATGAACATGAATGACTAAAGGGAGTCGGGACGTACCTACTGCTCTTGATTGCGGAGGGCTACTGACCAATCTGGCTCCGAGCTGACAAATCCCGAGAAGATTCTTTCCGAGCTAATTGCTTCCGACCACTCTGGTGTCCAACCTAAAATTCTTCAGGGATGGAAAGCGAAGTGTGGAATGAATCTCGGATGTCAAAGCCCTATTTATAGGCGCCCATGAAAGTCACCTCGGGAAGCCCAAACGTCGTGTCTCGTCAGAACTGCCAGGTGACGTGTCAGCCATCCGTTGGGCATGCACCGCTGACATGGCCATCCCTGCTCTCTCGGGGTCGGACGCCTATAGCTCGGGAGGAACTGCCAATTCTAGATCTCACCCTCTCGATCTTGACTTAGGGGGGGAATTGACGAGGGGTTCCCGAGCTGAGGTACGAATCCATCCCGAGCCGAGGCGGGCTAATCAGCGCCAAGGCCACCGCGTTCAACCGAATGTCCAACCAGGTTGACTGGCCCGACCCCGGAAACCCCGACCTCAGCTCCAGTTGTTCCTATGGGACATAAAGTACCGATGGGACATAAAGCTGCGCTGCATTAAATGCTGTCAGACCAGAACTTAGTATAAATGGAGCTCCACCCTCTTCATTTAAGGGGGTAACTCGTTATTAAATGCTCTCAGCTACCTTGCCAGCTTAGACATACTAATCATTCGCACGCTCGAGGGAAAAATCCGTGTCATCACCCCGCCATTTCCTTCTTTTCCTTGTGCAGGTCTGGTAGCCGACCCGGATAGTACAGCTCGGAGGCCGACCTAAAAAGTCCAGTTCAGTGCAAGTAGCTCTCAACTTCAACTGTCAGGTTTTCGACCTCGACAGGAGGTTTTCCAATTACCGAGCTTGGCCAATCCTTTGTTTTCTAATTAATCCTACGTGCGATGCAATTTCGTAACCTCATTATCATACGTGAAGAGAATCTATTGAACTACAATGATCATCATCTGATTCGACCTATGTAATATAATTCCCTAGATAGATATGGTGATCTACTCTACTGATGTATAATATTTCTTACTAGTGTCCCATTGATATGTGTTAATCCTTTGAAGTTCATGCTAAGTCAGACTTCTTATCAAATATCAAGCTTGAATCACATTATCGAACTTATGAGTTTGTTTGACTAACGGATAGATTGAATTCTTTTCGTAACCAATTTGAAGTTCACTTTTCTTCCTTTCTTTCCTCCTAAACAAGTAAGAGTGCCAATGTGATTAGTCTGCCTTATGCAAATCATCCTGAATAAAGGCACCTCAACAATAAAAGTTTGCCTTGACATGTCAATATTTTATTTTTGCTCATGTCTGTCTTGCTGCACCATTTGTTAATAACATCTCTAGTTTTGCAAAAGAAATCTTTTCCTTTTCAAGCAACAAAGGTAGTAAAGTAAATCATTTTCCCCTCTCGTCATCCTTGACATATGTACCAAACATCCTTGTATGAGACTTGAATTCTCAAATCCTTGGGTAAAAGATGGTGCAGGAACAACTTTCTCTTTATACCTCTTATTCTTAGTTTATATTAATTTGTCCTACCTTTGATTCTGGTCTGAATTACTTGAGCTTTGGATATTTATGTATTCCACCATTTGTTTGTTTTTACATATATGTTCTTTTTATATATAGCAACCTCTTAAATTTATTTTCCACTTATTCTTTTTGGTTATCATTTCTTCGGGCTATCTACTGCCTCCAGCATATTGAGTAAAACTTGCCTATTAAGACCCCTTTTGGTCGCGTCTATCTCTCTTCTTGAGCGTAAGGTGCATGTCTTTTTTATACTCATGTCTTCAGTCGAGATCTTTTCTGTTAGTAATTATTTTAATATCTACTCAACTTGACTAAGCACCATTGTAATAAACTCTTATGTCATTTAATTAAATTGATAAAGTCTATTTTTCATAAATTCATGTGACTATTAAAGCTGTGTACGTGAAAGTGAAGTGTTGTGAAATATTGCCTTAACGTGAAGTGTGGGTGAAACTATCGCCATATCGTGACGTGATTGGGATCCCATATCATGAGTGTCTATGGAGGCCTTGTTCTCACATCGTGTGTGCCTATGAGGGCCTCATACCCATAACGTGTTATTGATCGCGATCATGATACTACTTGGTAGTTACAACTTTAATATTATTCTTAACTCTTTATATTGAATAACTGTTTTTGAATATTAGTGTTCATGCAGTGATCTCTTTTATCAACTGCTAGGAGACTCTCGTGCCATCTAAATTTTTGAGTGTTATTGTTTATTGGATAACCATATTTGTTCGTTTACTATGAGCCCTTGCCACTAGACAGAATTTCTCAATTTGAGA
Source organism: Ehretia macrophylla (assembly GCA_037974665.1). Taxonomy (NCBI): domain Eukaryota; kingdom Viridiplantae; phylum Streptophyta; class Magnoliopsida; order Boraginales; family Ehretiaceae; genus Ehretia; species Ehretia macrophylla. Next base: position 29,779,444 of record CM075769.1, read on the forward strand.
GAGCTATTCTAAATAGTGTAAAACCAGAATTACTACAATCCTTTTTAGAAAAAGGTGGCTTAACTAACGAAAGAAAAATGGAACCAAATGAATTCTTAAAAGAAAGTGCGAAAGCTTTTTGTTTGCCACTACTCAGTGTTATCCTTTTTTCTTGGGAGAAACTCTTTTACTGAATTTTATTTCGCTCACCCATTTTGCCTCTGTACTATTTCCTTTATGGATTGTAGTGCTCTAATGGATTGTTAGCGGCAGAGGTGGCATTGAATGGTATCGCAAGGGGAGGATTAAGGGATGAATAACATTATTGAGATTTTCTTTTGATTGGCATTTGGCACGATTTGGTTAAAGGATGAGTTTGATGTATTAGAGTGATGTATACATATTATGGTTGTTAGATTATTTATTGAGATTTGTTTTGCGAGTTTAGTGTATTATATATTTCATGATGGAGTTAGTGTTCTAATTAATATTTTGAGGACTAAGTGAGTGTTGCGTATTTGAGGGGTTCATACCTTTTAGACATGCGATAGTTGCGTTTCTGAATTTTCGTACGGCAAATTTGAGGTTGTGACAGATTACGCTTTTCGCCAACGGTGTAACAACGTGGTCTTATCTTGGCTCCTCAATTCCATTGATTTTGAAATTGCAAACAACATAATCTACATGGATACTACCTCTGCCATCTGGCTTGATCTTCAAGGACAATTTTCCCAAAACAACTCGCCCCATATTTTCCAGATTCGCCGGGCTATATTCTCACTCCTACAACATTAGTCCTCAATTGCCACCTATTTCAATAAGCTCAAAGATCTTTGGGACGATTTAGCACCATATCACCGTCCACCAGCTTGCACTTATGGCGCTATGAAAATTCTCATAGAACGAACTCAACAGGAACGCATCATCCAATTTCTCATGGGTATGAGCAGGGGCGGAGTCAGAACTCTAATATTATGGAGGCCGATATTTTTTTTTTTTGTACAGTATCAATCTCTCCTAGTGAGACAAAGCTCGATTTGGTTTGATTTGATTTAGTATTTTTTTTATAGTATTTTTTGAGTTAGTAAAAAAAAAAACTCAAAAAATATCTGTCACTCTCAATTAACATAATAAGTCCTAATAAAAAAACTAATTAAAAATTCAATTAAATACGAATTATATATTTACAATTGACCTAATTTGGAACTTTTTAATATTATAAGTAGATTTTCATTGTATGCAACTAAAAATTCCAAATAAAATAAAACAGAATATATGTTGCGATAATTAATATCTTTTAGCGGAAAAGAATATTAGCACATACATTATGTAGGACAATAATAGAAATATAAAGTTTTAGGCAACTTAATGTACGAAAAAATTATGATTAACAAAATTATTAAACATTGCGATTCGAAAAAGTAAAGGTCAAAGGTTAGTTGGAGCAGGGTACAGGTCAATCTTCTCGTTGTTTTTCACTTCTCCGAAACCTATCTCTAATTCTACCAACTCAAACAACAACCGCAGTTAGGTAAAAATTGTTCAATATGCGGCCATTGTCACAGAGCTTATGAGGGTTCGCCATCATGTTGACAGATGCTAGAAATTACATGGATATCCACCTTGCCACCATTTCTACCACCTTGTTGTTGACTCTTCCTCCCATGTAGCTCCTGGTGCCAACCAATCTAGTTAGTGCCTTACAGGCCCTTCTGAGGTCCCGTCCTTTGCTGCTATACAGTACAAACAAGCTCTATCCCTCCTCAACGAAGGTACCCAGTCCACTTATGCAAACGTTGCAAGTATTGTTTCTTCTTTTCCTATTTCTAATCCTAACTTTTCATCATCCCAGGTAGCTTGGATAATTGATGCCGATGCTATGGGTCATATGACTTCTAATTCGGAAACTTATCCCATCCTTCCCTTGTCAACATCCCCCAATTAAATTGCCTAATGACTCTTTTGTTCTTGTCTCATCCTCGAGTTCTCTTTCTCTTACTCCTAACATTATTCTCCATGATGTTTTTTTTTATGTCCCTCAATTCAGAGTCTTCTTATTGTCCATTAACAAATTTACAAAAGTCTCTCAATTAATGTTCAGTCACTTTTGCTTCTGACTTTTGTATTTTTCAGGGCCTTACAATGAAAAGGATCATTGGCTTGGGTAAGAAAGTTGGAGGCTTAACCTATTCACCTCACCATTTGTTCACATGCCCAGTTCCCACGCTGCTTTGTCTCCTGTATCGCCTTCCATCTAGCACCAGCGGCTTGGTCATCCGTTCTCGCATCATATTCGGCTCATGTCTTATTTAGATCCCTCTATTCAATTTGATTCTCATTTACTTTGTGAACCTTGTCATTTACTCAAAAAAACTCTAAATTCTTTTCCACTTAGTTCACTTATAACTAGTAGTATTTTTGAGCTGATATATTGTGACAATTTGGAGGCCCTATTCTACGCCCTCTCTTAACGATCCCTATTATTTTTAACACTTGTTGATGACTATTCTAGATGTACTTGGATTTACTTAATGCACCATAAATTTGAATCTAGTCAATTGCTCATGAATTTCTTTAATATGATTTCCACTCAATTTTCTTGCATAATTACACATTTTCGCAGTGACAATGGTGTAGAAAATTCCTTCACAAAATGTAGTTATACATCAACATAGTGGCGTTAAGCAATACATGATGAACTTTAAGCTTTAGATGCCAATGGCACACGGACCATTGTTTCGCTACTACCAAACAAGAGACCCATTGGCTGCAAATGGGTATATCAAATCAAATATAAGGTTGATGGCACCAATAGTGCTACAAAGCACGTCTAGTGGTTAAGGGATACACTCAAAAGGAAGGTTTGAACTACCATGAAAAACATTATCATATGTCACTAAATTAACAACAATGCGATGTATGCTTTCTATTGCCATGGCAAATGAAAGCTGTGTGCTAAATTGGTTGAGGTATCTACTTCATGATTTTAAAATACAACAAGCTGAATCAGCCACAATATTTTGCTATGATAAAGCGACACTTCATATTGCCTCAAATCCAGTTTTCCATAAAAGAATAGAGCACATAGAGTTGGACTGTAATTTAATCCGAGAAAAAATTCAATCAGGCTTGATCAAGATAGGCTATGTTCGTACATCACATAAATTGGCGGATGTGTTGACAAAACTATTAGGACAGTCTCAATTTACCAGTTTGCTGAGCAAGTTGGGCATACACAATTTATCTGCTCCAACTTCAAGGGGAGTGTTGATAGCCCGATAATTGATTTAGGAAAGATTCAAATTATGAATGTTTTTATCCTTAATTAAGTTTCTCAATTTGCCAAAGTGTAAATCTTCTTTTGCTTATAGATTTAGGACTCTTCTCTCTATCTGCGAATATTTTACAATGAATAGAATCAATGGTTCCTAGAAATAAAATTTGACCATCATAGCCACAACCAATTATTCTATGTGTCTTCATATACTATTTTGCTTAATAATATTTATTGTGCAGTGCAACTATAACTCCTTAGTAGAAAGAGTTAAGGTTAGAATGGTTATAAAGTATAGTTATTGGGTTAGGAAAGGCTTTAGTCATTTAAGAATTGGGCTAAATATATATTTTGGTCCCCTTTAGCCTATTACTTATCTTGCTTATTCCTTAAGCCTAGGATGATACCAATTGGACTTGGATCCTTCTTCCTTATTTAATTTCTCATCTACTAGATAAAATGGACCATCAGATTGCTCTAGAGGAAATCCTTCGAGAATCTTTTAGATCACTTGATACTGTTAGTAAGACAGTAAATGAAAACAACTGACTTCTAGTACTCGGGAGCTATGTTGAAGTGGGAAAATACATAGACAACCTGATAGATATCTTGGAGAGTCTTTCTAAACAGTCTAAGGATTGACTAGCAGATCCTATTAACTACGATGAAGTGGTGACGGATACAAATGCTAACCTTTGGCATCAAGCAATGGAATTTGAAATATAATCTATGTATTCTAATCCGGTCTGCGATTTTGTAATTGCATTTGAAGGGATCTAACACATACGGTGCAGATAGTCAACAAGTGGAAAAGATTAGTAGATGGAAAGGTTGAAACCTTCAAGGTAAGGTTGGTGGCAAAGAAATATACTCAAAAAGACGGAATCAATTATAAAGAAATTTTTTCACCAATAGTCATGCTTTATCCATTAAGATACTCTTAGCCATCGCATGACTACAAGATATGACAAATGGAAGTCAAAACTACATTCCTGAATAAGAATCTTGACAAGTGTATCTACATGATGCAACCAGATGGGTTCATTGCTATTCGCCAAGAGATTATGGTCTACAAGATTAAGAAGTCCATTATGGACCAAGGTTCTGTTTGACCTAGTTTTTTTACATTCAAAAGTGTTTCACGTGAGTTTAGAAATTACAATTAACCTGTTTAGCCCATCTTTGAAAGTCCTTTTAGGTGAAAGTTGAAATTGAAAAAATGCGAAATACAAGAAGCTCCAACTTGGAGTTTTTCAAAATAGGTTTTTGCAAAACCGTTTTTACATAATGCAGGAAGTTGTTTTCATTTTTTTTCTTAAATATACCTCCTTTCATATTTTTTAAAATTCAACATTGCCCTCAAATTTTCTAAAAGCTCAACATTGCCCTCAAATTTTCTAAAAGCTCAACATTGCCCAACATAGGTCAAATATTCAACGACTTTTATTCAACAACACTTCTACCCAAAACTCTACTACTAAAAGCTCTACAGTTCAAAAATTAAAATTCACAACTAGGCCAAATAGAGCTTAAATTGGCAAAATGCAATAACATTGAGAAATAGACTAATTTAATTACTTTGACAAATATTGAGAACTTATTTACACGTTTTAGAACATTATAGACTAAATTGATAAAATGCAACAATATTGAGCCTAGTTTTTTTTTTTTTTTTTTGCTAGGCCACCATTTGCATAGTTAACCTTTATTTAGGCACATGAACACTTGGACGCCTTGTTACTATGTGTCAGTTTTTTGTTTAATCAACTGTTAGGAATCATGCATGGTATTTAGAATTTTATAATAAGAATAAACACAGCGGAAATAATAATACTCATGCATCACGTTCATGGCTAATTACGTAGATTACATATATACATAATAATCAATATTAATTACGCATAATAAGATTTTAGGATTACATTTCTATAATGACGAATCTATTGTAGAAATTGATCAAATCCAGAGCACTCCAATTGTGAAGCCTCCAAAAGTATCCACACGAGATCCGAGTCATCAATCAGCAAAACTCCCACTATGAGTTTTAGAGAAAATATATTTGCTATGAAAGACAGGATTTGTGCGAGCTTTTCTATCTGTCATATTTTCCTATTTATAGGAAACTCTCGACATATTAGAGCTAGCTTTTGGGTCAGTCCTAATTACTGGACTTGGACTGATTAAATGATTGAACTAATATTCCAATCTAATCAGTCTTAAGTCCGATTAAATATTAGACTCTTCTAACATTTAATTTATTTTCCTTGCTGATTAATTCTAAATCTCTTTTGTGTATGACATCTCGGGTTCATAATTAATTGGCAGCGAAATAATATTAATTCAATTAATATTTAATTAGAACTCTTCTAATTTAATTCTCGCAAGTCGTGAGCGATACCTAGCAGTATATCACGACTACCTAACTAATAATGAAGTATAAATTCTACGAACCCTTAGTAATTATCATGCAACTAATTCATTCTGTTTGAATCATCCCAATTGTGCCAAAGTCATGGATAGGGTTGTCAAACTCTATTACTCAATCATATGTCCAAATCTATTTAATCAGTAACTTATGAATAATCTGTGGAACGACTTCCACCATTTTTACCTTGGCCAAGGATTTCTAGTTACTCAATTAATAGATCGCATAGGATCTCTAATTGACAGATTTCATATCTACACACACCTATCTCCATGTCGGAATAGATCGTAACCACTTAGTACATTATCCAATCCTTGATGAGGACTAGTTTTATTGCACCAACAAATCACGTTATCCCTAACACAAGATAACCGTAGTGTCTCAGGTCTAAGGACTTAATTGCACCATTACACTGTACAACGAATTATTGACAATTCCATGTAATTCGTTGTACTAGCAGTTATGTCCAGTCACTTGTTCTCAACAAGCACTTATACATCTACCCTTACGATATGAGACTAATCGCCCAAATCAATATCTCATATTATTTGGATGGTAGACTGCAATCCGATCTTTCCGGATAAATTAACGCCCAATTAATTTATCGTATGATCGGCGACTATTTTAGAATATATTTATGAATATAGATTCTATCACTAATATATTTACTCTTAAGGATAGAATCTATAAATATCATTTTAAGGACTCTTATTTAAATAATTAATCACATTAATTATATTTAAATAAACTACCCGCATTAAATAAATAATATAATTATTATGTCCTAAAATTGGCATTTAGGGCATATAATTCAACAATCCCCCACTTGCACTAAAGTCAATTACCCTAGTATCTCATACCTATCTTCTCAAGATGGTAATCTAATGACTGCTGAATCATTGCCTTAGTCAGTGGACTAGTATCGTCAACTGTTGACGTTATTTACTGCATAATATCATTCTCTCCATAATCTCTTATTGATGTGGTAATGCCTCTTTAATGCGCTTGGATCTCTAATGAGACCTAGGTTCTTTAGCTTACGCTACAACTCCATTGTCGTCACAGCACTACCCGTTTGACTTAATGGAAAGAACCATCCTTAGTTCAGTTACGAACTCCTATATCCAAACTGCTTCCCTTTGTTACATCTGATGCAACGATACACTCAACCTCTGACATTTGCAATTGTACCAATATTTGGAACATTTTCAAATAATTGCTCTTCCGTTACAGGTGAGTATGAACCCATATATGGATTTCCAATAATCCATTTCAGACTCTCAGCCTGAAACTGTAAAACTTTAAGTTTCACCTTCTCCATATACCAATAACATTTCTTCAGTACTTCTCAAGTACTTAAGAATATTCTTGATTGTTTTCCAGCGTTCCTAACTTGGATCAGACAGACATCTGCTTATAACACTTATAGCATTTATGATATCATGTCTTTGTACACAACATGACGTATATAAGATTCTCAAATTTCTGCAGCACTTTGAACCTTATGTGTCCTAGTCTTTCTCTCTTCAGCAATCTCAGGACTCTCAGCCCCAGAAAGATAAATGTCATGTTTTAAAAGATAACAACCCTCTTTTAGAATTTATGTACATGTCAAACACCTTTAACACCCTTTTGGAAAAAAAAAAAACCCATTAATACTTTTGATCTATCGCTATAGATCGACTTCCAAGGATTTGGACGGATTATCTCAAAATTTACTTGGAGAAATTATTTGAATAACTAGACCTACTTGTGTAGTCAAGATTCATCTTCATTCTCAATGAAGTCAATCGAATGTTCTAAATTCTTTAGGCTTGGTTAAGTCCATAAATGGACCCTTTTAGTTTGCACTCTTTGTGACTCATCACTGGGCTCAAAACATATTGACAATCCCATATTAATGTCTTCATTAATGAAGTCATTATGAAATGTCATTTTGACATCCGTCTACCATATCTCATAACAGTAGTGTGCAACTATGACCAATAAATCATAATGAATTTCAACAATAAGTGAAAAGATTTCCTCATAGTCAACTCCTTGTCTATGACTATAATCTTTCACCATTTGTTTTAAAGGTCTCCATCTTTATCCATTCAATATCTTATGGCCTCAAGCCATTTAAGCTTATGTCAAACATAACTATTCATAGCTGACAAAAATCATCAACATGATTATTGTCATCTTTCTAATATGAAAAAACTATGAAATAATCAGCTGCTCTTGGATTGGGTTTTCTATAATCAAATCCTAGATTTGACTCAGGTTAACTGGTTGCTTAGTAACTCCTACTGAGTCATACTTTTCTTCCCACACTATCTTCTCAGATGAACTATTCTTCCAAGAATAAGTTGTACTTGCTAACATACTCTCTAGTCAACAAGGGAATAAAATCTATATCTCATCAAATCCTTGGGATAACCAATTAATCTTGTTCAATCTCATTTCCAATTTATCAATCTAAAGCCTTTGATTGAAAACATGATAACCCTCATTCTTAACACCTTAAGACTAGGTATCTTGTTCTCTCATATCCAAATGAAGTACTTAAGATTAATTTGGAAGTGACATTATCCAAGAGATGGACTGCTATAAGGAGAATGTAGCCTCACAGACTAAATTATAAATCAACATAGTTTATCAATTACAGACCATGTCCAACAAGGTCCAACCCATTCTCTCCAACACTTCATCAAGCATTGGAATACCAGAATGAGTTAATGAAGTAACTATGTTATTTTCCTTTAAGATACTATTTAGAAATTGAAGCTAAGAATTCTCCATGATCTCATCATTGAGACTTACTTCTCATTTCTAGTTTGATTTACTACTTTAGCTCTGAATTCCTTGAACACTTCAAAAGATTCAGATTTATACTTATGACAATCATATGTAAGGCAGCTAAATCCTTATTGGGCTATTTCGCCAAAAGGCCCATATACATCTCTATGTATAAAACCCTAAATATTTGTGGTCCTTTGACTTTATCCTACAAAGGGTGATTTCATCATTTTTAAGAACACAAGATTCACTTGTTGGGAAAATCCCGAGGCCTCAAGGGCTTACCAGTCATTCTTTCACCAATTGAGTGATTCTTGTTTCTCCTCTATGACCTAATCGCAAGTGCCACAATAATCTAGAGTTATCAGTATCTCTAAATCTCTCATATTACTCGTTTATCTTGTCATTATCCATATAAGATTTTATTCGTTAATTTATTAGTGTCATCTCATTTATTTTCCAAATAAATGAAACACATGAACAACAATTATTCCAAAATTAATGAACACCCAAATGGGTAAACGAGAAGACGAGATGTATTTATAGAGGATATCCATTTCTCTTCAAACTCTTTGAAGTCCTTTGGATTTTTCTCTATTATTAGTTCTCCTTTCTTGCAGTGGAATTAATTACCAATCAAGTTTCAACTTTCCAGATTTGCCCTTGATACATGACTCTCATTTTCAAGGGTTATGTCAAATGTATTCACATGGAGCAATCTACTATGAACGACAAGAGAAAATTAAGAATTGACTTTGAGGATTAGATTTGTCTGCATATGATAAACCATGAATAAACTCATAGACTCAAGATACTTATCCTGAGAACACATGCTCTCAAATTAATTCATCTAGTTATTCCTTGGAATAATTTTCTAGATATCTCATACCTAGTTGTCCTATCTTGCTTACTTTACAACTTTTGTAATTAATTAATGATGGATACATTATCCATATTATCTTGCATCTTTTGACAAGTTGTTTTAGGCATCTAGAACGTGTATGACTTTCTCAGATCTTGAGAACAATTCTCAAAACATTGAGCTAGTCAAAATAGAAGGTTGGGTTCATATATGATATTATATATTTGCAGTAATTTCTAAGGATATCAGATAATTATATTATTTATCATTTGATTTGGGTCTTTAAATCAAACAGTAACCCCCACTAAATTTCTCGAATCCCATACTTCCCTAGTGGAAAACAGAAAAACAATAAGATGTTTTTCTTAGTGGAATTGGGGGCCCATTCATTTTAACCTACCTCACATTTTAAATTTTTGGTGAAGTTAAAACAAATCGGTGAATAACCTCTTATCCAATGTATCTCATACAAATTCCAATTTATTATTGCATCCAATCTTTTCAACCTCACATTATAGATTTTTGGTCTCCAAGATTGTTTAAGTTATACCCATTATCCTGGAAATTTAGATCAATGCAATACCAACACCTCACATGATAGATTTTTGGTTGTAGTAAGAATCTAAATTTTCCACATCTCATGCTTATATAGACTTAGTTCATATGTTGATACAAACAAATAACTCCTATGTGTCCATAGCCAGCTACTTACTTGCCCAACACATAAACTAATCTATGATAACGGAAGGCAATGATATAATCTTCTCAAAACTACACCATTATTAACTTAATATTTAATTTGGGAAGGTTTGCTGGTCTTTAGTTTAGGTCTCACTTTTCATATGCTTCTAATTTCAATTTATCGCATAAATAAATAGAAACATATATGCATTCATCACATATTTATCGCATAAATAAATAAATAAATGCATAAAATAAAATGGGATGATCATAGACTAGGAGCACTTATCAACCCGAGCCACTGGGTTGAATACCTAAATCAAATAAAGGGCCCACAAGAAAAATTAATGGGTTGCTCCTCTTCGGCTTCACAAAACTCCTTTCGCGAACTGGACTCACCAACTCTTGATGTCTTCATCTTGATCCTCCATTACATTTATGTACATAGATTCCTAATCTAGTGCGGATACATAAATGGAAATAGGATTTTACAACAGGGATAAGAGGCATGCAAGCCCCATTTCAAAATATTACATAAAACCAAAAATGAGTAAATAAATAAATAATGACATTCATCCTTTCATTCATTCATCCATTCATTCAAACAAGACTAGTCCATGATCACCCATAAACATAGCAAATAATAAAGAAAAGTAATCCACGAATATAGCACAATTAGCCTTCTAATATAATTTCATTATATTAGATTTATCCAATTAATAAACCCCTTTATTAATTTGGATCCTTAAATATCTCATATTTAAATTAATATAATCACATTATATTTATAGTAATTAATTACAAGTATAGCACAATTAAATTTTCTAATTTAAACTCTTTACATTAGATTTTTCAATTTAATAAACTCTTTATTAAATTTATTCTATTTGATAAACTCTTTATTAAATTCACTCCATAAATATCTCATATTTATAATATATAAATATAATCAAATTATATTTAATAATTAATAAACTATTTATTAATTTAAAGTGTCAAAATACATTTGGGCTTCTTCAATTAATTTGTCAAACAAATAATTTAAACTAAGTCCAAAACAATAAAATAAAGTCCAACTCTATTTTGTTGCAACTTGGACTTTAAAGCCCAAATTTTAGAAAATGAACTAAGTCCAACTTATCCAATTAAAAGTCTAAAAAGCCAATAGCCCAATTCAGATAATAAAAGAAGTCCACACTTATTTTATTTTTCTGAATCCTAAATAGCCCAAGATAAGCGCAAACTTCACTTAGCCCAATTAACCCAAAAGATTAAGTAAAAGAAAAACTAAAATAAAATAACACTCCAACTCTTTGGGTTTAGAACTGGGTCTTGGATCCACACATGGATCCAACCCATTTCAAATTCAGGTTGGGTTCAAAACCCTACCCGAATCAGAAAACCAAATGTTTAGGATTCGGGTCGGGTTCAAAACCCTACCCAAATCTGAAAACATTTTTTTTTCTTTCTTTCCCACAGCGCCACTACCCCTACCTCTCTTCCTTTTTTGTCAGGCACCACTGCCGTTGCCACCATGGCAGCGGCGAGCTGTTGCTGTCAAAGATTGCAGCAACAGCAGCGCGAGGCTTCAACAAGCCCCGCGCTGATGGTTGCAACATGCGCAGCCGATGGCTGCTACCACCATGGCAGTAGCCTTCGCTGTACCACAGCGACAGCAGCAGCGACGACAACATCGTTGTCTACTCCCGTTGTCAGCAACGGCGACGCGAGGAGTAGTCTCTGCTCATCACATCGCACTCTGGTGAGGAGTAGTGCGCTGCTACTCCTCGCGCTTCTTAGGCGAGGAGCAGCGGCGCTGCTCATCGCCTACGCGAGCCATGGGAGCAGCCGCTGCTCCCATGGTAAAAAGGGACAGCGGTGCACCGTCGACGTTGTCGGTGCACCGCTGTGGTGTAGATGGCCAAGGAGTCACAAAATTGAAATTTTGATTTTGATTTTTTTTAAATTGTAAATACTAAATAGAATTTAAAACCCCTGAAAAACACCTTTTTCAAAATTCTGCCTTTCAAAGTTTTTCAAATAGATTCAGAAACAAACCTTTTGAATAGTTTAAAAATAACATAAACATTTTTATGAAACTAAATAAATTTCATAAGACTAATTTATGAAATTAATTTCAGGAAGAGACCTTATGGCTGGAATTTAATTCAATTAAATTTATGGGCATAAAAATTAATAGATTCACAAACTATTGATTTTCACAATAGTTTCACAAACTACGATTGACACTTTTAATTGTGCTACAATATGTGTAATAATCGAATAACCACGTAAAAGGCATGAACGGTGGCTCTGATACGACTGTTAGGAATCATGCATGGTATTTAAAATTTTATAATCAGAATAAACGCAGTGAAAATAATAATACTCATGAATCACGTTCATGGCTTATTACGTAGATTACATATATGCATAATAATCAATATTAATTACGCATAATAAGATTTTAGGATTACATTTCCATGATGACGAATCTGTTGTAGAAATTGATCGAATCCAGAGCTCCCCAATTGTGAAGACTCCGAAAGTATCCACACGAGATCCGAGTCATCAATCAGCAAAACCCCCACTATGAGTTTTAGAGAAAATATATTTGTTATGAAAGACAGGATTTGTGTTAGTTTTTCTGTCTTTCATAGTTTCCTATTTATAGGAAACCCTAGACATATTAAGGCTAGCTTTTGAGCCAGTTCTAATTACTGGACTTGGACTGATTAAATGATTGAACTAATATTCCAATCTAATCAATCTTAAGTCTGATTAAATATTAGACTCTTCTAACATTTAATTTATTTTCCTTGCTGATTAATTTCGAATCTCTTTTGTGTGTGACCTCTCAGGTTCATAATTAATTGGCAGCGAAATAATATTAATCCAATTAATATTTAATTAGAACTCTTCTAATTTAATTCTCGCAAGTCGTGAGTGATACCTAGCAGTATATCACGATTACACAACTAATAATGAAGTATAAATTCTACGAACCCTTAGTAATTATCATGCAACTAATTTATTCTATTTGAATCATCCCGACTGAGCCAAAGTCATGGATAGGGTCGTCAAACTCTATTACTCAATTATATATCCAAATCCATTTAATCAGTAACTTATGAATAATCCTTGGAACGACTTCCACCATTTTACATTGGCCAAAGATTTATAGTTACTCGATTAATAGATCGCATAGGATCCCTAATTGACAGATTTCATATCTACACACACCTATCTCCATGTCGGAATAGATCGTAACCACTTAGTACATTATACAATCCTTGATGAGGACTAGCTTTATTACACTAGCAAATCACGTTATCCCTAACACAAGATAAATCTGGTGTCTCAGGTCTAAGGACTTAATTGCACCATTACACTGTACAACAAATCATTGACAATTCTATATAATTCGTTGTATTAGCGGTCATGTCCAGTCACTTGTTTTCAACAAGCACTTATACATCTACCCTTATGATATGAGACTAATCGCCTAAATCAATATCTCATATTATTTGGATGGTAGACTGCAATCCGATCTTTCTGGATAAATTAATGCCCAATTAATTTATCCTATGATCGGAGACTATTTTAAAATATATTTATAAATATAGATTCTATCATTCATATTCTACTCTTAAGTATAAAATTTATAAATATCATTTTAAGGACTCTTATTTAAATAATTAATCGCATTAATTATATTTAAATAAACTATCCACATTAAATAAATAATATAATTATTATGTCCTAAAATTAATATTTAGGGCATATAATTCAACATCAACATGGTACTTGAAAAGGAGAGAGAGAAGAAGAAAAGCCTTTTTTATTATAATTTACACAATTTTACGAAACACTTGTCATTATAGCATTTGAATTGGTGAACCATAACGACCTAGAGCTGGGCAGGCCATTTTAATATAGGAGAAAAAGAAAAATGCGAAAATTTGGATTTTTAATTTTATTCTATTAGCATTAAAAAGATGGTCATTCGTCTCGCATGTCTCTTTAGAGATTTCGTACAAGATTTCCCCAAGCCTTCCTGCTTGTTGCTTATCCTTATGTTTGATTCGTTTATTCACAAGTCACGATAAGGAGACCCATTAGTCAGCCACTCGTAGCAATATTGACTGGTGCCGCCTTTGCTCGCCTCGAATAGACCTTTTTATTGAAATTTACAACTTGAAGCTGATTAAGCTTTTTTTTTTTTGGATAAATGACATATTACTTTCTTTTAATTTATTAAAAGTGCATAGAACTCCCTGTGGTCAATTAAAATATTGCATGGTACTCTATTTGTTAGAAGAAAAAAAAATGTTAAAATTAACTGCAAGTAAATATCACGTGTGTAGTTTACGACTCTCCTGTGATTTTGAGAATTGTGTAATATTTTGGTCCGCATAAGTGTAAAAGTAAATGGGCAATGTCTGATTAATATTGTAAGATGGCAAATTACACGCGTGACATTTACTTGCGGTTAACTTTTAACCTTTTTTTCTGATGAAAATGATACCATGCACTATTTTAATTGATTACAGAAGAGTTCCGTTCTGATTTTAAAACCACATGGGATTCTATACATTTTTAATAAACCACATGGAATAATCAACTTAAATATTGCATAACATGTACATTCAAATGTACAAGCTAACCAATCTTGTTATTCGGCATATCTTTTTTTGGTCAAAAGGATAGATTCATTACTCAAACAGGGATACAGAGAAACAGGACAGAAAAATAGGAATACAGATGAGTCCGAACCCAAAAGTGACTGGACAGAAGGAGTGGGTTGTGGCCCATAAAACAGATACAACAAAATTGGGTCGAAGCCCAAACAACAAACTTAACAGGATAAGCCCAAACCAAACTGGTCCAAACAACAAGTAGAAACCCAAGAACAACAGATTCCGAGGGGAACAGTGCCAGAAACGGCCAGCAGCCAAGACCCGACTGAAGCCAAGGGAGCCACCACCACACCATCAAATCAAAACCTCATCCATGGTCGCCAAAACAACACATGCTGAAAAATACTCTTGTAAATCCGCTGAGAAGACTGCTAGAACAACAGTCCAAAGAGAGCACAAAACACAAACCACCAAGATGAGTTCGGCGGGATTCATCAACCTGGATAGAGGATGAGCCTGAGATGTACAAAACTCAAATGGTCTAAACATTCTGATGGACAGAACGGACCTTCTGAACCCCAAGCTTGAACAAGTGGTGCCAAAGACAACCCTATCTCCTCCACGAAAAAACAAGACAAATGCGGGGACAAGAGCATATCGTTGTCAAGGAGTTGAGCCGATATTAGATAATCAATTTACAGCCAACATCTTCGCATGACAGAATTTTGCTACAAAATTTGCAACCTGTTTGCTCAATCATTTACACAAAGGAGTAAACACGATTATACCAAATGATAAATTTTTTAAATATAATAACATTTTTAAAGTATTTTATTTTGAAATATTAATGAACCACTATTAAGAAAAATTATAAATTATAAATAAGCGTCCTACTAAAAAAAATGAAAAGTTATATATAAGTTTTGATTATATATTATAATCCCAACTAAAAAGATATTTTGGATTTGCTCTTGAGTTCGGGACTTCATATTTTATTTTTAGGTGGTAATAACTTGCATTATTTAGAAGACAGAGAGAATCAGTTGACTTGGAGATACTACTGTAGTGTCCGAAAGATCACTTTAAAGCTCAAATCAGTAATTTAAGAAGATAAAGATATAAATAAAGTAGGACAGAATTAAAGGTGAAAGCTAGAGAGCATTTGGAGAGATAATTCATGGGGGAGTAAATTGTTTGCCGCCCCCCTGTGTTTTGCTCGAAATACTCATTCACTTCCTGTGTTTTTAAAATAGGCTCATTACCCCCCTGTGATTTTCGGAATGTAGCTGACCGCCCCCTTCCGTTAGAAAAGCCGTTTAATTTAACAGCAATTGCAACACACGCGCTTAAAATGCGATTTTTTTATGCTTTTGGTTTAAATAAATTCGTTGTTGGACAAAAATACCCTTTTAGTAAATTATTTGCCGCCCCCCTGTATTTTTCCTGAAATACTCATTCACCTCCTGTGTTTTTAAAATAGGCTCATTACCCCTCTGTGTTTTTTCGATTTTAACTTTATGTAAGGGTATAACGATCAATTAACTAATTTGATAACGTTTGCTAACAGAATAAAATATTTTGGTTCGTTAACTTAATCAAAAAAACACAGGGGGGTAATAAGCCTATTTTAAAAATAAAGGGAGTGAATGAGTATTTCGAGTAAAACACAGGAATACGGTAAACAATTTACTCATTCACGGGGTATTAGTTGGGTATGACCAAAGATACTGTTAAGAGACTAGAGAAGACATAGCATGGGTCTGACTATGATTAGGTCTGCCTCCTTTGGCCAAATCTAAGGTATGATTTTCCATAGTCGTTAGAGTAGCTAGTTTTACCTAATTGTCTTTTAGTGCAAACCCAATTACTAATGAAAATAATTAGACTTGGGTTAAGGCCAGATTTTGGCACTACAATCATACAAGTTGTTATCTAGATTTATTGAATTAGCAAACTAAGCACAAACCTTACAATAAATTTAGGATGAACGCTCTATTATGAAGTATTAGAAAACACTCAAAACAAAGATATGCATATATTATCAAGGGCAAGTATTAGAAAATACTCAAACCAGCTAATTAATTAGCTAAGTGTAAGATTGATGATAGGCTTAGTTGGGACTGGTTGTCTAAACCTTTTATTGCTCTTTGTAATCTTTTTAAGGCAGACTTGAAACCTGATGGTATTGACTAACCTTTTTGTAATTTCCTTTATTTAATGCATTTGTTTCTTTCTTGACCAAAAAAAATATTATCAAGGGCAAGATTTGATTTGATTTGATTTGATTTATTAAAAAACAAACATCTGATTTATTATGGACTTAATGGCCCATGCCGTGGTTAATCAAATTTTCAAAAAAAAAAAAAAATAATAATAATAATAACAACAGGAAGACAATTTTTTTTTTTTTTGACGAGAAACTCTTCTCAAATTAGGAGTGTCGAATTTCGAAATACATGGCTTCATCTAAAAAAAATATGGTCTAAATTAATCAAATAGAAACCTATCAGGACTAGTACTAAAAAATTAAATTTTTAACTAATTCAAATTCAAAAATTCAACAAGTCTTCCTTCCGTCTCAAACGCTCCAATTTTAGGCTAGCGTTTAAAGGTTAGGATAAGAAGTTTTAGTCCATGTTAGTTTCCTTGTTGCACTATTAACTGTTGAAATAATAATAATAAACTACTCACGTTGTCCTATAAATAGACTTCTTTGAATTAATTATGGGGACCTTGACCTGAGATATTGATTTTCAAACCAAGTACTCTTTAACAAAAAGAAAAAAACAAACCAAGGTAATCTAATGAAATGAACGATCAAATAAGACTGCTTTGATGTAATTAAAAAAAATAAGACTGCTTTGACCAAAAAAAAAAAAAAAAAAAGATCAAATAAGACTTTTTTTTTGTTTGGTCGAAGATCAAATAAGACTGCGAGTCTTTATATTGCATTGAGATCATCCCACCAACCCAGACTCTCTAAGCAACACGTGTCCACTTCCTAGTGGTTGTCAAACACATTGAAAACTACACCATCACTTCTGCCAGATGAAATTTTCCACAATACCCTCCTGCAAAGTTGAAAACTACGCAATTGCATGCAGTAACCTTATGATTTGATTTGAAGGAAGTTTAAATTATTTTATATTATTTAAAATATTATATATGAAAATGAATTTTGAAATCTTTTTTATTTAAAACCAAAATCACACAACTAGACCAAATGACCAGTGATTAAATTGGGAATTTTTAATGTGTTAGAGAGTATATATATAGATGTATATATGTATAGTTAGTTTGGGAATTGTTTTTAAATCGGAGACTTTTCAAAACATCCCCCTAATAGGGTATGAGTCCCACAAGTGCATGGATTTACGTGTTAAAAATAAAAGTATCGGATCCATGACAATTTGAAGCCTATCCCATTAGTATGATGATTTTAACTATTGGCAAGTCTCATGGTTTTAAAGATGTATCTGTCTACACTCTCAACTAAAATATTTTTTTTGGGTAAAAAAAAGTTATTATAATAGATCTTTATGACTATATAAGTGCTTCACTGATCCCTCTAAATGTGTGCACCCACTGACTCGTGGGTCTTTGCTCCGCCCCGCCCCTATTTTTAGTACACCTCTTCACGATAATAATGATAAGACATATATCTTTAACTAGTTCTTTTAATGAAAATACTAGTGACAAAACTTGAATCTTGGACCATTTTAATAATATAATTTTGATATCATGTTAAGTGATAGCATATTTTAAAAATAAAAACAATTAATAAAAACTTTAAACTTAATTAATTAAATGTCTTAGATTCCTTTAACCCATTTTGGTAAATTGAGAAGAAGCCAAAGAACTCTCACATGTCTTTGACTAAATCCATAATTTGGAAAAGCTCATGCATGTGTTGAACACATAAAACACTATAAAAGCAGACGTCCAAAGTGCAAAAAAACCAAAATTAAGTACAAGAGACGGACAGGTAGGCAGATACCAACTAAAATAACAAACGTTGGTGCGTGCCATTTCAAGTCCTACTACTCTTAACTATTACTACTACATTTCTTTCATTGCATTCAGTTCAGGCATATTCTTCTCTTCATTGTCTCCATCTCTCTCCCTCCCTCTCTCTCTCTCTCTCTCTGTGGGCTGAGATTTCAAAGACAAGGGAAAGGGTGATCCAAGAACATGGCAAATCAGAATGGAACTATATCGGATCTGAGGAACACATTCTTGGAAGTCTACTCAGTCTTGAAATCTGAGCTGCTAAAAGACCCTGTTTTCGAGTGGACTGATGATTCCACCCAATGGGTCGAGCGGGTATGTTTTTGTTTTCTGTTTTTTTAATCTTTTGTTGCATTTGATCAGCGTAAAACTCGTCAGATTTTTTCATATGGTAGCCGAATTCACCTAGTGAGAAAAGACCGAGTTTGAAACGGGTTGGGTTGGTTTTGTCCCATTTAATAATTGTGATATGTAGATAAAGTATTTATTTATGTTTACTTATAAATTAATAAGTTGGTGAGATCAAACTTAATTGGTTTAAGTGATTATCTTAAATTAGATTGAATCTTAGCAAAATTTGAGAAGATTTTCAGAGTATTGCACTTAACGAGTAATGAAAATTAAAGAAAAGTGAAGTACTATTAGATAATTATTGTGGAAAAACATTTTGGGTAAAAAAGGGAAAGTAAATTGATATTTAAATGTTCAAAGCTCACATAGATGAAGCAAAAGCAATCAGAAATGTTTCATCTTTTTAATTTTTTTCCTTTTTCTAAAGAAGTTTAGGGAGTATTGATGCAAATTACTTTTTCTAAGTGGATTGTTTCTTTATGTGAGACCTCTTTACTTCAGAATAGGCATAAAAATCCCACCAGTTCATTAGATGCTGATCTTTCCTGGCCTTTATATATAGCTTGTTTCATAAAGTTGTGGCAGCCATCTTTATGGTTTAATCTACTTTACGGCGTGGTGGACTTTTGTATTTTTTTCTCAGAGGAAAGATCAAGATGCACTGCACCACTTTGTAGTTATTCAATTCAACTACTTGCAACAATATTCAGTTATTGCATCTTGGTTATGCTTAATTTTTACTAGCATCTGAAACCTTTCTTTTGTTCCTTTTTCTGTCTCTGCTTTATATTTCGTGCATCTTCTCCACGTATTAAATATTTTTGCTCTTGCGTCTATTCTAATTTCACGAAAATTAGTTACCAATACATGATAGGAAGAGATATCTCTGTCTCATGTTTATGTGCAAGATAATCGTGAATATGTACTCCTTTTCGGTTTCTCATTTTGTGTTTTTTATATTCGTGGCAGATGTTGGACTACAATGTACCTGGAGGTAAGATACGAGCCTTTACTTCATTTATCAACAATTTAGATCAGGCTGTGTGTTTAAATTCTGCTAGGTGTTTCATATAAATCACCAAAACAAATTTTATTTTGCAGGGAAGCTAAACCGAGGCCTCTCTGTTGTTGATAGCTACAAATTGCTTCAAGAAGGGAGGGAGCTAAAGGAAGATGAACTCTTTCTTGCATGTGCTCTTGGCTGGTGTATTGAATGGGTAGGTCGACGGTAACTTTTAGTATCTTATTAATCAGTAATCATAAAAATTTTCATTTTTCCAAATGGCTGTTTTGCCATGATTAGTGACTGGATGTTTCCTTCCTGATAATGATGCAGTTTCAAGCATATTTTCTTGTCCATGATGATATCATGGACAATGCCCCAACACGGCGTGGTCAACCATGTTGGTACAGATTGCCCAAGGTTTGTTCTAAAGATGAGACTTCTATTAAAATTTCTTATCATCTGTGGGAGCTATTAATGTGAAAAAATATCTACATCATAAATATATGTTTTAGGTTGGAATGATTGCCGTAAATGATGGTGTGATACTTCGCAACCACATTCCTAGAATCCTCAAGAAGTACTTCAGAGACAAGCCTTATTATGTGGATCTGCTGGACTTGTTCAATGAGGTAAATCAAATGGCAAGGACCCTGCTGAAATCATCCTCGGTTTTACTTTTTCTATTACTCATTGTGTTTCTCCTTTGCAGTCTGAGTTCCTAACTGCATCAGGACAAATGATTGATGTGGTAACCACTCTTCAAGGCGAAAAGGATCTATCTAAATACTCGCTGGACCTGTGAGTAGAAACATCCAGCATCTTTTAAGAAGTTTGGAACTTAAATTTTTTTTTTTTTTTCCCCCAAGAAGTAGAAGCTCAGAACCTAAATTTATCTGATGAACCCATAAATGAAATTTTATAACTTTGAGTAGAAGATAGTCAAAAACTGTGTGATAAACTGATGCCGGAACAGTAGATGGAGTTTAAAACCCAACTGGAGCTCATTTTGATGGATATATCCAAACATTTACCATATCTTTTCCAATGTAACTTTCCATTAACAGAAATCATATTCCCAATATAAAACAATTTAACTTTTGAAGTTGAATTAGTCCAACAACTGGAAGATATATAAATAGGAGTTAATTTATTTGAAGAATGGGAGAGTATTCAGAGGGGTAGAGTCACTTGTACACTTAATTGTCATCATTGCTATTGCTTTTGCTGTAATGGGCGCATTTGTCCTTTTCGAGTTTATGAAGCTTGATGTGGTCTGAATTTGAGATTTTGCAATTAAGTTCAAATTGTCAGTGAGAGGATAAAATTTATTCTTACAAGCATTTTCTCTAAAAGTACATAAGAAAGTTCTAGCTTGTTATGATCTATAACCAAATCAAAGCAGGCCTTTATCCCACTAGGTGGGTTAGCATCAGCAATCTGTTGTGATTTATAATCTTTAAAATTTGTCAAACTGTTGGAGTTAAAATTCTACAGGATAACAGTAATTATACATTTATATCCAAGATTTTCTTTTACTCAATAAATAAGTGCTCTCATAATTCACAAAACTTCACAAGATTTTGCATGCATGATATTCTTTCCACCTTTAAATCTAATTAAGAGTTACAATCACCGTTGTTCAGTAATGTTGATTGATAGTAGAATGCATCCGCTGGAACAAACCCTGGTTATGGCACGGTATAGGGATGAGCTCTTTTGCTTTGCATAAGCAACTCAAAGGAGTAATGTTACTGTGAGCTACTAGGATGGAGTTAAATGTTTCTTCTTGAATCATAAAATGTACACAAATGTATGATAGAACCTGCTCTGCTTTTGGAATACAATTTAGTGTGATGTACAACTTTTGTTTTTCACAATTGCAATTTTCCTTTTTTATGCACATCCTCACAATTTGGCAGCTGACTATTTTCTGTATACACTGTAAAGCGTATATTATTCACCTTGTAAATGCTTGTACATGTGGATGTTAGAATATATACTTGTTCCACATCAGAAAATCAGAAACTCCAAGAATACTTTATAAGATCTTGGACTACTCCACCTAGTACCAATTAGTTTTAGGATAGAACCCCATTATCTTATAAGGTACTCTTGGACTTTTTGATTTTCCAACCTAAGACAAGTGTATATTCTAACATTTGGTTACATCTTCAAAATGTAAGCTTGTATATGTGGTTACGTCTTCAAAAATGTCAATAAGTGTCGCATAGAATTTTTAGATTTTATTTTGCTGATGTTTACTTAATCTCCATCTTTAAAAGCCCTTTAAGAGAAGTTCTTTAAATTTTATGCAGTCACAGGAGAATTGTTCAGTACAAGACTTCCTATTACTCATTTTACCTGCCAGTAAGTAAAGGAACTCTTGTAGTTTAAATATGTAGATCTTAGTAAGAAACTGAATTTTCGACGTAGCATCCTTCATATATCGGTATGTGTATATAGGTCGCATGTGCTTTGCTCATGGAAGGTGAGAGCTTGGACAATCATAAAGACGTAAAGGACATACTTATTGACATGGGAATATACTTTCAAGTACAGGTAACAAGCTGTTACCTTGAATAACCAGAAATACTGTTGTAGTTTGCGTGATCTATTTCATTTTAGTTGGTGTTTCTTTCTGTAGGCTTGCATAAATGCAGTTTCATATTCAGCAAGCTTCAAATTGAAGATCAGAATTATTTGTATTGTTTCAGTTATTCAGATACCTCCCCTTTGTTGTTTGCTCACCATCATTCATAGTGATAGCATTTAATTTTTTGTGTCTTTCTTGGATGTCTATGTGCAAGTTCCTCACAAATGCTCATGGGTACTAACATAGTGCATAGTGTTGATCAGAAATATTGATGGTTGAGCATTATTACATGGTAGCATATGTAAGAACTCTATTGAGGAATACACATGCAACGATATAATTTACTAGATTAGTCTTTCTCAACAAACTTATCTTTTAGCTTTTGATCTTGTAGGATGATTGCTTGGATTGCTTTGGCGATCCAGAAACCATTGGTAAGGTAAGCTTATGCATGTTGAATTTTCTATATTCAATTATGAATGTTTTAGTCAATGTTCAATATCTGCTTCATTTCTGATTGCTTTTGCTTCATCTTCTTGGATAATTAGATTGGAACCGACATTGAAGATTTCAAATGTTCGTGGCTAGTTGTAAAAGCATTGGAACTATGCAATGAAGAACAGAAGAAGCTATTATACGTGAGTAGAGACATTCAAAAACTTGCTCCTCTCATTCCTGTCTCTGAAAGTAGGACTTGCTAATTTACTGAAATTTCAATTATTTTTTAGGACCACTATGGAAAGGCGAATCCTGCTGATGTTGCAAAAGTGAAAGCCCTCTATAATGATCTTAATCTTCAGGTATGAGCCTATCCTTTCCTGGTGGGATACAGTACTTCGAAAGAGAAAAGGAAAACCTTTATAAGCTCGCTAGCTAATAAGCCATTGTTTGAAAATACATCAGTGCAAGACTTTGTTGCCATCTGCTCTGCATAAAGGACTTAAAAAAAATTAAAAAAAAAAAAAGAAGGGAAAGAAGAAAGAAAAAATTGCACTTAGTCGCTTGTGGCTATATCATCATTTTAAGGAGCTGAATTGTATTAAGTGGAATCAGTTTAAAATGAAAAAGTGTAATCTCCATTAAAGTTCCGCAATTGAGGATAACTATCAAGTAAAGAGAAGTATGATTTTTTTTTTTTTCTTTTTCTTTTTCCTTAGTCCTTACTGAACAAAAGCAAGTAATTTTAAATAGACAATCTTTCTAGGGTGCTTAAGTATCACCTCAAGAATCCTAAACCACAAATTCAAAAGCCTATTAAGATTCTACCTCTATTCTGTTCGTATGTATTCTATTATGAAGCTACAGTTTGGCCCTGCAATGTTGCACCAATGAAGTAATACCTCCAGTACTTGTCCTTCTATTCTTCGTAAAATTACAGAGAAGCTTATATTATAACAATTGAGAGATTTCTTCTAGTGTATTCTGAAAGTACATGAACATCGCGTTTCTCCCCACCCAATGAGTAACTATCGAAATTATTCTAGACAAGCATTCATTAATTATTGAAGTTGAAACTCTGCTTCTTACTCTTTCCAGTCTAACCAATGTGATTAAATTTTGTTCCTAGTAGGAGAAGGATGTCACATTCCAGAATATCAATGACCTGCTATATTTTTCTGGATATGTGTCTGTATTTTCCGATATTGCTACCTCCATATTGCTTTAACTCTTCAATGTCTTTGAATCCAAATTGTTATAGGGTGTTTTTGCGGAATATGAAAGCAAGACTTGCGAGAAACTAACAGCCTCTATTGAAGCTCACCCAAGCAAAGCAGTGCAAGCAGTATTGAAGTCCTTCTTGGCTAAGATATACAAGAGGCAGAAATAGATAACATTCTGATGTAGAAATCATAGCAACGAGTGCTGTATGAAGTTTCAATATCCATATTGATATTGTACGACTTGCAGAAGAACAACTTCTTTCTTTCCAAGAGTAATTGTTTGTTGTCAATTTCTATCTCGGTTCCATTCACAATTTTGTTTTTGTTAGGATATATAGTCCCTCATCTAGGTTACTCCTTTTTTTTTTTTTTTTTTTGTTGGTCAAAAGGAAACATTTCATTAATAAGAGCACAATACAAATAAGTCCAGCCCAAAAGTGACCGGACAGATAAAATGGTCATAGCTAACAAACAAGACAACATACAAAAATAAGGAAAATAACATATAGACTAAAGCCCTATAGACAGAAACCAAACTGAAAACACACTGAGTTAAAGCCCAAACCAAAAGGCAAACACAAGAAAACCCTAGCCCTTAATAATAATTAACGTAGATTTTGACAGATTTATCGCTTCTCTGCCATGGGGATTGAGAGACACCAAGACCAAAGTTTCCCATAAGACAAAAAGTAGAAAAAAGATCTACAACGCACGGATTGTCCAACGGAGAGACAACTCCAACATCACCAAAGGCACCAGAATGACGGTAACGGTACCTACACATGCCAACACAAGTGAAAATGCAAGAAACTTGCATCCAACAAATTGAAAAATGCATAAAAAGGGACGCATTAGCCCTTGAGATGACCAAGACTGGGGAAGTCCAACACCTACAAATCTCGCTGCAAACAACGACCAAAAGGAAAAGTAGGACCCCAAGCCGACAAGAGTGGAGAGCAAAGCCACTGGAAAATCTCCATAAGAAAACACCATATATGGTGGTCAAAGAGGCGGAAAGACGGGCCGACAAAAATGGTAAATGACTACAAATGATGATACATTTCTTCACTGCAGATCTGATCACGAAAGCAATAGATCTCTTCTCAAGAACAAGAAAGCACACATCTTTTAGATAGGAAATAAACATATCTATAATAAGAAATAAGTCTTTATCATCATCCGAGTCAGGAAGAAAAAGGAACAAGAAGTAAGGAGAGGTCATGGCCAACTCAAGGAGTTGTTGCTATTTTAGCTACACTAAAAGGGGTGAAAACCAATGAGTTTCTAAAAGGGGTGAAGAAAACCCAAAGTGGTTCCTTCAAAAGGGTGGAGAACTCTCTGAAGAGAGTCCAGAGAGAGAGAAAAGATGTGAGAACATCATTGGGTTCCTTCAAAAGGGTGGAGAACTCTCTATGTTACTTCATCTAACAACAATTGATTTTAGGACGAATACTGTTTTTTTGACATGATATTAGAGTTGGACCTTAACCTAGTCATTTTTTATTCGCATGTGACATATTTTTCTTCTTAGTCTCATTGACTTGAGAGTTGGGTCTTTATCTAATTATCTTCATTCATATGTGACCTATTTGTCTTCTTAGTCTTACAGACTCGTTCACTTCATTGGCAATTCTTGGTTTTGTTTTCATTTGTCTTTTCAAACTCTCTTCTTCCTCAATGTAGATACTCGATTCCCATTTGTCTCATTTGTCTTCTCAATTTCGTTGGTTTTTCAAATTGGTTTGCTTCTTTTATCTCGTTATTTTGATACTTCACCTAACAGCAATTAGTTGTTTCTACTAGCATATAGCATATGATATGCCAAGTGTCTCAAAGGTTCATGTACAATCAGATTTGAATTATCCATTCTACATAATAGTCAGAGTTGATGAGATTGTAGTTGTTTTACTAGTCAGAGACTTGTCCAAGTCTAGAGGCAGGGGATACCCTTTGTCTACTCTTAATCATTGGCGTATGACATTCAAAAACAATATACGATGAAGAAACAGTCTAATGCCAAAACCATATCTTGTTAACTACCTGTATATGTTTCATCTTTTTTTAAGGAAATTCAGTTGCAGGAATTTGAAGATTTGGTATGCACAATTTGTTGATATATGTCAATATCCACCTCTTCATAATAAGTATCGTTAATTATATGGTAGCATAAATTAATGATTCCGACTTAAACGTCGATGAGGTCAAAAGAGATCGCGATGGCTACAAGAAAGAAGTTCGGGAATTTGGAATTACCTAAGATGACGTCGGGTTGATGCAATGCTAAAGTTAGCCAATTTGACCAAAGGAAACTTCCTAGAAGTTGACTTGGATGCTAGCCACCCATGTGGTCAATTGTAGCCACCCATGTGATAAATATGGGTGGTTAATACTTTGAACATGGTTGGTAAAGCCAACCAAGATTGAAATGTTTGATAGGAAAGTCTCCTGTGGCGGGCTAGTTGAATTCTATAAATAGGCATGCATTAGTTCATCATTTTCATCCACAACACAACTCCAAACACAATCCTAAGTTAGTCTTTCTTTCTTGTATTCTTCTTGTAAGTCCAGAAGCCATTGAAGCTCTAATCTTGAGAGCGCACGGTGGGACAATTATCTTGTAAGTGTTATATTGAATTGTTATAATGAGTAGTGTTGTCTTGCTACTTGATTGTTGTTAAGACGTTTCTGAAAAATTGGTTATATTCTTACACAATTGGAATATTACAGTAGTAATAATTATCTGAATTTGCAATTGACAAATATGCAGAAAGTATTATCCGGCTGCTGCTTGTGCTTAATTGATCTGAACAAATCCATGATAAAAAGGAATTTAATGTCACTACATAATCTGGAGGCGATCAAAGACAGGTATAGGCGTACAGGCCACCAAACTTTGAAGATTAGATTGTCATGGAGAAGAGTGATTATTTTTATTTTTATTTTTTGCTAGTTAAACAAGTACTCAATTAATTCTAAAAAATAAGTAAAAAATAATAATATTTACAAAAAAATAGAGGAAAAAGCTATCTACTCTGGGATGTTTTTATTTATATTTCATGCTATACAGATGACTCTATCCAAAAGATTACTCTGAGCTTCTTTCATATATACATTGTCTACTTAACATCAAATTGGATCTCGCGAAGCAATTAATCTTCAATAAGGGTCTTGTTTTGATGAATTCTCTTATTTCTTTCAAATTTTTTTTTTTTTTTTTTGGGATCAATTGGCAATTATATTAAGTAAACAAACTATAAGTACACAAGACGGGCCCAAACCATATACAAAGCCCCCGACAAAAAAGACTATGGGCGTGTTTGAGACTGTTTTAGTTTTCAGTAATTGTTTTCAGAAATTATTTTGAGAAATATGTTTTCAAGAACAAGAAAACAAGAACACATTTTTTGTATTTTCATGTGTTCTCTTGTTTTCTTTTTCCACCCCTCCAGCCCCCTATAACCCCATCCCCTCCGACTGTTGAATATATTTTAAATTAATTATTATTAATGAATTTGATAATAAAAATATTAATTTAATAATTAAAAAATAATTTCAATTTAATTAATAATTAATTAATTTTATTAATAATTAAATAAATTAATAAAAGTTTTAATGAATAAATTAATTAATAATTAAAACTACTCAATTTTGATTTAATTAATAATTTTAATATATTAACTATTATTTTTATTAATTAATTTATTAATTATTTGTTAATTAAAACTTTTATTAATTAATAAATTTAAATTACATTATTAATTCTTAGTTAATTAGTTTTATTAATTAATAATTCTAATAATTAATTATTTTAAAATTATTAATTAACTAATTTAATTAATTAGTTACTTTTATCAATCATTGATATAATTAATTAATTGGATATTATTTAAAATTATTAAATAATTAATTAAAATTAGTAATTTAATTAATTAATTGAATTAAAAAAAATTTATAGTTCGATAAAAGAAGAAAAAATTGTTCATATAATTTTAAAGGCCGTCTTCATTTTAAAAACATGTTAAGAAAATAATTCTAGTCAAACAAATTTTCTATTTTTTTGTTCTTAAAAATTATTTTTATAAACTATTCTAAAAAACTATTTTACAAAACAAAAAATCAGAACACTTCCAAACAGCCTTAAGATATAAAGACAAATCCAATATCAAGTTGGCCAACCCAAAGATCCAATTGGCCTAAACCATTTGTACAGAGTGCAACCCAAAGGAAAAACCAAAAACCACCACATAAAAAATCAGAAATTGGGATCAGAAAACAATAGGCCACCATAATCAAATGGCACAAGTTGGAAATGGCCAATGCAAAACCACCTAACAGCATTTCAATGTACCATTGCTACCGACATCAACCTGACTACCATTGACACACCAACAACGAATACCATAACCACTATAAGCACCTCCAAATCCCAAACACAACCATCGAAGCCATACATGGGGTAATATCCCAGCCTACCCTTACCATCGACACTTATTGGAGCCACCAAAATAGCAGCCCCACCAGAGGCAAACCACAAGCATATGCATAAAGAGGGGTGTGTGAACTGTTGGATTATATGCTTTAAAAGTTCATTTTAGGACATAATAATTATATTATTTATTTAATGTAGGCAATTTATTTAAATATCATTAATGCAATTAACTATTTAAATTAAAGTCCTTAAAATAATATTTATAGATTATATCCTTAAGAGTAAGGATATGAGTGACATAATCTGTATTCATAAATATATTCTAAAAGTAGTCTCCGATCATAGGATAAATTAATTGGACGTTAGTTTATTCAAAAAGATCGGATTACAGTCTACCATCCAAATAATATGAGATATTAGTTTGGGTAATTAGTCTTATATCGTATGGATAGATGTATAAGTGTTTGTTGAGAACAAGTGACTGGACATGACCGCTAGTATAACGAATTACATGGAATGGTCAATAATTCGTTGTATAGTACAATAGTGCAATTCGTCGTTAGACTTGAGACACCACAGTTATCTTGTGTTAAGGATAACGTAATTTGCTGTTGCAATAAAACTAGTCCTTATTAAGGATTTGATAATGTACGCAGTGGTTACGATCTATTTCGGCATAGAAATATATGTGTGTAGATATGAAATTTGTCAATTAAGGATCTTATGCGATCTATTAATCAAGTAACTAGAAATCCTTAGCCAATGTGGAATAGTGGAGGTCGTTCCAAGGATTAAATAGATTTGGGCATATGATTGAGTAATAGAGTTTGACGACCTTATCCATGACTCTAGCTCAATCGGGATAATTTAGACATAAAGAATTGATTGCATAATAATTACTTAGGGTTCGTATATTTACACTTCATCATTAATTGGGTAGTCATGATATACTGCTAGGTATCACTTACGACTTGCAAAAATTAAATTAGAAAAGTTCTAATTAAATATTAATTAGATTAATATTATTTCACTGTTAATTAATTATGAATCCGAGATGTCACACACAAAAGAGATCGAAAATTAATCAGCGAGAAAAGTAAATTAAATATGGAAGAGTCTAATATTTATTTGGACTTAAGACTGATTAGATTGGAATATTAGTCCAATCATTTAATCAGTCCAAGTCCAATTATTAGGACTGACCCAAAAGTTAGCCCTAATATGTCCGGTATTTTCTATAAATAGAAAACTATGACAAACAGAATAGCTAGCACAAAAATCATGTCTTTCATAGCAAATATTTTTCTCTAAAACTCATAGTGGGGGTTTTGCTGATTGATGGCTCGAATCTCGTGTGGATACTTTTGGAGGCTTCACAATTGGGGAGCTTTGGGTCGTTCAAATCCTACATCGGATCTCGCATCGTAAAAGTAATCCTAAAATCCTCCTATGCGTATTTAATGGTTGATTAATTATGCATATATGTAATCTACGTAAATAGACATGAACGTGAAGCATGTGTACTGCGTTTTATTTAATTAAAAATTTTAAATACCCTAAGCGATTCCCAAAAGTGGTATCAGTGCCACTGTTCACGCCTATTACGTGGTTATTCGCTTATAGCACAAAGAATAGCACAATTAAAGTGTCAATTATAGTTTGTGAAACTATTGTGAAAAATTAATAGATTGAGAATCTGTTATTCTTATGCATATAAATTTTTAATTGGATTAAAAACTAGCTCTAAGATTTCTTCCCGAAATTAATTTCATAAATTACTCTTAGGAAATTTGATTTGTTTCATAAAATTGTTTATGAACTGATTTTATTTATTAAACTTTCAAAAGGGTTGTTTTGAATCTGTCTCAAAATTGAAAAAATCAGATTTTGTAAAAGGTGTTTCGCAAAAAGGTTTTAATTTCTGAAATTGTTCAACAAAAGAAAAAAAAAGTTTTGGAAATAAGATTTTTAGAAAATTGCACAAAACCCACCCCTATTCATCTTCTCTAATGGCTGCGGTGGTGCATCGCTGGATCGACCACCCACGAGGAAGTGGAAAGGTGATGCGGAACAGCGAGGCTGCTCTGCGACAGCCTTGACAAGGAGCAGCCTCGCTGCTTTACGACTCAGGCTCAGTGCGAGGCGGCGGCTTCACGCTGATGCCGCGGCTATTGTTTGGCTGTAACGCCCCGAACCCAACCCCACGCTATAGATCAAGTCCGGACCCGTCACACGGACAAAGTCTCCTATGTACTGTGGACAAACTGTTTTCCTGCAATTAAACATGTACAACTCCCGAACCACAATCAACAACTCATACAACCTATTTTTCAATATTAACATAGCCAACCAACTTCACAAGGCCATCCGAGCCTTAGAACAACAAAGTATATACTATACAAGCATGCAAGGCATTTCTCCAAACACCAAGTTATAAGTAGTAAGCTATACTTATAAACTAAGTTCACACAAGCATGCAAACAAAAGCAGTAAGTCTATTATCAGTTATTACATGCCATCTACTTTGCCAACAAGCCATACAGGATTACAACTTTACTAAAACTACCAAGTCTACCAACAATACATACAAGACCACAAGGGTCTCAAAATGAACACCATCGAACATCTTTCACAAAAGCTGCACATAATAGCCAACCTCAGCACACAAGAAATCACGGAAGTTGTTCTAATTGCACTTCTTCCTCTTCCTCTATTGCTACTAGCTGGGGGTTCACCTTAGCTTCTCCTGAAACATGATAAATGAGAAGTGAGCAACAATGTTGCCCAGCGAGAGAGGTGATGCAGCATATCGGGGCGTGCAACATGATATGCAACAAAGACAGCCATATATATATATAACACAAAGCAATAAAACTAGATAAACAAGTATTTCACCACATATAAAAAGGATACAATTTTACTTGTCTCCAATCACAAGCCACGAGCCAAGATCTTCAAGCAAGTGCCGGCAAAACCCTTATTCCTCCAAAATGGAGTACTCCGGATGTATCCCGATCCTACGACCCTTTCTCCTGAGATAGGTCCATATGCCCCAACCAGGTGAACCATGCCTCTGGGGTAGTGGAGTATACTCAGCGAGAGAAAGGGAATAGGTACCATGGTAATCGAGGGAACACGGCAAGCCCGATGCCGCCCGTGTTTCTCAACTCTACTATGTCCGAAAAGGTTACGCAACCCCAAATCAAGTCGACGAGGACCAAAATCATCAAATGTCATATAAGAGGGATGGCAAAGTACGCTGCCCTTGCAATTAGCTACAACATGCACAAAGTAACGATATAACATAAAGGAGACAAATGGCATATTTTTCCCGTAAACTCTTCAATTAGTATGTTTATATCTTAGACAAGCATAAGAACACATAACAACATATTTATGAGCTCATATAAACACAAAGACATTCATTTATCACGTTTCCCCTTTCTCCAACTATGCAATTCAAGGCTCCAAAACTACAATCCGATCATACTACATCTCTAGAGAAGCTAAAAGATACCTACCAAGGCCATGAAAACCCGCTTTGGAGCCAAAAGCTCGAGAAGGCCCCGAGTGAGTTTTAACTATACCTACCCTATCCGGGCCCCAATTTAACGCAACGAAAGTGCCAAAAGTGCTTCCATGCCCCAAGGATACCTAGTCTAAAGTTCAAACGTGCCCGGATTATGTTTTGTGTAAAAACCCCTTTTTAAAGTTAGCTAAGTTTGCAATTTTGCTCAATTTCGGGTAATTCAACTTCACGTGAGCTTTCAACTAGTTCCACTAATGTCTAGAGTACCTAAAGGAAGCATCAATTCACTCTAATTAGAAAGTTTTATCAAAACCCTAAAATTTGCCACTATTCATCATCTTCTTTGATTCAATCCAAGCATTCAACCATAGAATTTGATAACAAGCTACAAAATAGAGTTCTATAGGCTCTAGAGATTGTATATCAAACATCCATAACAATTATTATAGCTATATCCAACAATACAAGAATTTTAAATAATGGTCATAAACTTTAAACTCAAATAAATGCAAACTCCCTCACCTCTAAGGCATTAGACATTAGGATTATACTTGTATGAAGTGGAAATGACTCTTAGATGCAATCCTAGAGCCAAAATCTTGAAGAAAATTTGAAGTTTTTTCCTCATTTTCTTGTTTATGGCCGACGGGTAAAGGGGTATTTTGGGGATAACGCAAATTGTTTTGAGTGTGTTTTTGCTAGTATGTATGATGTATTATGTAAATAGTATGTATATGTTATATATATTAGGTCAATTGTTACTAATAACTTAGTCAACTAAGCTAAAATATCACTCAAGAGATTAGTTAGTTAAATCTAATGTTTCACTCATGTAACACTATTCACAAAACGCAAAACATTTTTTAAACGCAAGTTCCTGGGCTCTAAAGTCCAAAACTACAAGTTTCCGATTCCTTTTATAAGTCATGTTGTTTAAAAAAATATTAAATCGAGCATTTAAAACAGTTAAATTTCTTATGAATAGTGACCTCCAAATAAATCAATTAAGCAAAAAAAGAAATGCACATAAAAATGCTCAAATAAGTATGCAACAGTTATTTAATAATA
Source organism: Ehretia macrophylla (assembly GCA_037974665.1). Classification (NCBI taxonomy): domain Eukaryota; kingdom Viridiplantae; phylum Streptophyta; class Magnoliopsida; order Boraginales; family Ehretiaceae; genus Ehretia; species Ehretia macrophylla. The sequence goes on from CM075769.1 coordinate 29,812,731, forward strand.
TGATGGAAATTCTGGGCGTTACACCCTCTCCCCCTTAAACTAATTGCGTCCACGCAATTCTTACATGGTTCAGCAAACAGCTCCGGATATTTCTTTCTTATCTGATCTTCCCGCTCCCAAGTGGCATCCTCAACTTCGTGATGATCCCAAAGAACTTTCACCATAAGAATACCCTTAGTTCGAAGTTCCTGAATCTTTCTATCAACCACTCGAAGGGGTTTCTCAACATAGGTCAATGACTCATCGATCTCCAGTGGTTCCGGTTCTAAAATGTGCAAAGGGTTTAGCTGATAATTCCTTAACAACGACACATGAAGCATATCATGTATTTTGCCCAAACTCGGAGATAATGCTAATCTATAAGCCAAATCTCCAACTTTCTCAGTAATTTCAAACGACCCCACATATCTAGGACTGAGTTTACCTCCATTTCCGTGTCGAATTAGACCCTTGCGTGGAGAGACTTTCAAGAACACATGATCATCCACTGAAAACATTAAGTCCCGTCAGCGTCTATTAGCATAACTTTTCTGTCGGCTTTGAGCTGTGAGCATTCTTTTCTTTATAAGTTTTACATTATTAGCCATCTTGATCATCTCAGGTAGAATAGCTGGGTCAACAATCTTCATTTCGCCTACCTTGTCCCAATACAATGGGGATCTACATTTCCGCCCGTAGAGTGCCTCGTATGGTGCCATTCCAATGTTAGCCTAATAACTGTTATTATAAGAAAACTCTGCAAGAGGCAAATATCTTTCCTAACTCTTACCAAAGTCTAGAATGCAAGCTCACAACATGTCCTCCAATATCTTGATAGTCTCTCAGACTGACCATCCGTCTGCGGGTGATATGCAGTGCTAAAGCTCAAGTTAGTTCCCAAAGCCTTTTGTAGTTTCTGCCAAAACTGTGAAGTAAATCTAGGATCTCTGTATGACACTATACTAGTTGGAACCCTGTGCAATCTCACAATGTTTTCAACATACAACTCAGCCAGTTTATCAAGGGGGTTTGTCTTTTTTGTAGCAAGAAAATATGAGGTTTTTGTTAACCTATCAACCACAACCCATACAGAATCATTACCTCGCGGAGACCTTGGAAAATCATATACAAAGTCCATAGTAACCTAGTCCCATTTCCACACAGGAATCTCCAACGGTTGTAACAATCCCGCAGGTCTTTGATGCTCCGCCTTAACCTTCTGATAAGTCAAACATTTGGCCACATAATCAACTATCCCCTCTTCATATTATTCCACCAGAAGCTTTGTTTTAAGTCCTTGTACATCTTAGTGCTACCAGGGTGAATTATATATTTAGCGCTATGGGCCTCAGCAAGAATCTCATCTTTTACAGTTGAATCACCAGGAATGTAAATTCTATTCTTATACCTGAGTAGTCCATCATCATGCAGCTTAAAATCGGACTCTCCCCCTTTGGACTTCTCTGGAATCTTCAACAATTGAGAATCTGTTTGTTGTGCTTCCCTGATCCTAGACAGCAGCAAAGACTGAATTTGTAAACTAGCAAATTGGATACCTGTTCTAGAAGCCTTTGATTTTCACAGACACAATTCCTGCACAGTTTCCCAGTCCTTTATTATTAGATTGGCCATAGTAGCCTTTCGGCTCAATGCATCTGCAACAGTATTAGTTTTGCCTGGCAAGTAGTTGGTACAATTATAATCATTCAATAACTCTAACCAACGCCTTTGCCTCATATTCAAATACTTTTGAGAAAATAGATATTTTAAACTTTTGTGATCAGTAATTATCTCAAATTGATTACCCCACAAGTAATGTCGCCATTTTTTCAAAGCAAAGACAACAACAACAAGCTCAAGATCATGAGTAGGATAATTAAGTTCATAAGGCTTTAATTTTCTCGAGGCATAAGCTATTACCTTACCATTTTGCATAAGAACGCAGCCCAAACCTTCTTTCGAAGCATCACTGTAAATCACCAGATTATCTGTTCCTTCAGGCAATGCGAGGATAGATGCAGTGGTAAGTCTCTTATTCAATTCCCGAAAACTAGTTTCACATCTATCATCCCAGTTAAACACAATTTTCTTCTGAGTCAAGGAAGTTAATGGTCCAGCAATTTTAGAAAAGTCCTTAACAAATCGCCTATAATAACCAACCAACCCTAGGAAACTACGAACTTCTGTCACAGTTTCGGGTCTTTTCCAGGACATTACTACCATAATTTTTGCAGGATCAACAGATATACCATCCTGTGAGATGATGTGGTCTAGAAAGGCAACCTGTTTCAACCAGAATTCACACTTGCTAAATTTGGCAAATAACTTATGTTCTTGCAACGTTCGCAACACAATTCTTAAATGTTCTTTATGCTCTGCTTCTGATTTAGAATACACCAATATATCATCAATAAAGATCACAACAAATAGGTCAAGGTAGGGTCTAAACACCCTCTGCATCAAATCCATAAATGCAGCTAGAGCATTTGTCAACCCAAATGGCAGTACAACAAATTCATAGTAGCCGTACCTAGTTCTGAATGTAGTCTTGGGCACATCCTATTTTCGGATTCTCAACTGGTAATAACCCTGTCTCAAATCAAATTTAGAATACACAACAGCACCTTGCAACTAATCAAACAATTCCTCGATCAAAGGCAGTGGATATTTATTTTTTACTGTCACCTGATTAAGACCCCGATAATCGATACACAATCGCAAAGTACCATTTTTTTTTCACAAATAAAATAGGAGCACCCCACAGCGAATAGCTAAGCTGAATAAAACCCTTTTCAAGCAAACCCTGCAACTGAATTTTCAACTCCCGCAACTCAGGGGAAGCTATTCTATATGGGGTTCTAGAAATAAGATTAGTTCATGACAACAAATTAATCACAAACTCTATTTCTCGGTCAGGTGGTAATCCAGACAATTCTTCAAGAAATACCCCCGGAAAGTCTTTTACAATAGGTACCTCATTCAGTTTCAGTTTATCCCCAGGTTGATTAATTAAGTAAGTTAGATATGCATTACAACCTTTACCCAACATTTTAGTAGCTTTAATAGAAGAAATTATGCGAGTCCCAGTACTTTTTCGATTCCCAACAATTTTAATAACAGATTGCTCAGGTATTTCTAAAGTCACAATTTTCCTCCTACAATCCAGATAAGCGTAATACCGCCCCAACCAGTCCATCCCTAAAATAACCTCAAAGTCCTGGAATGGCATGATAATTAAATTAACAGGATACATGCGCCCTTCAATACAAATGTCACAATCTTTACACACAGACTCCGTAACAAACTTTGTACCCATAGGATTACCAACTTCAATTACATACGGTAGTTTATCAACTTTTAAAGCGGTAGATTGTGCACAGATAGGAGTGATAAATGAATGTGTAGCCCCGGTGTCAATGAAAACTACTACTGACTGATTATTAATAAGAAAAGTACATTCAACCACCACTGTCATACCAGGAAGCTCTTCCTGGTCTAAAGCAAATACTCGTGCCTGGCCTTGTGGAACTGCAGCTACACCTGATGCTCGGGTCTGGGCACTTTGGCCAGATGTCTGACCCTGTCCCTGCTTAAACCTGGGGCAATCTCTAGCTCGGTGTTGGTCACTGCCACAACCAATGCATCGGCCTGAGATCTAGTGGCACCTGGTTGGGTCTGTGACTATCCCTGTGGCTGGCTCTGAGCTGGCCTTGGCTGAAACTGTGTCTGGACTGGTCCTGGGTAGCTCTAGGTCTGCCTCGACTGCTGAACCTAAACAAGTTGCTGAAACTGTCTATGATAGCCCTGATTTTGAGACTGATACTGCCGTTTACTCGACTGACTAGACTCGGCCAACACATTTGTCTTGCGTTTCTCATATCTCGATGTGACCCTAACTGCTGCAGCATAATTAGGGTAATCCTGCGAAGACAAATTAAGCAGAATATCACTTCTTAGACCTCTGATAAATCTCTAAATCTTCATGTCCTCAGGCTGCACTAAAGTTGGCACATAGCGAGAGAGTTTAGTGAATGTAGCCTCGTACTGATCCACAGTCATATTTCCCAGCCTCAGAGATATGAACTCTTCTTGATGTCTCTCACGGGCTACCACAGAAACATACTTATCCCAAATTCTCGAATAAAGTCAGCCCACGAATATTGTACCCTCTCAGCATCCCATTTTTCTCTAACAGTACGCCACCACTCCTCGGCGTCTCCCTCAAGTAAGAATGCAGCATAAGTGATTTTTCTGTCATTATTACACTCAAGTATTACAACAACTTTCTCAAACTTACCAGCCATATTTCTGCTTTCATATCATCCGATTCTCCATAAAAACTGTACGCTCCGTGATGTAAGAACTTATCAAACAAAATTTCCCCAGCAGTATCGCTACTCTCGGCTCTAACGGCCTGATTACCTCTACCAGTTCCTGCTTGACCCTGCTGGGTCACAAACTCATCAATAGTATTCATAGCAGTGGCCATTGTGGCCATAATCTGTATAGTGGTCAGTTCTTGCCCCTGAGGTATATTCCCCGCCTGTGGTACATTCCCAGCTACTCCGGCCTCTTGCCTAGGTATATCCTGCCTAGGTGCTTCCTCCGGTTCCCTTCTCAGCCTTCCTCTCCTCCTCATCTCCGTACTAGAAGAGTTTAGTGTTACAATAGGCACATAAATAATAGAAAATAGCACATACAAGTTTCAAAACACCTTGTACACATAAGACAACATGTGAAGCACTTAACAAGCATCAAACACTAAACTTTTCATATTCACACTATATCATGCATCAAACACTTCTTTTACATGCTAATATGTCATTTACTCAAGCAATTATTCACTTAGACAACTAGACAATCATATAGCCACGCAATTCAATTTTCACGTATGGACCTCTACCCACATACCGAGGAAATTAACCTGTCTTCATGCATTCAAATAGCTCTGATACCATCTAAATGTAACGCCCCGAACCCAACCCCACGCTATAGATCAAGTCCGGACCCGTCACACGGACAGAGTCTCCTCTATACTGTGGACAAACTGTTTTCCTGCAATTAAACATGTACAACTCCCGAACCATAATCAACAACTCATACAACCTATCTTTCAATATTAACATAGCCAACCAACTTCACAAGGCCATCCGAGCCTTAGAACAACAAAGTTTATATTATACAAGCATGCAAGGCATTTCTCCAAACACCAAGTTATAAGTAATAAGTTATACTTATAAACTAAGTTCACACAAGTATGCAAACGAAAGCAGTAAGTCTATTATCAATTATTACATGCCATCTACTTTGCCAACAAGCCATACAGGATTACAACTTTACTAAAACTACCAAGTTTACCAACAATACATACAAGACCACAAGGGTCTCAAAATGAACACTATTTAATATCTTTCACACAAGCTGCACATAATAGCCAACCTTAGCACACAACAAATCACGGAAGTTGTTCTAATTGCACTTCTTCCTCTTCCTCTACTGCTAGTAGCTGGGGGTTCGCCTCAGCTTCTCCTGAAACATGATAAATGAGGAGTGAGCAATAATGTTGCCCAACGAGAGAGGTGATGCAATATACCGGGGTGTGCAACATGATACGCAACAAAGATAGCCATATATATACAACACAAAGTAACAAAACTAGATAAACAAGTATTTAACCACATATAAAAAGGATACGGTTCCACTTGTCTTCAATCACGAGCCACGAGCCAAGATCTTCAAGCAAGTGCCGGCAAAATCCTTATTCCTCTAAAATGGGGTATTCCGGATGTACCCCGATCCTACGACCCTTTCTCCTGAGGTAGGTCCATATGCCCCAACAAGGTGTACCACGCCTCTGAGGTAGTGAAGTATACTCAGCAAGAGAAATGGAATAGGCACCATGGTAGTCGAGGGAGCACGGCAAGCCCGATGCCGCTCGTGTTTCTCGACGCTACAATGTCCGAAAAGGTTGCGCAACCCCAAATCAAGTCCATGAGAACCAAAATCATCAAATGTCACATAAGAGGGATGACAAAGTAGGCCGCTCTCGCAATTAGTCACAATATGCACAAAGTAACGATATAACATAAAGGAGACAAATGACATATTTTTCCCGTAAACTCTTCAATTAGTATGTTTATATCTTAGACAAGCTTAAGAATACATAACAACACATTTATGAGCTTATATAAACACAAATGCATTCATTTATCACGTTTCCCCTTTCTCCAACTATGCAATTCTTCTTCCAGATGCAATTCAAGGCTCCAAAACTACAATCCGATCATACTACATCTCTAGAGAAGCTAAAAGACACCTACCAAGACCATGAAAACCCGCTTTGGAGCCAAAAGCTCGGGAAGACCCCGAGTGAGTTTTAACTACACCTACCCTATCCGGGCCCCAATTTAACGTAACGAAAGAACCAAAAATGCTTCCATGCCCCAATGATACCTAGTCTAAAGTCCAAATGTGCCTGGATTATGTTTCGTGTAAAAACCCCTTTTTAAAGTTAGCTAAGTTTGCAATTTTGCTCAATTTCGGGTAATTCAACTTCACGTGAGCTTTCAACTAGTTCCACTAATGTCTAGAGCACCTAAATGAAGCATCAATTCATTCTAATTAGCAAGTTATATCAAAACCCTAAAATTCACCACTATTCATCATCTTCTTTGATTCAATCCAAGCATTCAACTATAGAATTTGATAACAAGCTACAAAAGAGAGTTCTATAGGCTCTAGAGATGGTATATCAAACATCCATAACAATTATTATAGCTATATCCAACAATACAAGAATTTTAAATAATGGTCATAAATTTTAAACTCAAATAAATGCAAACTCCCACACCTCTAAGGCATTAGACACTAGGATGATACTTGTATGAAGTGGAAATGATTCCTAGATGCAATCCTAGAGCCAAAATCTTGAAGAAAATTTGAAGTTTTTTTCTCCTTTTCTTGCTTATGGCCGACGGGTAAAGGGGAGAGAGGGGTATTTTGGGGATAATGTAAATTGTTTTGAGTGTGTTTTTGCTAGTATCTATGATATGTTATGTATATGTTATATATATTAGGTCAATTGTTACTAATAACTTAGTCAACTAAGCTAAAATGTCACTTAAGAGATTAGTTAGTTAAATCTAATGTTTCACTTATGTAACACTATTCAAACAAAGCGCAAAACATTTTTCAAATGTAAGTTCCTGGGCTCTAAAGTCCAAAACTAAAAGTTTTTGATTTTTATAAGTCATGTTGTTTAGAAAAATATTAAATCGAGCATTTAAAACAGTTAAATTTCTTTTAAATAGTGACCTCCAAATAAATCAATTAAGCAAGAAAAGAAATGCACATAAAAATGCTCAAATAAGTATGCAACAGTTATTTGATAATATGATGAAAATTCCGGGTGTCACACTGTCCACTACCACCATGGCAGTTGTGCAGCCTATGGCTGTGTAGAGAAGAAGAAAAGGTAAGGGGTGGAGGGCGGCGGTTGTGAGACAGGGAAGAAGAAAAAAAAATTGGGGTTAGGGTTTAGACCCACTTCGGGTCTGGATATGGATTCATATCTGAACTGGATAGGGTCCGAACCCAAACCCAAACCTAACCTAATGGGTATTGGGATAATTTTATTTTGGTTTCTTAGTTATTTTTAATTGGGTTGTTGGACTTGGGCTTCCAATTAATATGTTAAGTTTTTCCTTTTCTTTGGGCTAATAGGCATATACAAACCTGGGCCAAGTTTTAGATTTAGACTTTAATAAAATAGTTGGACTCTTTTTGATGTCTGATTTGGGCTATTTTAAATTGTTTAAAATTTAGCATGGACCCATTTGTGGTCTGTAATAGGCCAAGTTGAAGTTCAGACTTAAAGAATTAGTTTGGACTATTTCCCTTAATATCTAATTTGGGCTATATCTTTATTTGGACTTGGACTTAATAAAATAAGTTGGACTTATTTTGTGAAGTCTAAGATGTTTAATAATTTTGTGTGACAAATTAATTAAACAAGCTCAAATTCATTTTTTGACACTTTATATTAATAAATAGTTTATTAATTATTAAATATAATTTGATTATATTTATATTTTATAAATATGAGATATTTTGGAATTAATTTAATAAAAAGTTTATTAAATGGAAAAACCTAATATAAAGAGTTTATATTAGAAAATTAATTATGTTATACTTGTAGTTAATTAATAAATTATTTATTAATTAATTACTATAAATGTAATGTGATTATATTTATTTAAATATAAGATATTTAAGGATCAAAATTAATAAAAGTGTTTATTAATTAGATGAACCTAATATAATGAGATTATATTAGGAGACTAATTGTGCTATATTTGTGGATTACTTTTATTATTATTTGCTATGTATGTAGGTGATCATGGACTAATCTTATGTGAATGAATGGATGAATGTCATTATTTAATTTATTTACCCATTTTGGATTTTATGTAATATTTTAAAATAGGGCTTGCATGCCTCTTATCCACGTTTTAAAGATGTAAAACCCCTATTTCCATTTTTGTATCCCCACTAGATTAGGAATCTATGTACATAAATATAATGGAAGATCAAGATGAAGACATCAAAAGTTGATGGGCCTAGTTCGCGAAAGGAGTTTTGTGAAGCTGAGGAGGAGCAACCCATGAATCTATCTTGTGGGCCATTTGTTTGATTTGGGTATTCAACCCAGTGGCTCGGGTTGATAGTGCTCCTATTCTATTATTATCTCATTTTATTTTATGCATTTATTTATTTATTTATGCGATAAATATGTGATGAATACATGCAAGCTTCTATATTTCATGTGAAAAGTGAGACCAAAACTAAAGACTAGCAAACCTTCTCAAATTAAATATTAAGTTAATAATGTTGTAGTCTTGAGAAGATAATATCATTGCCTTCCGTTATCGTAGATTAGTTTATGTGTTGGGCAAGTCAGTAGCTGGTTATGGATACATAGGGGTTATTTATTTGTATTATTATATGAATTAAGTCTATATAAGCATGAGATGTGAGAAATTTGAATTCTCACTGGCCACAAAAAATCTATAATGTGAGGTGTCAATGTTGCATTGATCTAAGTTTTCCAGGATAATGGGTTTAACTTAAACAATCTTGGAGACTAAAAATCTATAATATGAGGTCGAAAGGATTGGAGGCAAGAATAATTGGAATTTATATGAGATACATTGAATGAAAGGTTATTCACTTATTTATTTTAACTTCACCAAAAATCTAAATTGTGAGGTGGGTTAAAGTAAATGGGCCCCCAATTCCACTAAGAAAAATACCTTATTGTTTTTCCGTTTCCTACTTGTGAAGTATACGAAAAATTTAGTAGGGGTTATTGTTTGATTTAAAGACCCAAATCAAATGGTTAATAATATAATTATCTAATATCCTTAGAAATTATTGAATACATATAATATTGGATATGAACCCAACCTTCTATTTGACTAGACCAAAGTTCGATGACTGGCTCAATGTTTTGAGAATTGTTCTCAAATCTAAGAAAGTCATACACGTTCTAGATGCCAAAAGAAGTTGTCAAAAAGATGCAAGAGAGCGTGGATAATGTATCCATCATTAACTACTTACAAGAGTTGATAAGTAAGCAAGATAGGACAACTTGGTATAAGATATATAGTGATAGATATGAGATATCCAGAAAATTGTTCCAAATAAAGGATAACTAGAGGAATTGATTTGAGAGCATGTGTTCTCAGGATGAGTATCTTGAGTCCATGAGTTTATTCATGGTTTATCATATGTAGACAAATCTAATCCTCAAAGTCAATTCTAAATTCTCTCTTGTCGTTCATAATGGATTTTTCTGTGTGAATACATTTGTCACAACCTTTGGACATGAGAGTCATGTATCAAGGGTAAATCTGGAAGGTGAAACTTAATTGGTAAAAGGAAATTATTTCCACTGCAAAAGGGATAAAAACTAGGAGAGGAAAAATCCAAAGGAATCTCAAAGAGTTTAAGGAGAAATGGATGTCCTCTATAAATATACCTTATTTTCTCATTCACCCATCTAGGTATTCATTAAATTGAGCAATTGTTGCTCATATACATAGTGTCGCTAAAACATTATATCTGTTTCATGGACTATGAATGTTCATTTATTTGGGAAATAAATGAGTTGACACTGGTAAATTAATGAACAAGTTTTATATGCATGATGTAAAACGTGATGGCAATATGAGAGATCAAGAGATACGGATAACTCTAAATTATTGTGGCACTTATGATTTGGTCATAGAGGAGAAACAAGAATCACTCAAGTGGTAAAAGAAGGACTAGTAAGCCCTTGAGGCCCTAGGACATTCCCAACACGTGGATATTGTATTCTTAAAAATGATCAAATCGCCCTTTGTGGGACAAAGTCAAAGGACCACAAATATTTAGGGTTTATACATAGGGATGTATATGGGCCATTTGGCGAAATTGCCCAATAAGGATTTAGCTACCTTACATATATTTGTGATTGTCATTAGTATGGATCTGAATCGATTGAATTATTTAAAGAATTCAGAGCTAAAGTAATAAATCAAACTAGAAATGAGAAGTAAGTCTCAATGATGAGATCATAGAGAGTCCTTAGCCTCAATTTCTGATAGTATCTCAAAGGAAAATAACATAGTTATTTCATTAACTCCTTCTAGTACTCCGATGCTTGATGAAGTGTCAAAGAGAATGAGTTGGACCTTGTTGGACCTTGTTGGACATGGTCTGTAATTGATAAACTTTGCTGAATTATAACTTAGCCATTCTCCTTACAGGAGTCCATCTCTTGGATATGGTCACTTCAAAATTAGTCTTAAGTACCTTATATATGATATGAGATAACAGGATACCTAGTCTTAAGGTGTTAAGAATGAGGGTTATCCTGCCTTTGATTAAAGGCTCAAGTCTGATAAATTGGAAGTAAGATCGGATAAGATCAACTGGTTATCCCAAGGATTTGTTGGGATATAACTTTTATTCCCTTGCAGACTAGAGAGTCTGTTAGCAAGTACAACTTCTTCTTGGGAGAATAGTTCATCTCAGAAGATAGTGTGGGAAGAAAAATATGACTCAGTAGGAGTTACTAAGCAACTAGCTAACCCGAGTCAAATCAAGGATTTGATTCTGGAAAACCCAATCCAAGAGCAACTGATTATTTCACAGTTTTTCCTAGATTAGTAAGATGACAATAATCATGTTGATAATTTTTGTCAGTTTTGAAAAGCTATGTTTGACATAAGCTTAAATGGCTTGAGGCCATAAAATCTTAAATGGAAAAAGGTGGAGACCTGTAAGACAAATGGTGAAAGATTATTGTCATAAGCAAGGAGTTGACTATGAGGAAATATTTTCACCAATTGTTAAAATTCATTATGATTTATTAGCCATAGTTGCAC